>JAGPOW010003395.1:34017675-34056330 GCA_030014935.1 Caiman crocodilus
CACTGTGCTAGCGAGAGGGGAGCTTCCCAGGCAGTATGTGTGCTGGGGGTTGCCTCTCCCCAGATGCATCACCCTGCACTTGTCCACGTTAAATCCCATTACGATTTAACTCTGTATATGATAAACTCTGACACAGTTTGTGCTGGAGAAAACTGCTCTCAGGCACAGTATTTATACATGAGCCTAGGACTGCAGATTTTGAGCTGGGGTGGCACAGATACAGGCTGGCAGGATCTCAGGGATTGAGCCCCAGGCTCCACCAGGTGATAGAGGCGCTGGCTGGGGTACAAAGGTGGCAAAGTGTGGGGCTAAGTGGCAGGCAACCCCCCAACTTTAGCCCTTGTCAAGATAAGCCCAGCCAGCCCTTGTCACCATGTACATGTGCGTTTTAGCAGACTAAATTATTCTACAATAAGATAGTACTTGTCCCTGACAGTACTATCCTACAGCAGAATTACTTAATTTACTGAGCCCTAATATTGGCTGTGACTCTTTCCTGAAGAGCCAATTAGTCAACTCCACAGTAAAGCATGTGTGAGGATGCACCCACTGAAGAAAAACAAGTCCAGTGGGGCCAGGCTGATACAGTATCAGAGATGTCTACTATTATATACAGAGTTGCCTTGGAAAATGTCTTTTTGAGCCTTCAGGTCATCACATCCATCCTCCCTTCTTCTCTTTTGAATAGTTTTTTTCAGACTTCTAGCTTCTTTATACACATGCCTGAAAATTTAATATGAATTTGTAAGTTATATAATAACTTACTCCTAGTGGATTTCCTGCCCTGTCAATGTACTTACAAGCTTCTGTACCAGTAGGATCAAAACCTGAGCTACTCCATTAGCTTCCTGGTAAATCCAGTGATACCAGGAAGGGAAACACTAGAGCCTGGGTTAGGGGATTCCCCCAGCCCAAGCTGTTCTGTTGCACTGCCTGGTAATATTGGATCGCAGTGTGGCACAACGTGTAAATGAAATATCAGATTTACTCAAGAAGGTGTCGAGGATCCTATCTCCATCTTTTCAATCATTAAAGATGGGAAAGAGTGTTAGATGCACAAAGCCTCAGACCACATTTTAATTTATTCTGAGCCAGCCATAGGACTAACAAAGCAATTTGGTTTGTGGCTATGATGTATTTATCACAAATATCAAATGATGTCATTTCTGCTCTGTGCATTGCATTGTACATTGAAGACAAGGAATAACAGGCTAATTTTTTTATTCGATAAAGCAGTCACTTGCACAAACAATACTGCAGATCTTTGTAGAGGTTTTCTTAGATTTTTTTTTATGCTTTCCATGAAAAACTTTATTTTGAGTATCTAAAAGCAATGAGATCTTTACAAATTAAATGATTCCTCTTTTCCCTTTCCTATAAGATAAACTAAACTGAAAGTATTTGACAGAAGAATAGAAATAATTAACTTAATACAGTAAAATTATCACTTAGCAGAATTGATTTTGCCCTGCGGTTTTAAACTGCTATTTATAGTTCATGCTAATCAAATTCTGCCTTTCTCTTTAGGATCATAATTACCTTCTCCTCCCTTTTGCCTTATCTTTGTCTACTGAGACTCTCTGTATACTTTCTCATAGTCATTCTGTTCTTATGTCATTGAAGAAGCAGTTTTTCTTTCATCTGCTTTTAGCAGTACTTCCAGTCTCTGGTGTGGTCATCTTTAACCAAATTGTTACTTGAAGTTTCAAGTTTAATGAGCCTCACTGAAAAGATGAGAAGCAGCTGCTTTCCTAGACAGAAGAATGGAAATCAAATTTGAAAAGCTACCGTAGCTTTCGACTGGCATAGGAATCAATGGGTAGGAAGCATAACTATGCTTAGCAAGGAAAGAACTGGAGCAAATCTGTTTGCTTATCATAGAGTAATTTAAAAAAAACCCAACATTTTCCTGGTCCAAAATCACCTGTACTGAGAGTTGCTTTACTTTAAGTTATAATGCACTTAATTTCTTCTTTTCTTGTTTTCCTTGCCACCATTGGAATAATTGTGGAAGTACTTCAGTACATTTCACACCATCTCCTGAGGGTAGAAGCTAATAAGCTGTACCTGAATGTCATACAATCAGTACTTGTCAGAGCTAGTCTTTAGTTGTAAATTACAAACAACATGCATATCATATTCAAAAGCCATTTTAGTCAAAGGGTTTTAGCTGTCTGCACAAACAAAACAGGGATTAGTAGACAAATGCATGTCAAAACAGCCCATTATGGACATTGTAATCAAGTGTTCAAAAATGATTGTGTGTGTGTGTGTGTGTGTGTGTGTGTTTTTAATTCAAACTAGTAATGAAAGAAAATAGGTACCTACGACCTGTTTTTATTTTAAATCATCTTCCACACACATATTGTTATATTCTATGATCCATATGCATAATTATCATTTGTGCACTTGTGTTGCCAAATGCATTTTGCTTACAAAATGGTATGTATTTAGCACGATGTTGTGAAAAAGTAGATGGATGAAATCTTTCTGAGGCCCACGCCAGCTTCTAACCAAAGAAGGTAGGGGATAAACTTTGTCTACATAGGAAAATGCTCCGGTAGACCCCTGTCTCTCAAGTCTTGATGCTCATCACTGTTGGAGACAGAATACCTAATTTTGTAGCTTTTTGCTCTTATAAGGTAGGATGTGTTGGCAGAGCAATTAAGGGGTTTTGTTAAGGTTCAAGAGCTGTACATTTGAGCCTTGCTCTGTATTTGTGTTGAAGGCTGCTCTGGTTGACCCAGCTGTAAATGGTACCTGGTAATTTAGGCTAGTGAGTCAAAGGTGGCTGTATGTGATCCTAGCTATACCTCTCCCTTGTTTGCTAGTGGCTATGAAAATAGATGTGCCATAGGCATGCTGGCTTGAGACAGGCTTTGATGCGGATTGTAGAAATTCCTAGATTCCTAAATTTGCATGCCCACCGGTGGAGATCAAGTTTGGTCCTCACCCAATGTCCTTATTAGTTTTCCTGAAAACATAAAATACATAAAAGACTTGTACAGCTCTGAGGACCTTGTTACACCTTATGCTGAAAGACACACAAGTTAATCGTCTTAGTGTTGTTTAAAGTAGTGCAGCGGTCGCATATTAACGTGAAAAACAATCTCTGAGGGCATATCCGGATGAGGGTGTGCATGCAGTTTGTGGCGCCTCAAAGCTCTTTGAGAAACTGCAAACCACATGCAGTGACCATGCACCTGTTTGTTGTGCTGCTAATTTACAGTGCAGGTAGGTGTTTGGTTTTTTTCTTCAACGCCAAGAGATCCTAGTGTCAAAAAACAATGCTGCTAAAAAAAATAAAAATAAAAAAAGCAGCACAGAGAACATGGCAGCACTATATGCCACCAGAAATAGAGCCTAGTTGGCCAAAGCCACACTCTGGCGGCCAGCCAGACTTTGAGCAACCAGCTCAGCACTGAGGAGGCCCCCCATCCCAGTGTCCTCCAGCCCACCAGAATTTGTTGTGGGGCCAGTGCCTCGCCTGGCATCACAGCGCTCCCTGCTCCACCACCTGAGCCAGCTGGAGGACACTAGACTGGTCCACTTTTCCACCGTCCATTGCCACTACCTCTACATGCTCATGCGCCACACTCCATCATGCGGCCCTTGTGTCCTGCCCAGACACCAAGTGGTGGGATCTGCTCAGTGAAGGCGTGGTAGGGAAACCCCAGTGGCTGACTCTGTACTCCACCCTCATCCCATGAGCCACTGGGGATCTCACCTGGCAGCTCCTTCATGGAACTGTCACCATGGGTGTGTATGTGGTGAGCTTCACAGACACCCCAGTCTCCTGCCCCTTCTGCGGGTAGAGGGAGACCCTGGCACACATGACGCTCAAGTGTGCCAGGCTGCAGCCCCTCCACCTCCACCACCAGAGCCTCCTTTTGAGGTTCTGGTTGAACTTCACCCCCCACCTTTTTGGTTTTGGTCACCTCATTCAAGGTCTACCTCCTCCTGGCCCTGGCCAAATGGGCCCTGTATTTGACCAGGAAGGAGGCTCTGAGTAGGAAGGTGCCTGGAGGCTGTGGGACTGCTTTCCTCTCACTTGTCTGTGCACTTCTCCAGGGGGAGCATCAGTGCTACCAGAAGCCTGGTGAGCAGGGACAAGACTAAGAGCTAAGGGGAGGACCAGCTTGCTACTTCCAGAAGACAAAGCCTGCGCCATAGTCCTGGATCACCTGGAAGCTGCAGTGCCTTCAGGGCTGGCTCACTTCTCTGAAGGCCTGGACTGAACTTAGGCTGTGGTGCATACAAGAGGCAGCAGGCTGGTGTTCACCTCTCCCGCTGACCCATGGTTGAACCTGCCCCCAGCCGTGCACTCTGTTGCAGTGTGTCCCGTTCTTGGTGCCTGCACCCCCGGGCCCCAGACACAGGGGGCCCTGGCAGGACTGGGTGGTTGCAGCACGGCAGCCAAAAGCCAGTTCTTGCTGACTCTATTTCAGGTGCTTGCCAACTTTGGCCACTGCTGGCAGAGCCAGGCAGGGGGAGCAACAACTGGACCCTGCACAGTCTGGGACAGTGGGAATTGACCTCAGGTTGCCACACTGCAGCTGTAAAGCTCCACCCTGCTCCAGCTGCCTGGTCCTCTGGGTCTTGTGGGCACAGGCACCAGGTAGGGGGCAGATTCAACTGCAGGTCAGCAGGAGGGGTGAACACCAGCCTGTTACCCCCCCCCCACAGTCACTGCAGCCTGAGGGCTGAGTATTCTGAGACATGAGCTGGCCCAGGAGACTCTGCAGCCACCAGGTACTCTAGGACTGCGGTAAGCAAAAGAGCAGAGGTGCCATGCCCAGCCCTGCTGCACCCCAGCTTGCCCTCTTTCCCATTGTTTCCTGTAATACTGGAAGACTTCATTTTGGGTGGACCAGCTGTATGGAGTGGTCACACTTAAATAGAATAGGAGCACAAGTAGGTGGACTAGAGATAATCCTGCTAATATTAAGCCATCCTGTGGACTGAGTCTCCTAAGAAAATAATTCAAAGTAGAAATAGATGACATTGGCCAGAAGTGGTATTGTGAATCCATTTTCACAGGCTTCTTTAACTAAATTCAGGTTCCAAATCAAATAGTTATCAATCTGTCACAAATGTGTGCATGTTGCTGTGGTACAGAGTCAGGTTGGTACACAAAAGCACAGATTACAAGATATTAAAAAAATATCCCAAATGAGTGGCCTAATCTTCCACCATTGTGTGGCTATTGGATCCCTGGAAAAATGGGGTAGTAAGACAAAAACTTGTGCAGCTGCAAGCCTTTACTCACCAGACTTCAGTGCCAATGTAGAGCCAGTGCAAAACTGGCCAGTTGTGCCATTGTTGTTATGCTTTTGCTAACTGGGTGGTCTTCCTAACACTTGGAGCTTGAAGTCTGCAGGGGTTGGAATGAGTGATGGATATTGTTGCTATCCTTAATCATTGTATTGCATTGTGAAAATGCACTGGAGTCAAGGAACCTGCCCCCTTCCCCTCCTTTTTTTTCTTGCCGAAGTCAAATTATACAGAAATGAAGATGAATGAAGATTTTATCTAGAGGCATTTTCTCTTTTGTGCATAGCTCCATTGTCTGTGTTGTGAGGTGGAAGAAAGAAAAAGGGAAGAAAAATAACTTTCTTCTTTTACAGACATGGAAGAAATTTGTTAACATGCAGTTTTAATCCCTATCTGATCTGCATTAACTGCCATGCAAACCCCTTGAAATTAAGAGGTCAGTGCAAGCTGACAGCAGGTCAGGGACTGACTGGCAGAATGTTAGCCAAGGTTAGCCTTTTGAATTAAATTCTGAGCATTTTGTTTAACAGGAAAACGCAGACAATTGAGTGCTTCAAGCAGACTTGATGCAAGTACAGCAAAGTGGATCTAAAAAAGACCCACAGTGTGTTTCCTATCATAACCTCAGTGGCATATGTTTTTTTTTAAATATATATGGTGCTTAAATAATTGCATGATGGTGATAGCTAGCCCTAACAAGCAAGAATCTTTTCATTAAGTTTCTGAGGGTGTAGATGGATATAATGTTTGGAGTACTTCAAAATGACAGTCCACTCCTACTTCATTCTTCCCCAGCTTCCTTTTGGAGGGAGAGAAGGAGAGTTGCACATCCTAGCAGCTCCTTGCCATGCCCCTCTGCCTGGAGAGCATGCCGCTGCCTGCAGCCATAGAGAGTTTTAAGGTATTATATCTAAGAGAAGTGACTCGGGACTCTACATGTTTGTGGTTGAAATGCTCCATTTCTGAAGTGCTTCAAAGTACTCCTCAAACATTGTATGTCCCTACCCTGAGAATAGCCCAGTATTTCTGACTGAAAAACTCATGCCATAACAAAAGTGGCCACTCCGATCTCTGCTTTTGTTAGGCAGTAGATACTTCACAACCCTTCAGGTCCATTGACAGGCTCCATCAAAGTTGGTGCCCCCAATGTGCCAGTACAGACCCATAGTAAAAGACACTTAAGGAGCTTGCAGTCTGAATACACAAGACAGATATAGGCATCTGAGGGAAAGAAACTGAGTCATGGAGTCTTGCCTGAGGTCACACTGCAGGCAGAAGTTGTGCCAGAGCTGCAATCCAGGTCTTCTGAGTACCAAACCACAGGCATATCCTCTGCTTCTCATTTGGGGTAATGCTAGGACCCTTGTCTAGCAGTTAAAGCTTTCTGGATTCAGAGAATGGCAGAGACAGGGATCACTCTCTGTTCAAGACTACTTCCTTCTCCCTAATGATGTACAGCTGGGAAGCACCATCTAAGCAGGGCTCTTTGTGCCTTAGGAAAGATCCCATTCTTCTGTTTCTCACAGGTCTGCCCACTGCAGCTAGGAATCCCTGGGCCAAACTGGTCAGAATCTCTCTCTCTCTCTCTCTCTTTCTCTCTCTCTCTCTCTCTCTCTCTATATATATATAGGCAAAACCAAGTTTCTTTAAACCAGATATGTTTTGCACTAAACCTTATAAACTCTGCAGACTTGCACAAAACAAAGGCAGTATTGCTATGGGATCCCATTGTCCCAAGGCCTTCAGGTCTAGTGTCAGGCAGACTGCCCTGCCTGTAGGCCCTAAGTACTTCCAGCGCTTGCCATTCCAAATCAACCAGCCAATCCAGGACTTCCAGATTTGTTGCTGCAAAACCAAGGGAGTCGCATTTCTGAACAGAGTGGAGCACTACAGGAAAACCTTGGAAGCCCTGAGAACTTAGATTAAAGCTGCAGTCCCAAGAGCCACCTATAGCCATAGCCTAGAAGAGGGGTGGGCAATTATTTTGGGCAGAAGGCCGCTTACCGAATTTTGGCAAGCCGTTGAGGGCCATGTGGGTAGCCCCGGCCCTACACGGGAGCTCCACCCCATTTGCCATCTTGAGACTGGAAGTCCTGCCTGCTAACTGCTGACCTTTGCTACCAGATGTCCCTCCCCTTGCCCCCTGGAATTACTCCTTTCAGCAAGGCGGGTTGCCATCTCTGAACCAGAAAAATACCAAAAAAAAAATCAAACATCTACTTTAACACTCATTAATTTCATTCCAAAAATATTTTTGCCCTGATTTACATGTGCTTGTGTACATAGAGGTGATTATATTTAGATTAAAATGAAGTCTCACTCTTGTATATTGTGAGAGGGTGTGTGTGGGAGGGTGGGCATAGGATTTTGGGTATCTGCGGTGTGGGGGGAGGGTGAGTGTGGCTGTTTGGGATTTGTGGGGGTGGATAGGTGTGGGGGGAGTGTGGTTGGGGAGGGTTGTGGCTTGATTGGAGGAGGAGGGTTTGCCCACAGCATGCCTCACTTTCCAGCAGGCAGAGCCCTTTCCAGTGGTCCTGCAAGCCTGAGCTTCATGTTCCTGCCACACTTGCCCTGGGGCACTGGTGTGGGCCCTGTGCTCCTGCTCACTGCCACTTGCCCTCCCATCTGCCACTGCTGCTCTTCTTGTGCCACTTTCCCATCCTGTTCCTCCCCACTCACCCCTGCTGGCCACTCTGGCACCATACCTTAGCTGCTCCTGCAGTCCCAGAGTTGCAGCTGGGAACCACATGGTGCTGGAGTGGCTGGCTGGCCGGTAGGCAGGAAGCCAGGGACAGTGGGTGTCACAGGCCAGCTAGGTGCTATGAGTGTATTTAGGCTGCTGGGTTCAGGATTGAGGAAGTGAGTTTGGAGTGAAGTAAAAGCAAATTTACTTATGCTTAGCATACAACAGTTAACAGAAAGGTTAAAACTACAAACAAATAGTACAATAATAAAGAGCTAATAGTAAATAATAACAACAGGTAGACAAAATAACAGAGAGTTCCCAATGGGGTTGGCAACTTATTGGCGGTCCCTCTATGCCAAGTGCATGCCAAGTTGTTCTAGCAAAGTCAGGCGTGCCTGATCATGCTGTCCAGGGGGGTCACCAGGAAGGTCCCTTGGTCAGGATCTCGTCTGTGCTCACACTGGGAGTCCAGGGTTCGGGCTTAGGACAGTGATGGTCCTTCTGCCCCGTCCTTCAAACTGGCTACTTGACATAAGCATTCCTTTATGCCTTATTTTATGCTAATCTGTTGGCTTTAGAGCCACTCACAATCTTGCCCTATAGCTGTTACCCTTTGAGATTAAAAAGTGTTATAAATTATCATAAAAGGTTACCACCTGAACTTGGGTTCACCCAAAAACAAATTACACCGCATTACTTTGAGGTTTGAAATTAGCATTATGCTGCCCAATCTCAACCCCTTGGTTTCTTATTCCTTGGATTCCTTGGAATGTGCTAATTATATTAGGTGGTCAGATCTTGTTATGGCTGACCTTTAAAAAACCTGATAGATCAGCTAATCTTGTAGTTCTGCTTATTTTGGGGGCTCAGTCAATCCCATGATCAGTGAAAACAGTTAGATTCAAAACTTCAGTTAAATTGTGACAGACACATTCCACTTGCAGGTTGCAAACTGTACATTAGCTAATCTTAACTGCTAGACAACTGCCTGGGTGTCTCCAAGAGCATATATTTACTGCTCATGACATGATAGTAACTCCTCTGGTTCTGGCCACCACAAGTGCGGTAATGGCTGCACCAGGTGGTGGGGAAGGGGTAGCAAGTGGGTGTACAGAGCACAGTGATAGTTGGGTGGGAGTGTGGGGCCCATGCCGTTACACTGGGTCCAGCATTGGCATGGCCCAACATGGGGCAGCAGGGGTGTGGGTCTGACCTAGCAGGGGCTCTATGGAGCCCAGCTGTGATGCTCAAGCAGGGAGAGGAGGGAGCCAGCCCAGCCACATGCTCCTGCTACCCCAGTCTGGGCCCCACCAGTGCTGGCCCCAGTGTATCAATGCAGGCTCCATGCTCCCAACTGGCTATCGCTGCACTCAGTGCACCTACTCACTGCCCCTTCCCCCCTCCTGCCACAGCCATTTCTCTGCTTGGCCTCCTGCCTGCTGGCTGTTCCAGCACCATATGGTTCCCAGCTGCAGCGCCAGGACCACACGAGCTGGCCTAATTGGCCCCAAGTACTGGGGCGATCGCTTGCAGTCCTTCCCTGCCTTCCTCCCCACCCCCTCCCTTCCTTCTTATTTGTATTTCCCTGGCTGCAGGGAGGCAGGAACAGTCCCAGGCCAGAAGCCACTGCTAGGCAGAGGCTTCTGGCTGTGGCTCAGGGTGGGGAGGGGCTGGACATGCTGCTATGGCTATTTAGTTCTGCTGCCAGTTCCCCCTAGGTCCTGCTATCCCTGGCTTCTGTCATCTTTGACAGGCAGCCAGGAGCAGATTAATGTTCATTTTCTAAATTTTTTAGGGGTCCCATGGGCCGGATAGAATGGGCTGGCAGGCTGAATCTGGTCTGGGGGCCATATTTTGCCCACCCCTGGCTAGGAGAGACTCCTAGATTCCCCAGAGCTGAGTGGAATGTCCTCTTCCAAGAATCCCAGTGTTTCCAGATGCCCAGACCAGATGGGGAACTGATCTTCCTAGTGGGGTGTCCTGGAACTGCAACTAAGCCAGACAGGCTGCATGTTGCTTACATTCCTGCTAGCTATGTTGAAGCTGACCAGAATGCCAATTTCAGCTACCGGCTGTGGGATCCTTAAGAGTATATTTCATTTCAGAAACCTCCTGTTTCCATCCTTAGCAAAACTATTTTTTTGTTCTATTTTGTTTTTTCATAATTTCTGATTTTTAAGAAGTTTTAATGATTTGAGCTATGTTCCAATTTGGATAAAGCCCCAATTTTTCATAAATGAAATGTTTTGCACACTAGGAATCCTGATATTCAGGCAAATCTATGTGGTGAGTGTGCTTGTAGATGCACTTTAATTATGAAGAGCAAATTATACGGTGTTTAGAACCCTCTGCCCATGGAAAGAGAGCCAAACTTAATACCATTTTTTTTAAATAACAAAGGGATCAAAAAGTATTTTTAGAACCACTGCATTCTGCTTGCAATTGGTCCTTAAACTCAAGTTCCTGCTAATGTTTCTCTCATTTTTCTTTCCCCTGCCCTCCTGCCATGGAATTGTGAAATCTGAAGGACTGGGAGGATATCTTTCACTCCTATCAGAGCAAACCCGTAGTCTGGGGACTTTGCTATATATTAATTTTAGGTGGCTTATGGAGCCCTTTACCTCTGGATTGTCCACATGTTAACACTTGAAACTAGTTTTAAGCACACTGTAGGTGCCTTAAAGTTATGCCGCTTTAGGGCAGGTTTATCAGTGATCCATGTTATCCAACTAAGGTTTAATTAATGTATGACCACTTCTCAGAAATGCCACCCAAGTTGCAGTCCTCCATTGTCCCAGAATGCCATGCCCTCTCTCCCACCCTCCTGTTCCGCATGGACCTTTCTACCTTCTGACCTCTACTGCCCAGGGGGCAGTTCTGGCACCAAGCCAACTCCTCCTGGCCTTGGGAATGTGACCTTCCCATCCTCAGGGGTACATCCCCATTCAAACAGCCTGTAGAGCACATGCCACCTAGCCAGTTAACAGAGAACGGATGAGTCCAGGAGTGGGGTCTAGGGGGCATGGAGGGGGAACAGTGTAGAGGGCCAGATTTGGGTCCCTATGAGCTGGGGCTTTCTTCCTAGAATAAAGGAAGTAGGCCCCCCAAAAGAGCCATCCCTCCCAGCTCCAAGCCACCCTGGGAAGCATGACCAGTACTCATTGCACTCCAAACCCAAATCCCAATTTATTAAAACACGAGACTTTCTCTAATCTACTTTCTCTTTATTTCCTTTTAAATTATATTTTTACTATTTTTTATTTTATCCTTCAGTGTCCGACTTCCCTACCCTTCTCCCACCCCCTTTTCTTTCCACTTCCCATTCCACTACCCACCCCATACCAGTAACTCTCCATCTCTCATCATCATGGTCTCTCACCCACTTCCGCCACCCCCCACCTACAGCAGGGGTAGAAGACATTCCTGGCTCACCAGCCCAGTATTTGCAATTCACAGCTGTAGGTGCTAGTCAGGCCCCTTCTTGCCAACCTTCTAGTGGCAAGTCTCAGCAATACTAATGCGGGGCAGTCAGAGAAATTTTAAGAATGTTTAGCTTTATTGTGCAACTGCTTGAAACTTGAGCTAGCACCAACACCAATCAGTATTTGAGAAGCTCGAAGTGAAACAAGTAAGAAGGCCCTAAAATCCACTGGTGTTAGTGGAGATACAAGAAAGAAAATTTATTATCATACATAGACTGTACACTGCCTAGCAAAGTGGTTGTTAACATTTTTAGATACAAGACACCTCTTCATAGACTCAAAGCACCTCTCGATAGACTTGAGGCACTTGGAAAATGCCAGCTCTTAGATTTTACTCATTTTTACTATCGTAAAAATAATAGAGTAATCAGTCTGTTGCAAAAAACCCAGAAAGCCCACAACAGGCTAGAATGGTTTTAACCCTATGGATTTCTATTTGAAATCCCTCAGTTTACCTTGTGAATCATGTCTGCACACCTAACAGTGCTAACACTTTATGGTGCACAGTGTCACCCTTGAAAATGTATTGAGGTACATTCCCAATCAGCCATAACCCATGGCACCCTGGTTGAGAATTGCTGGCCCTGCACAAGAACCTAACCTATTCCTGACTATAAGATCTTGAGTCATTAGTGCAGTACAAATCAGCCATCATTGTCTCTGTCTCAGTAGATGGTACACAAGACCAAAGCACACAGGGAGAGCTTGTTCCCCACCTTTGTACAAATTCAGTGCAGGCAGAGGAATAAAACTAGTTTTATTCATAACTGGAGAATACCCAGTACTTTTCATTGCTCTCTCCTTATTAGAAATATAAGAGGAAATCCACCTCTGGTATAAATCCATTGACTGTTTTGCAACAGAAAGGTATTAAGATCCTGTATTTTTCTTTTTTTAATATGCTGCTTTTTTAGCTGTCTGGGCAAACAGCTAGGACAGGATTATGTAGATTATAGTTTCAAAAATATGGAAATCAAGACAAAATAGTGGTTATATTTTTTTTATTGTTGTTGTTGTTTCGGTTATAAATTCAAACCAGCCACCATTTTTCAGTATTAATAAATGGGCTAGACTGCAGATTTCAGCCATGACTCCAGGTTGCTTTGCAAATCCTTATGACAGTTTTATTGCATGAAGACTGCTAAATGAAAAATTGATCCCAGTGTGAGTGCATAGTGTCTAGTGCTGGCAAAGATGAGTCAAGATAATTCCACATGATCTCCCTGAAGGGGGCACTCAGGTTACTTTCTTTGGATATCTTATCTAATAAGTATATGAAACCCCAATTCTCCAGTAGGTATCTACTCACTGTGCCCCACTTTAACCAGGTGCCCTGCCCCTTTAAGGGTCTAGGGCCAGCCAGTAGGGCTGCGCAAAATGGCTATGTTCCATTTTGGTTTTGGATTTGGCCATTTCGGAGGAAAGTGGTTCATTTCTCATCACTATTCCATTACGATTCAGGCAAATCTGTTTTGGAGTTTCGACACTGATTCACATATTTGGATCGGCCGGGGGGGGAGGCACTCACAGCCAGGTGGCAGTAGGTTCTACTGCGGTTCCTTTGACTGTGCCTGCCTCTGCCCCAGCTGGGGGAGCCATGGGAGAAGCCCCCAGGGGGAGCTGGGGTGGCTCCACCTGTCAACTGGGGCCTGGCACTGCTTACCCCCAGTACCCCCTGCTGGTAAGTGCAGGGCTTGCTTTAAAAAAAAAAAAAAAGTGCCAGGAGGCTGGGGGGGGGCAGGGGTTATAGGGCTAGGAAGGGGCTTCTCCCACAGCTCCTCTGGCTGTGCCTACCTCTGCCCCAGTGGAGGGAGCAATATGAGAAGCCCTGATGGCTGCCCTGACTGGCCCCATCCCACACCCAGCCCCAGCCTCCTGGCATTTAAAAAGGAGGTCTGCGGTGCTCTGCCAGAAATATCCAAAACAT
Organism: Caiman crocodilus; assembly: GCA_030014935.1. Lineage (NCBI taxonomy): Eukaryota > Metazoa > Chordata > Crocodylia > Alligatoridae > Caiman > Caiman crocodilus. Next base: position 34,031,045 of record JAGPOW010003395.1, read on the forward strand.
TTACAAAATGTTTTGGATGGTTTCACGAAGTGTCACAGATGTTTCGGAGCCTTCTGTTTCATTTTGGATTTGGTGTTTTGGGAGCCAAAATGGGCCAAAACACCTCCAAAATGAAATAGCTGCCAAAATTTCACACAGCCTTTTAGAATCACATGCCACAGATGGTAAAGAGGCAAGATTTGATAAAGCCAGCGATGGCTGAACTGAGAGAGAAAGCTCCAGGGGCAATTTGTTTCAGTAGAGACTGAAGAACGAAACAGGAGATCTGAGAGTGGTAGCTGAGCAGGCAGAAGTATTGGTTTGTCTGGCATTTTTATTTCCTAAGTCTTGTTGTAAATAAAATTGTGCTCTAAGAAACTTGGACATAATGATATGCCTAAATGTGAGCAGTTAGCTTTCCTGTTGAGGTCACTCAAATATTTTAAGTTAACCACAGCATATTAGCCTTGTTACCAAGGGCCATTATCAGAAAAGAATGCCTAGAAAAGGAGCAATGCATGAGATACTCAAAACATTGATAGTACTTTGCATTGCAAAGTTAAAAAAAAATGAAAGAGCTGGCAACATCAGAGCAAATTGAAGAACATTTTCCATCTGCTTCTCTTGCTTCCCCCACCCGCTTCCTCCCCCACCTTCAACTAGGTAGTAGTTTGTGTTGGGGGGGATAACAGCGAGCTTTGGTTTGTTTGTGGTCATCCAAGATTGCATAATTCTGCCTTTGAGATCTTACCTGACAATATACTTTCGACAGGGAAGTCTTAACCCTGTAACCTCCCAGAATCCCAAGCTGGAAAACTGCTTGCCACATAAGAAAATGTGCCTTTATCTTCTGTTGCTTAAACATCTGTTCCAACTCATGGAATGGACAGGCATTTATTTCTTCTGAGAAAAAATTCAGAGACTTTCCCTGGTCTGGGAAGCAGGTGAAAAGCTTCAGCTGCTGCTATACTCCCTCCTGGATTGGTTTGGGTGGGTGGGGACTGGAGCAGCAGGGAAGACCCCCCCACCCACTCCTCAGATTGAAGGCTATGGTCTTGGAGAGTGGTTAGGGGGCTTTTCCTTGCTGTTCCAGTTCCTTCCTGGACTGGTTTCGGAGGGAAGTGGAGCAGCAGCTGCTCTATTCTGTTGCTCTGCTGTGCTGCTCCCTGAACCAGACCAGGAGGAAAGCATACACAGACATTTATTCATGCAAGAGAGTTCCTTTCAAAGGTAGAGCTTCCAAGTTTACATTCAGAAGATATTTTGTCTGGAGGAGAGATATTTCTCCCCAGAAAAAAAATCAATTGAATGTACAGGAGAGTGGCAGTTCTCCTTGTACAAATGTAACAGTCATATGGCCCCAATTAATACAGTTCCTGCAAATTGGTTTGCTTTACAATGGTGAGCACAGTGATTGTAAAGCTACCTTCTGCTCTTTCTGCTTCTGCTACTGATTACCATTGACTTGACAATCTGCAGGAATTGATTCACTGGTTTTAAATGCACATATAAATGCCTGTACCCATTGTTTGGAATGGAACAGAATACTGTGCAGGAGCAGATCCTAAGCACCTAGGGACAAGTTTATGAAGGTACTTAAGCACCTAAGGATGGGTTGTACAAAAGCCCTTAGAGACTTATCTACACAGGGAAGTTAATGAACACCAGTTTGGCCATGGATTTACTGGCGCTTTCTTAATATCTCACCATATTGACACTCATTCTACCTGCCTACATGAGAACATCATTGTGTATTTAACACACGGTAGCTGCTTGGCACTAACTCCCTTTGCTGACCATGACAATGTCTTGAAGCAGGCAGGGACTCTTGCTCCACTTTAAAGCAGTTACCTCACTTTTAGCGTATATCAAGACAGTATAGGTGAAGAACTGGCGCATAGAAGCTGGTGTGCTGCTAGTTCACACACTAGCTTAATTAACACTAGCTGTCCCATGGTGGCAAGTTGGAAATGTATAAGGTCATGTCTACACGTCTCTGGTGTGCCCTGGCTGCATGTTCAAAGGCTGCCAGCAAATCCTGGCTTGCCTTTCTGCTTATAATGACAGGCTGCAAACTCAGAAATACACTGATGAACATGATAGGATGTCACTTTCTCCCTACCTTTGAGCCCTCTATATCCAATGCTTACAGGTTCATTTCTAAGTTTGGGATGTGTATGCAGAAACAGTCTGGCTAGGACATATCACTGCCATGATGCAGATGCACTAATGTTTGACTGCAATAGCAGGGACTTGGACTTGATGAACCAAGAGGTTCCTCCCAGTGCTCTATTTCTATGTAGTGATGTTGTTGGTAAATCTGGTTGTTAGTCTGACAGTCCAAATGCAGAATGTGAATCACTCATTCCTTGGCCATCCCTGCAGCAACTTCTGTCACTTATATTTCCCCAGCAGCTAACCGGGAAGTTGTGAACTTTCCAGAATCTTCAGCTTGCTTACAAATCTTTCAGAAAAGTCAGAAAATGGGTTAAAGGTGATGATCAAGATTTCGTACCTATTTGGCACATGTAGGGGGTTAGCACCAGGGAAGCAATCAAAATTCAGTAAATCACATTCTGCTCCTTTCAGTTCCCCTGAAAAGAGAATCACAATAGAGATACAAAGTGTTTTTGTTAAGCATTCTAGTCCTATGACGTGTGCAACACTTTAAACTGCCTGTGGACTTAACGGGAGATGTATGTGATCAGCAGTTGCTCAAAATCTGTCCCCATAACCTCCAGGCAACTTCCACAGAAGATGTTTAACATGCTCTTTTTAATTTAGTAAGGGAGTCAAAATCACTCTAGGCTGGATCTAGACCATGGAGAGGTCCTTTCAGGCTGGATCTACACAGCCGACAGCAACTTCAGCATGACAGCACAGAGCAGCATTTAGATGGGCAGCATGGGTCCAGACCTGCCAATGATGGCCATGTCCATTAGGGCTCAGGGACCCTGAATTGTGGGATGCCCCCCATTTGCTGGTAGCCCACCGGACTTCCAGTGAACTGGATGGATTTTGTAGGCTGCGTCTGGCTCATAAGCCATATGTTTGACACCCCTGTTGTAGGCTAGACCTCTTTAGTTCTTAAAAATGTATTAAGCTCAATGTACATATCAGATGTTACTTCAGTTAGCATAAATATTGGATTTAGAAAGTGGGAAAAGACTAGCGATAAACTTAAAAAAAAATGCTATTGCAAGTGTAAGATGCATCTTCACTAGAATATTCCTCTTCCTTCAGTATTTTGACCTGTTAAGTTCTCTTTCAAAACTATACGTGTTTCTCATCCAGGGTTGCTAAGGGTGTTAACCACAATATCAACGGACCCTAATATGACAGTGGTTGCTGGTAAAATCAAAATACTTTCTTTCTATGCAAGATGCTATTATACTATCCAAGTGGAGGTACAGAACATTAGTTCCATGATATTTCCCTCAAGAGTCCAAATTCAGGACTGGGAGAAAGATTAAAGTTTATATATATATAGTCTGAACCTTTCTTTACACATGGAGTTATCTTTTTCAGTGTTTCAAAGAAGCATGGAGGCATCCTTTCCATAGCTCCACCTACCATCCATAGTCAGGCTATTATGCTGTCACTCATAATAGAACTACTTACAGTGTAAGATATTATATTGCTGAAGGTATGCAAGTTGATACCAAAACCCTGCAAGAAAGGTTGTAATTGCCGTGGTTCAACTATAAATCTTACCAATAGGTGTTACAGTTGAATTTTGCAAATCGGTGAGATTTGTATGATTTTAAATAGGGTTCAGATAAGATAGTAGTTCATAATTAAATGGCTTAATATTTTGAGACTAGTCCATCATTAATCTAATATTAATTAATTCATGTGACCTTAATCCAAAGACTAGTTGTTTAGGTTTTGTATTCTGTGGGTCACCTTTTGCAGGAATCCCTCTCATACACACTTTCTCCCCCAACGTGCCAGTGAATACCAAATGTTGTATTTTCTGTGATGCCCGCACTACTTACAGGTCAGATCTAAGATCAGCTTCAAGATTTAGGAGGCTGGCTTAGTTGTCACAAGGCTGGGAAAAAGAGGTAGGAGACTTTGAGTAGTGTTCTAGATGCCTCTTTCATGCTCTATTTCTCCTGCTTTTTATATAGATAGAAAGCAGCAATATGAAAAGCAGATCTTAACTTCTGAACATCTCTTAATGAAAACAATCAAGCAATTTGAAATATGTAATAATTAAATCCTAGAAAATTATGTAACATTAATGTGGTCTACAGAAAAGAGGTAAGTGAGGGATTATGGGATAGTCCCTTGGTACCATGTATTATTCTCTCTTGCTTTTAACCTTTAGAATGATACAGTAATGCATAAATCATACCATTTTAAAGGTTAAAGTGAAATCTCTAAACCCTTACAGGCCGGCATAGTTGCAAATTATTTTCTTGTCCTGGATGCTCCTGACCTCAGATAAAATAGAGGCGATAACATTATAAATAGTTTTAATTATAAACAAAATTATAAGCAAAAGACGTTCCTGTTAACCATGTTTTGAGAATTCACAAACGTGAGCTGGGTTGATAAATAAGGGGTAATATAATTTTTAATGAGAACATTTTTAAAAGAGGATTTTATTGTTGCTAGAATTAGAATTTGTCCCCTGTTTCCGATATTTCTATATATTAGCATATTAAACTTTAGTTTGTTTTTCTTATCTGGTATAATGACTTCCTTTGATTAAGCCACATGGTGTGTCAGTAGCTCCACCACATGAGAAGACAAACTCAAATGTTGATCCGCTTAGAATTCCAGATCATACAGGAAAAGCTTCTCTGTCTCAAAGTGTCAAAGGCAGAGAGTCCAAACACAGAGAGGCTATTTTCCCTTTTTAAATGTATGGCTTAAGTGTGTGCTGTGTGCATTCGTAGTTTATTACTGATCTTATGTTGCAACTCCATCTATCATTATTCCCTACAGAGATCTTTTGGTTTTATTAAGTTCTGGGATTAATAGCATAGCAGAGGGTGCTAATCTTAAATATTTAAACCATCATTTTAAAATAACTTTTAATGGGAGAGGGAGAAAACAATAACATGGTTTTAAAGCTATTTTCAAAGTTTTATGGCCTGCGGGCAGAACCTTGCCTGTGGAGCACTGTCTTCCTGACCCAAGTGCTGCCTGTGGGTCCCTGAATTGACCCACAGGCAGCGTGCGGGGAGCACCAGGTTGTTCTGTGTCTGATCCGTTGTCCCACGCAGCACAGCCCCAGAGCAGCAGCTCCATTGCTCCAGAACAGTACCGCGTGCAGCCGCCGCGCTGCTCCTTTGGGGCTGTGATGCACCTAAAACGTCGAATGGCAAAGTGGATGCCACAAGCAATACAGCCCCAGAACATGCAAACCAGGACCCCGCCACCTGCAGCAGCCACTCCAGGACATACTGGATTTGGAATATGGAGCCCGTCTGTGGATTTGGCCCAGCCTGCACACTGGCCCAGTGCTACTCATCCATCCTGTTAGGGTCAGGTGAGTTTGACACCCCTGCTTTAAGGCAATATTGGAAATACAGGATGGAGACAATGTACCGTCTAGAGCTGCTGTTTGATATGGTGACGCTGCAGGTGATTTTGCTGTGGATAGTTGAATAAAAAAATGCCATCTTGGTAAACCAAAAGGATCATTTGTGGAGAGCCAAGGAAATGGCAGGCGTATGAGTAACTAATCAGCAGAGTAGTCCACAGATCTGTGAAGGATCTGTAACAATTCCAATTTACAGCAATTTCTGATGCGATAGAGTTTGTTTTCATCTCCCATCTCTCACTGACTCATCAAAACCAAACCTTTTGAAGAGTGAATGAAAGGTGCTTTACTGCTAGCTAGACCACAGTCCAATTCTACTTCCGCTTGAATCAGATTTCCGGTTTCCAGTGTAGGGACTTGCACCTGGGTATCTCCCTGTTCTGAGTGATAAATCGCCACGAAATTTCATTTTGCCAGAGAGAGTCTAACTGTCTCTTATAGTTTAAGACCTTAGGAAGACTTGCATTTAGAAAAGAATCTGATATCAGAAGTCATTATTTCTGCTGAGCATCTCTTTTGAGAAGGTGGGGAGTGGGCACTCAACTCTTGCTGAAATCAAGAACTTCTAAGGAGTGTCAAAATGCCTTTCAGGAAGGTGTATAGTATATACGTGATGAAAGCCTCACAGCTCATCCCAAGTGTTAAAACATAGTGTAGGTTTTCTGGAAAGCATTAAGAGGATGCATGTTCTTTATCGATCTCTGAAATCGGTGCACACATCTCTTCCCTTTCTTCAGTACTTGGAGCATCTTCATGAGAACAGGAAATTTGGGGCGAATCTGGTTCTAATGTTCATCCCTCAGATGAAGTAAGAATAATCTTCTCATTGTGCCCTTAATGTGAAAATAATGATGATGATGACCAGCAGTATAAAACAAGGAACACAGATATGAGGAAAGACAGTGGCGAAAGCCATGTTTCCTTACACAAAATTACATATGCAACTTTTGAAGAGGCCCTGCTCTTACCCTATAGCCCTTAGTTTCTAGACCTCTTTGGGAGCATGTACGCATCACTGTTTGATGACATTGCTATGGTGCCGTGGCATAGTACTTCTTTTTGGAAGTACTAAAGCATGGCACAGTAACCACTCATATTGCACCATGTACATGGTGTACTTTTAGATTTTGCCACTACTTCATAATAGCGGTGCACTAAAATGGGGGAGTGTGATGCTACATTGATATACTTGTTGATCACATGTAGATTCATGTGATTGCTCCATCGCCATCTGGCAATGTAGCACATTACTATGGTGGCATAGGGTGATGTATTGATGCACCTTTTGTATCTTACTGTGCTGCTGTATTTAATGGATGTAATGCACCAATTACAGTGGAACAAGTTCTGATTTCAGTTATACCAGTATAAAGTCAGAGCAGTTTTGTTGACAACAGCAAACTAAGATGCTCTGAATTTATAATTATGGGGAATGGAGATGAGCATCTTGTCCTGAATATTCACTAATCCAGGATGTGCTATATGCCTCAGGTACCACTAATGGATTAATACAAAAAATATTTAATCAACTTCCCACTTATTTTTGCTTGGGAGCTTAGGTAGATTAATCTTATTTGGCAGCATTTCTGGCTGTGCAGCATAGGTGACTGCCTCCCTCTTCAGTATAACATCATGGCCCTCTTTTTGTTATTTAGAGGGGTAGGAGTCATGTATACTCACTTCTTTGTTTTTCTATAAGCAGCAATTAAATTTGTATATCTTTTAGAAAAAGACATATCCGTTTTCTAAGAATCTAAATCATGAAAAGTTTCATTATACAACAGGAGATACTGATACAAGGTTTGTTGCTTTTTGTTTTGTTCTGTGTTGTTCAAAATGTGTTTTAAAGAGACTCAGGGTGAGTGGCTGGGATTTGCAAATAAGGGTTGGCTCCATCAAAACACAAAAAGTAAGAACAGGTTTCCCTAGATTTATGCAGTGCATGCATTCACAGAGAACAGCACATAAATCAAATTTGCATAAAGCAAACCCATTTTATAATGTACCAAATAGGGACAGGTTCCCATGGTGGTAAGGGAGAGAAGGAGGGAGGCTGGGACTAGGGAAGGGGCTGGGGGAGGGGTACCACTCTCAGGGCTGCACAGGAGAACAAAGCAGAGGGAACAGTGTGTCACTGACCCCAGCCCCAGCTGCAGGAGCCCCAGGAGTGGCTGGCACCAGCTGCCTACAGCTACTGGGCTGCACCATGTTCCACTTGTCCCCCCGTGCCTGGACTCTGCCTGTCCCCACTCACCCCAGCTCCGGGGCTGCACCATGACCTGATTCAGGCAACTGGTGTAAGCTGCTCCTGGGGCTGCTCCAGCAGTGGCTGAGATGAATGCGGACAAGCAGAGCCCTGGGAGGTGCAAGGCCTGGCACTCACCTCAGTCCTGGCTGCAATGGCTTTGCAATGACCAAATGCACCAGCTGCAGAGGGAACTGTCAGTGGGGGCATGCCTCTTGTTGCTCCACACCCCCCAGTAGGGCTGTGAGCTGGCGGGCTCTGTACCAGGCTCTTCCCAGGGGTCATGTGCCCTACGATCCGTGCACGGAATGACAGTTGGCTGTCACTGCAGGCTTGGGGTTGTGGTGACACTGGGCCGTTCCTGGTGCTCACTGTGGCCAGCCCTGAGATCTCAAAGATCTTGGGGGTCTGGGCTTTCCCCAGCCAGGACTGTGCATGTGTGTGGTGGCTAGAGATTATAAGGTACCTCCTACCTGCCTTTCACCTGGGGGCTGCCATGCTGCTGGCAGTCTCTCCCAACCCTGGCAGGATGCACTTTGTGGTCATGCCCAGGAACTGGGGCCTCCTCCTTCCCTATACCCCTTGTACCTCCAAGTTCTTCCTAGCATGGGAGCTAATCAGGGATGTGTTCTTCCTTTGCTGGCTGGTGATGCAGTGAGTGCCACCTCCAGCTCTGAGAGCGAAGGATTAAATGGTTTAAAAAAATTAAGAAGAAAATAGATGATGATGGAGTTAGAGAGAATTGTGGAACTAATTTTGTTTGCACCTGAAGCTTAAGGATCCCCACAAGTGGGAGGGTCACCTTTAGAAACACCAGCTGCTCCACCAAACCAGGACACTCCACCAGGTGCTCCACCAAACACCCACTCTCTCAGAACACTGATTGGTGGACAGGACAGATGTTCTCAGGCAATCATGGCCAGATCCTGCCACATATAGATGTGGCTTGTCCTGTAGGCCAAGTGGTCACCCAGCAGTGACTCCAGATTCTCAGCGGGATAGGCAGCCATCAAGGCCTGAGTGCTACCTGTCTGATGGTGGGGTCTGGTGCCTCTGGACCCCACCCTGGAAGCCATGCCCTTGGCCCACATTGACAGCACCTGTGGTAGCGGAGGAGACTGGCTGGTGGATGACGTGCTAGCATGGAGCAGTGGATGTCTCCTCACCTCCATCATTCTGCCTCCCTGACACTTCACAAGCACCTCCATTCTTTGGCTGCTGCATACACTGCTCTTCACCATCAGGTCACACATGATGGCCAGCACATGAGCTGTACTGGACTGTAAGGGATCAAGCCATTCCCTGATACCCTCCTTGCAGTGCTTGCATATCTAGTGACAGTGGCTTGCCCCAGCCAGGAACATTGATCCCCTGGAAGCTCTCCATTTGGCTCTGAAGTTCCCTCACTACAGGGATCAGCTGGATAAGGAGGGCATTGGCAGTGTTGAGGGTCTCAGTGACCTTGAGGAAGACCTTGAGGACCACCAAGATCTGGGGGATAGTATCCCACTCAGTTAAGTGGGCTACTGATCCCAATCTCCCCAACCAAAGCCATCTCATGGATGGCCTTCTGTTGCTCTACCAGCCTTTTGAGCATCAGGTATATGGAGTTCCACCAAGTCTCCATGTCCTTCATGATTTTGTGTTGCAGGCAGCTCAGCTCTGCCTATTTGTCCTGCAGAATCTTGCTCCCCTTGATGCTCTGGTGGAAATAGCCTGCCACCTTCCTGCATTTCATTATTGGCTGCCTAGTTGTAATGGCACCCTCACTGGCAGCCCTATCCCCCTCCAACGTATCCCTCACTATGAGATGTAGCTCGTGTGCCATACAGCAGATGCCAACAAAATTGGCATCACGGACAGCCTTGACCATATTAGCCCTATTGTCGGTAACCATGAACCTGCAGGTTAGCTCATACTGTCCAACAAGCCACCCCTGCACCATGCAGTTCATGACTGCCAGGATCTCTGTTGCTGTGTGGGATGCATCCATCACCTTGCCTTGAAGGAGAGGCCACCAACAGCCTGACTGGTCACACCAGTGCACTGTGAAGGAGAGGTAGGTGTGTTCTCCACCCTGGCTGCTCCAGATGTCTGAGGTGAAGTGTCAGGCCCCCTGTGGACCTGTCTTGTGCAGCTGCTCCCTCAAATACTCCCTGCATGCCTCATACAGGGAGGGCACCACCATCAGCAGGATGGTGGTGTGCGGAGGCACTTTGTACAATGGGGCAATGAGTGCCATGGGCCACCTGAACCCTGGCTGCTCAACAAAGAAAGGCTGACCATCCAGAGCAATTGTCTCCCCAATGCTCTGAGTGACCTTGCTCATCTTGGGAACATGCTACCTTGTGTGCCTCCCTTTCCCCCACTGCTCCAGGGTGGTCTGCCTCTGTTTTGGAGGGACAGGGCTTTCAAGCAAGAGGGGGACTTCTTACTGGGCATGCTCCCACTGGTGCCAGGCTGAGGAGGAGCAAGGGAAAGGGGGTGGTGCCTGTGTAGATGCATCAGCATCCCTGTGGTGCTTATGTGTTTTGTTCCCTTGCCCCAGATGTTTTTGACTTGGCAGTGTAGGCAGGTAGCATATGTAGGATCATGTGTCAGGTCAAAATGATCCCAGACCACAGTACATGCTCACTTCTGGGATGAAGGTGCATGTGCTGATGCTGCCTTTTCCTTCTACTTAGGAGGCAGAAGCACTACAACAGGAGGCATGGACTCAGCTCCCCAATCTCTACCTCAACTGCCCCTAAGTGACTTCCAGGGAAGGAGACCTGGCTCTGGGGGAAACTTGGGGGGTGTGGAACACAAACTGAGATAATTCCTCCTCCTTTCCCAGAATTTCCCTTGTTATAGCACTCAGATTCAGATCTAGCTCTAGTTCTTCCTCTGGCACTGGAAGGCTCAGGCTAATGAAATTGGGGTGGAGAAGACTGTAATGCTGGTGCTGCTTGTTGTTCTCATGGTTGTGGTGCTCAGGGCTGTTGTTATTATGACAGTTATTATTGGAGGGGATGCAGACACCACTCCCAATTCCTTGGTCCAACTAGCAGCAGAAGCAGCATGGCTGCTAACTGTTGGAAAGAGGCTATGTATACATTTTGGGGAAGAAGGGCACTTCAGGGACTTAGAGATCTGTCTCTGTCCCCTCTTCTAGCCTGACCAGAAGAATGGCCACCTGCCTTTCCAGTGTGCTTCGTGTTTGGTATGCTGGAAAATCTGTGTGTTCCTGTAATATAATGTATGTATTTATGTAATATATTAATATATGTTGTGCATTTCTGCACAGTCAATGCAGATTAGGGAAAGCACAGATTCTTTTATGTGGAGAAAGAATTAAAAAGAATAAAAAAAAGACAATTTTGGGGAAAGAATGCATTGAAAAGAATGCTTTAAGAAAGGTCATTAAAGTATTTCAGAAAGGATTGGATCCCACTTACTAGGAACACACTAGCAAGGGGGATGCTTGTGATCCTGCTGGAAGACACAGCTCAGTAAGCTGACAAAGGCACAGCTGACAAAGCTCATTTCAAACAATGCTTTTATGCTCCTTTTCCATCCCTCCCCCAGAGCACTGGGATTGGAAGGGACCTCAGGGAAAGATGACAGTCACTGCCCAGCTATACATGTTAGTATCAGAGAAGTCATAGATTCATAGATGTTAGGGTCAGAAGGGACCTCAATAGATCACTGAGTTTGACCCCTTACATAGGCAGGAAAGAGTGCTGGGTCTAGATGACCCCAGCTAGATGCATATCCAACCTCCTCTTGAAGACCTCCAGTGTTTCCCCACCCCACTTAATTTGTATTTCCGTGTGCACCTGGTTTCAAAACTCAAAACTCTTTGAATTTTTTTAACGTTTCAGGTGACTTTTTTCATTTTCAAGTTGGTTCAAAGCCTTGCGTTTCGTTTTGGTTTTGGTGTTTTGAGCTTGAAATGCATCAAAACACCCTTGAAATGAAACATCTGTTGAAGTTTTGCAAAACCCTAGAGAAGACGGAGAGGTAGCCTTCAACTACCTGAAGGATGGTTCCTGTTGGCACTAGATTTACAAACCATTAAACAAGAACAAACTGTTCTTGGTGGTCTGAACCTTTCTAATTGACTGATCATGATGCTTCCATTTGATAACAGGAGAACTTTATCGATACACAGTGTTAGCAAATAAGTCTAATGCAAGCAAAGTGTAGGGCACTGAGGTGCCCTGCTCCTAGAGAGGGGAAACTGCTGGGGAAAGAGCCCTAGCTAGAAATAAGGAGCACAGCTGTGGGTTGCCTGGGGCAACCAGGAGGTCCGCTGACCGGAAGGGTCATAAGGATCAGGGGCTGAGGCCAGGCTAGCAGTTCCCTGCCAGCAGCCAGAGGGGCAGGAGCCCCTGGAGTTAAGATGTGAGATCTGCAGGTACTCCCCAAGCAGAGTAAAGGATGGCAGCTTGAAAATGTCCGAGCAATGTTGTTATAGCCAGGCGGCTTATGGTTAAGTTGTAGCCAAGCGGCTTGTGTTTTGCTTTGTTGTTATTTATTACACTGGAGGTTTGGGTGAGGCTATTAGGGGATGGAGGAGGCCTCATAGGGACCCACAGTGGTGTGAGGACCCCAGCACCAGTAAGGGCGCAGCATAGACCCCAGACCCAGAGAGGGGGCACTACTGAGAAGCCCCAGTGCAGGCGTGGTGAGCCCCAGAGAGGGGGTACTACAGAGAAGCCCCAGTGTGGGCATGGTGAGTCCCTGAGGAAGGGAGTAACACTGTGGTAAACCCTGGAAAGCGGGGATAGTGGTGCGGTGAGCCCTGGGAAAGGGCATAGTAGTGCAGTGGGCCCGAGAGATGGGTGGCTTGACTGAGAAGTGCCAGAGTGGACACAGAAAGCTCCAGGAGAGGAGTGGCTTCACAGAGAAGGCCCAGAGTGGGCACAGAGAGCCCTAGGAAAGGGGCAGCATTATAGAGAAGGCCCAGTGTTGGCATAGAGAGCCCCAGGGAAGGGGCAGCTCTAGGGAGAGGGCCCCAGGAGAGGGGTGGTATTCTTTAGAAGGCCCAGGAGAGAGGGCAGCGGTATCGAGAAGGCCCAGAGTGGGCATAGAGAGTCCCAGGAGGGGGCGGCAGTACAGAGGAGGCCCGAGAGCCAGACAGCAGTACAAAGAAGGCCCGAGAGCCAGGCCTGAGAGTAGACGAAGAGACCAAACAACATCTAGTCCAACTGCGAGGCTTTGGGCACGGTATAAGGGGTGGCTGGAGCCACACATAGCCCATAAGGCTAGGGTGCCTGGGAAGCATCCATCATATAGGGAGACCCCCGGAGAGTCCGAGAAATCATGGGGACAGAGGTCCCAACGAATTGTGTCCAAGAGGGTGTAAGGCAGCCGCCCAAACTTATATAAACATCCAAAGATGTGGCAGGTGAGAATCGGAGGGTGCCCTTGGACCGGCTTGGCACGGGGGAAGGGGTCTTAAGGAGATCACGGCCCTCATGGAGGACCCCTGCCCGTGACACAAAGTAAACAAAATGACTACGCATTCCTACTTACTTACCAGTCTTAGGGTTTCACAAGGAGACAGTCCACCAACACCACCATGCTTGCTTGAATCAATCTCTTGGGCAGTGAGATTGAGGTTCAGGGCCAATACCCCAAATTATTGTCCAGGAATTCCTTTTGTGTTCTCTTTCTCCTGAAAATTCTTCATTTCTGAGTACCATTGATTGGTTTTCCTGTGGTTGTCATACTGTACAAGTTCTGCTGTCAGCCTAATCCTTTGTTTATTTAAATAGATCATGTGTACACATCTTAATTTGGGCATTTGCCAGTACCTCAATGTGGTCATTCCCAATCTCCTAATTTGGTCATTCTACCAAAACTGGGGACTTTTTATCCAGGTTAAAGCTGGTCATTATTAGACCTTGATTCCGTGTGATACCCAATGACTAAGGAGACAATGGATGGGTGTCATCACACATCACCTGCACACATTTCTTGTCAACAGTTTTATTAAAAATGGAGACAGCTTCAGACTAGCTCCAACTAACTGAGGAGCCATGCCGAACATTATTTTTTTCATATTTATACACCTTGGTTTATACTCATTAACATTTATCCCTCCTTTGTTCTACCCTTAGTCCTTCCCATCTTAAGCTCCGATGTATTTACTGTGTACTTCATTAGCATGAAATTGCCTATGCATTTTACCTATTTACATCTCGTTTGGCTATGAGCGCATGCTTAAGACCCTGACCCCTGCTTCTTTCAGTCACTTGGGCAGACTTTGACCAAAGCCTGGAAGCTTTTGAAGGCTTCTTTACCAATCACCATTAACCTTTTTGCATATGTTTATTTCAGATTCTGTTATCAGTTATGTGTTGTCTTTTGCACTCCAGTCTGGTTTTTTTCAGTCCCAGTTTGTACCATCACCACACTCTTAAGACTTCACCTCATTCACAGCACACAGAATTACAAAGACTCACTTAAAAATGATTGACTCAGTTCAGATAGCTACTTAGCATAAGCGAATGGCTGGCTTAGCATAAGCAATCATAAGAAATATCTGTTTATCTTCTAATGATAGCTGGTGGTTTGCATCCTGTTTCTTTTACACAGTGAGTTATATATCTTACTGCACTACTATATTGTTAGGAAAATGCTTACCTAAGTGTCTTGCAGTGTTGCTTTTAACATAACCATTCTGCCTTGTGGTGAGCAGCTTGCTAGGCCACAAGTTATAGCTTTTTATTCAGCTGCAAATTCAATGCTTCCCAAGATCCAAATACTGTCACCCTAACAGTCATTATGACCTAATGCTAATTCTGCATATTCCCTATGTTGTTATGGGTTTTAAGGGAGCATAATTCTTGTTTTGCTGCATGTTTCCAGTTGCCCAGCATATCTACTACTCCCCCTATCTTGGTGTTCTCTGCAACTTCTTCATAAGGAGGATAGTAAATCACTGGAACAGTTTACCCAGAAAGGACTCTCCATCCTGAGAGGTTTTTAAGACTTTACTAGACAAAGCCTTTGCTTTGGGGTGATCTAGTTGGGCATGTTCCTGCTTTGAGCAAGGGGTTGGACTAGAATAACCTCCTAAGGTCCCTTCCAACTCCCATTTTCTATGATTCTGACATGTAGAGGAAGCTTGTGATTGGGAAGAGAACATTCTCCTTTGTGCTGAGTCACTCTTTGATTAAATTCCAGGCCATTATAGGAAAACTTGTCTGTTCTTCATGATGAATTGTGTTAGGGGCATTTGACTATAAACATTTGAGATGTGTTGCCTGTTAAGTGGATTGGCTACTGGCTAACTTAAATTAGAGTTTAAAATGTATTGTACATCTAAAATCTGTATGTTAATTGTATGTGTATGTTGGAGTTGTTCTAAAAACAGAGTGATAGTCTTGGCTCCCTATTCAGGGAAGACATTCAGAGGCCCAATAAATGAGCCAACAAAGTCTGATCTACAGCACATTGTCAGTGTGGCCTGTCTGTCTAGGAAACTGCTAGAAATCTGCATCCAAGAACTGTTTTAGGCTCACGAAAAGAACAATCCAGTATTATCCGGGGCAGGTATGGCTACTACCAGTGCTTAGGCCACTGGATTGCTTTCATCATTGCAGATCTAGTGGCTAGAATATTTGGTTGTAAAGTTATTGAGGGAATAACCTCAGTTGCAAAATGGATCTTCTTGCAGATAGAGCTCATTGGATCTGCAGACTTGTACTTCAGAGAAAAAAAATCACCTCCGCTGTTTGTGTCTATGGTGTTTGAGGAAACAAAATGTAGTGTTTTTTTTTTTTCATTAATATGTATTATGTCTCTGATTTCCACTGTTTTTAGGGAATTGTGAGGTAGATGGTACTGAAGGTCTTGTAATAAATTGGGTTTCCTGATGCAGTGCAGAAATGGCTAGAGATTTCAAGGGTTATTTTTGGATGATCTGGGTTCCGTACTGATGTTTTGAAATCCCTTTTTTAAAGCTTCAGAGACAGTGAGGCATTCTAGTGAATGTTGACAGAGATGCAAAACTTTATTTTATTTACGCTTTTACTGAAGCACACATTTACTGGTCACTGTCATACAATTGTTTGAAATTGCCTTTCTATAGCAATCACTTGGAGCAAGAGACTCAATCAATGGTCTTCATTTGGTATCTGTGTTCTAGCTGATCAGTGTCATGTGAGATGTGCTGCTGTGCCACAGATTGAATAGCTCCGACTGTCTTATGCCAGCATCTGTTAAGAGGAAAGTTTTGTACAGAAATATGTACTTTAAAATGAAAGAAACATTATTCAGAGGATTGGCCTTATATATGCTGTGGTATTTTCCTTCACAGTTTAGCTAAATCAGTAAATTTATTTCCTGGGATGATAGTGAACTCCTCCACAAATAATGACTTAGTATAAATCTATGTACAGCTCCACATAATTATGCCAGATTGTGACAGTTGAGTTTCTGGCATAATGTTTCAGACTTTGGAAAGCTTCTGCCAATGAAGAGTTTCTCACACAACTTCAGTTCTACTGTTGCTGATGAATAATATCTCTGAAAAAAGGTCTGTGTTGGTTTAATCACCTGCTTCAAAAATCCACTAGATTCAGAAAAGGTAGAAATATTAACCCCTACTTAGCTTAATTAGTGTTACCAATCTTTTGTGTTAGTATTATTTATATCTTTGTATTACTGAACCTGCTTTTTAGTCTCCTACCTAGTCTGAAGAAAAACTCCAACTTACATTTTACAAGTGGTGCATTATCTGGGGGGGGGCATCTAGAATGGCATTTGGTGCTAAAAAGCTGAACCTGCATGGAGGCCCTCAAAATTTTGCCCCCTCTCTAGGAAAAAATCTCAGTTCTGCTGTGTATTAATGCAGGTACTGGTGGCCGTAGGAGCACACAGCTGCTCAACGCACGCTAACAGCTAGGCAGTTACTGTGCCACTCTAAACGCCAAGCTTCTGTAGCTTTCCTGCTGCTATTTTAATGCAAGCTCAGATATTTTACATTACCCTGCAGTCACAAGCAAGTGCAATGTAGAGACACCACAGAAGTCTAGCTTAGAAAATGTAAATACAACAGCTACAATTTGGAGTACTGCTTCATAGTAGGTAGGACCATCAAAAGTACATCTGCTGCAGCAGAGATATTTGCATCTATTCTGTGTAGTTATTAAGACGCTTCACTCTCCATGGAAGGCTGCTACACACCTTCACAATAATTCTCCAAACTGAAAAAGCACACTACATTCATTATTTTAAGGCAAGAAATTATCCCTTCTGGAACAGCCAAAGCTGGATTTATCAAATGTTTGCTCTTGACACTTATCTTTCCTGTGTGAACCAAAATTTGTGAACCAAGGATATAAATCAAAATGGGACCTCTTACTCCACTGACTATCGGTAGTCGGCAGCAACAGAACTGAAGTTTATATGAAACATCATTCACTGCCACATGGTTTTTAAAGCATAAAGCACCATGCCACTTTTACAGGTGACAAGCCATTCATTGCTCCATTTACACCACCTGAGCCCCAAGTTCTATATGCAGATACTCACAAGCCTCTGAAGAAATAAAAATACAGAATAAGTGGCTGCTCTGTGTAACATAATGCAGTAATATATATATAAACTGATCTGAATACATCTGTTCTATTTTGGAGTACCTGATTTGAAACAGCTGTATATCAATGACTTCCTTACATTTCCTTCAATAAAGCATGGTGATAAGAGACCTATGAAGTTTATAAAATGATTTTGTGTGTTCCTATAAACATCTGGCTTTGAAGAAATTGTGCTTTGCATATCTGGGAAGAATGAGCGCAGGCCTGTGTTCCTGGGTTCTGTTGACGGCTCAGGGGATGATTCTTCCTCTACACCTATACCCTTTCTTAACTCAGTAAGATCTGCTTCAGTAAATTAGGCTAATGCACTGTTAAACTGTTAATGCTTGCTGAACCACTGTGAAGATTTCATGTGCTAAACAGTAGTTACCTAATATATAGATTTCAAGTGCATGTATGTTTCTCCAGACCCCTATTGTAAAATGATAAATCTTTACTGATAAATCCTCTTCTCTGTGTCCCATGCTCTTCAGAAACAAAGTGGCAAATGCAAATCCTCTTATCTCTTCAGCATACTAGGAGTAGCCACTCTAAAGCCTGCAAGCAATCATCCTGTTTCAATAGCATTTTGTATTACTCACATGACTCCCTACTTGGTTGAACATCAATAATTCCTTTCTAAGTGACATCTTTTGGTCCAGATGATATCAAATCAACAGAAGCATTAGGATTAGTTAAACAAGTGAGTGATTTCATGCCAGATCAATACAATACAAGTTCTCCGGTCTTAGATTTGTGTCACTTTAAAGTTGCTTGTCCTCTGTTGGATTCTGGGTATATGGGAAATATTTGTACTTGCTTGGAGCTCCAGAAATAAAATCCAACCGTTGGTTCCATTTGGTCTTAATAATCTGGTTGCATTGGATAACAGACATTTATATTGCCAAAGCTCTCTTCACAAGGGGAAAAAAGCCAGTAGCTTGCTTTGTTAACAGACAAACACCAACAGCTCAAGAAATAATAACATTTAAAGTAATTGCACGTCTATGAAGAGCATTTTTGATAACAATGTTAATTTATCTAATTTTGGTGCTATAAGCAAAGTGGTGTTTTAACTAAGGGTCTTCAGTAACCATGTATTTATCATCATGTTGCTAGTTGTTCATCGTATTTAGATAACTGAATACGATCAGCCCCAATGGGTTTATTTTGCTAGGTTAACAGTACCTGCTGAGAGGCATTGTGTACCATCAGAGCCCATTGTTTTCTTTGGGTATGGAGAATACTATACAATTAGGACCTTTGTAATTTTCAGTGTGGGCAGGAAAGAGCTATTTTAGTATTTTCCTGAAATTCACTGATGAGCTAAAGGGAGCTCATTAAAAAAGTCAGTCTTTCAGCTTGTTGGACGAAAACCTCAACATTCAATTTTAATGGGGGAGGCAGGAGTCCTAGCACTTAACCTGTGAACTGAGTCAAATTAAACTTCTTACTGCAAATTGAAAACAACAGAAAACTCCCTATCTTTTCTAGCCCTAGCATTGTTCCCCACTGTTTGATAGTTTTCACAATCTTTAAAAATATATATATAATATACTGGTTTTTAATCCAACTGTATCTGCTTCAGTTTCAAATTAAAACAAATTGACATGGCTCTTTAAATTTTTTAAACAAATGTAATAGTTCAAAATTCTGCTATGCAAGTCAGATAACCAAGAGTTCTGCAGGCAAAAAATAAATAAATAAGATTGAAAGGAGTGAAAATGACTCAATTTTTTCTCCTGCTTCGCTTATACTGAGAGCTTTGAAAACTACTGTAAAAATGATACTTATGTGAAAGGAAACAAGTAGCCAGGCTCCATCTCTAGAGCATTTACAATATGTCCTCATCTTCAATACTCCTCACAATCTTTCAGGGTCTATCTTAGAGAAAAGTGTTTTACTAACTTGGTGCATATCTGGTTATACATTACACTTAGGTCATATGAAATCTGTGGAAGATTAAGTGGTATTAGAGTTAAAATATACTTTGAGCAGTCGCACATTAAGATGTTAAGGATTGATACCATTTCTCACACCTGCGTAGACCATACTAAAGGTACTTAAAATGTGAATGTTCACGTGTCCAAGCTTCTTAACTCATGCTAAGTGCTGTCTGAGTGTCTCAAAGTTGAACCACTTCAGGTGAGGGTTAACTCTGGGCCATGCTACCTAGGTCATGTTAGTGTAGTTTCATTCTGCTCCCTGGTGACAACGTGAGAAATATATAGTCCTGTAGCATCCCAGGAGTCATCTCTCCTAACCACACCCTTTCCTGTCAGGCCTATGCAGGCAAGAAATTGTATTAACCTTTAATTTATATGTTGCATGATGACAGGCTTGAGGAGCTGGAAACCCCTTTGCCAGGGATAGAGGGATAGTGAGAGAATGCCAGAGGCTTTGGCAAGTGGCCTAGGGAGGGCCAAAAACTGGGGGAGACTTACCTGTCACAGGTGCAGTAGCTGGAGGTGTAAAGCAGTGGCTGGCACCACCCACACAATTTTTAAGCATGCTGTTGGAGCAGCTGAGGCTGCATGGACACGTGAGGTTATCAGACCATGCCAAGCATCAACTGCAAGAGCCGGCACGGGACTGCAAAAAGGTGGGCAGCAGCATTGCAGCTGAAGTTCCCAGATGGCATGTCCTAGCACACAATCCCTGCATACACAGAGGGGACAACAGGCGGGGGTGCTGTCCCTATATTGAAAAATGCAATCTGCCTGGGAAAAGGAGGATCTGAGGGCCCAACAACATACAGGGACATGTGAGTGGAAGAAAGGGTGCAGCCCCCCATTTCTGTGCATGACTTTCGTGGTTTTGTTTCATTCACCATTTTGGGGAGCATCATTAACACTGCCAGGGCAAAGAGTTCAGGAGCTCCTGGAGAGGCTAGGGTAGGCAACCAAAACTTCAACAGTTCTAATTGCGTGTACTATCAGGGAGTAGTCTCAGAGAGCTGGACTGCAGTTTGAAATGTTGGCTAGGACTACTAGTAAGGTTTAAGCTTTCCACTTAAGTTTTGTGGATTGCGCAGAGTCAAGAAGTATCCTTGACCACTCTGCAGCATCCCTGCAAGTATTCAGGTAACCAACCAGCCCTGTCTAGGGAAAACAGTCAACCCACCTGGGTTGAAGAGGCAGGCCTGACTGGGTAGAAGCCCAGACTATTAACTGTGTTGCAAGACACCTACAGATTGGGGCATGATGGGGTGTAGGGGAGGTGGATCTCCAAGAAACATCAGTACAAAGTGTACCTAAGGGAGTTTGCAACACATGAAAAACCTCCTTCACCTTTTTCTAAGACCAGAGTGTGGTGGGTGAGCAAAGGGAATTTCCCTTAGGAAGACGATCCCGATGGATGGTAGTGCCAAAGTTTACAAGTGCCAGAGTTTCGTTGTTTGCCAGGTCCTAAGTTGCTTGGGAGCAGTTGCTGGGGCTTAGGTGAGTACAGTATGACTACCCATAGCTCAGTCTAACTTTAACCCTGTTTAACATCCTATAGATTTAGTATGGTTTGCCTCAGTGGGACAAGAGCTGCATGTTTCTGATGGGAAGAAAAAAGAAGTGCTTGACAAGCATACCTTTAACTACTAAGCCTGGCAGCTAACTGTTGCAGTTACCAGAATCCCTGTAGTTGGGACTGAGCACAGATACTCATCATCTGGGCAGTTTTGGCTTAGAAATAATATTTAAAGGCCAGTTTTGGGGGAATTGGCTTACAGGTATATATATGCATTATAAGGTGTCAAGGCTCTCTCCAGAGGTGGGTCAGGCACCTACCGTGGACTCTTTTAAGAAACATTTGGATCCTTATCTTGCTGGGATCCTTTGACCCTAGCTGACTTCCTGCCCCTGGGGTGAGGGGCTGGACTTGATGATCTGTCAAGGTCCCCTCCAGTCCTAATGTCTATGAAATCTATGAAGATGGGCATAGGGGGTTAAATGGATTTCTAAAGAGTTTGGGATATGCACACACAGCTTTTCAGGCCCTGAAAGTGGAATGATTGTCTAGCACAACAAGGCCAACAGATGGACACAGCCTGAGAATTGTGGGGAGGGGAGACATCCCATAACTCAAGATCACAGGCTTGAAGGCAGACAGGTTGTCTAACACAGCAAGGACACATAGCCTGGGAACCAAAGAAGTATGTACCATACTGTCCCATAACACAAATTAAGTGACACCAGCTACAAGGCTTCACAGCAGCAGATGGTGCTGAGTCCTGGTTTTTGGGAAGCAGAGCAAATTAGGAGAAGAGCTGGAAGGCTATGTGGACATGTGACCACAGAGAGACAGCCAACCACAGATAGCCATGGATGAAGAGTCATCAGGAGTCATCAAGGTGAAAGGAGAATTAAAAAAATAGAGATTTGAGATTAACCAAGGGTCCCTCCCATCCCTCCCTGTCTCTCTTTGCTGTCCCTCCATGTTTTGCTTCTTGAGATGGGGTCCCATCCCTCTCCCCCGGGAAGGGCTCCTGAGGTCACCATGGACTGAGGACATACTAGCAGCTCATCTCATGAACCCCACTTGAGTGGGGCTGTGGGCCTTGACATCCAGAGTTCTCACACTTGAGAGAATGAGCCTCAGAGTGGAGCCTGCATCCTGACCAGATGTACTTTGACTCTGATGACAGTCCTAGGATTGGTAGATGTAGAATTGTTTGATTACTTGTATTGTTACTTTTTTGTTATCCCTCTGCATCAATACATTTGCCTATTATTAACTGGCAGGTATTGTGGTTAGTCTGAGGGTTGTGCTTGCGTAGAACAAAGGTATATGGTCTGGGATCCTAAAATGCAGGGTCAACAGACAGCTGCTACATTGCAATACACTACTGTGGAAGCAGGTGTGATACCAGCAGCAAAAGAAACTTCTTTCCTGAGTTTTCTCAGGTGCACAGGTGATTGATACTGCTAATGTGATAATAAGAGTGACCTTGACATTCTGTCTCCACCCATCCAGCCATTTTAGCAAGCATCTTCAACTCCTATCTCCTGTGCCAGAAGTGGTAATTCATACTGCCTGTCTTAACATAGACAATACAAGGAGCGTGGAGTTGAGGTGAATAGAGATGAAATATGGTGAATGGAGATGTTTGCAGATAGGAAAGCGGAAGGATTATAGGGTAAGAAAAGAAGAATTAATTTGAAAGAGGGAGAAAAGTAAAAGAATATTTGATTGATAGACTATTTCAATCAGGGAGTGGCATGTGCAGACTCAAGATGGAAAATATTTGAGGGAACTTCTGTTAAAATTTTGGCAGCAAATTGCAGCTCAAAGTACTGACATATGGGCCAGAATCTATTAAGTCACAGCAGTTGGTGCTGTATGTGAGCTGGTGCTGTAGTTTCTTTCAGGTAAGACAGTTTTGCTTTTACCTTCTTGAACTTACTGTCAACTAACAGAAAGAAATGAAACTTGCAAAGGAAATGGGTTTATTGCACTGCTCAGTAATCTGCTGCCACCCTTCCTTCTGTATTCCCCACCTCAAGGCTCTTGGGGCAACCTTTACCTTTTCTTCAAAATATCTAATGAGACCGAGTTTTTGTTTCTTTGCAAGTGTGTGTCTGTGTGCGCATGTGTGCAATAATTATATTCCCCCTGGAGAAATATTTGTTTTTAAAAAGATTACAAATAAAGAATAACAAACTGAAAGTGTATCAAATGCGAGCATACTGTGCATAGAGGAAAAGGACATTTTAAAAGTGATGATGAAAACAAATGGCTCTTGAGGGTGAGTGTGAACTAATTATACTTTGATGCAGGAAAGCGCTGCTAGTTTAGTGATATTCATTCACACATTGGGCTGCTATAACAACCTAACCTTGAAATACAAGCCCAAATGTAGTTTTATTCCAAAGTAAAATTGGTAGTGTTGTGTTTGCGTTGTGTTTATATTCCGCTATTACAAATAATACATATAGTTTTGAGACAGAGACATAAACTCATGCTCTGTGAACTGTTGTGGTTTTCTCTAAGCTAGAGAGTAATATCTCTGGAAAGTAAACACATCCATTGATACCCTAAAGAGCTAGATTGCATCACACTACACCATCTTTGTTTGTGGCAAAATTGGGAGGAGGTTTCTGTAGGTGGGGAGTACATGGATCTGCAGATTCATTCAGTTTTAGCCTTACCTGCTGAGGCTGCCAATGAGGATGCCAGTTAGTGCATGGGGGATGGTTTTAGGGATATATATAACTACAGTACAGAAAATCTATTGCAACTCTTTGTAAGTGACACCATATATGACTCATCGCTACTGTTATGGTTTGCAATAGTACATTGTTGTACTGCAGTGTAATTCGGCAGACGTACTCTTTTGTCCTTGACCACAGCTAGAGAGAAATCATTATGTGACACCATTATAGGATGGATGTATGGAACAGTAATCAAAACCATAAATGTGGAGTTTCAAAGTTTTATTACATCACCTCGTAAGTGAAGGAGGAGATTTGGTTCCCTGGGGAAATGCTCATATGATACCATGTTATCTTATTGCTATTCTATAGGAGAAATGTAAGGTGAGCCATTAATCCACCTACCGGGACAATTAAATAAAGGGAGTTTAAATTAATGTAGGTCTCAGGAGCAAATCACATAACGGTAGGAAATTAGATTTGGATGGGACCTCAGGAGGTCATATAGTCCAACCCCCTGCTCAAAGCAGAACCATCCCCAACTAGATCATTTCAGCCAGGGCTTTGCCGAGCCATGCCTTTAAAACCTCCAAGAATGGAGATTCCACTACATCTTTTGGTAACCAGTCCCAGTATTTTACTACCCTCCTAGTGAGAAAAGTCTTCCTAATATGTCACCTAAACTTACCCTACTGCAACGTGAGACCTTTTTCTCCTGGTTCTGTCATCTGCTACCACTGCGAATAGTCCAGCTCCATCCTCTTTTGAACCCCCCTTCAGGTAGTTGAGGGCCGTTATTAAATCCCCTTTAGTCTCCTCTTCTCTAGACTAAGTAACTCCAGTTCTCTCAGTCTTTCCTCATAAGTCATATGCTCCAGCTGCATCACCATTTTTGTTGCCCTTCACTGGACCCTCTCCAATTTGTCCTTTCTGTAAGGGGGCCCCAAAACTGAGCACACTAATCCAGATGTGGTCTCACTAGTGCTGAAGAGAGGGGAGTAATCACTTCCCTTGACCTGCTGGCAATACCCAGTATGCCATTAGCTTTCTTTGCAACAAGGGCACACTGTTGGCTCATATTTAGCTCATTGTCTACTGTAACCTCCAGATCCCTTTTTGCAGAGCTGGTGCCCAGTCAGTCAGCTCCACCCCCCGCAGCCTAGACTGGTGCGTGGGCTTGTTGTGCCCTAAGTGGAGGACTTTGCACTTGTCCTTGTTGAATGTCATGAGATTTCTTTTGGCCCAATCCTCCAATTTATCAAGGTCATTCTGAATCCTAGCCCTACCCTCTAGCATATCTACTCCTCCTCTCAGCTTAGTGTCATCTGCAGACTTGCTGAGGATGCACTCTATGCCTTCCTACAGATCATTGATGAAGATATTGAACAAAACTGGCCCTAGGACTGATCCCTGGGAAACTCCACTTGATACCAGCTGCCATCTAGACATTGATCCATTCTTACCCTCTGAGCCTGATGCTCTAGCCAGTTTTCTATCCACCTTACAGTCCATTCATGCAACCTGGCCGGGGGCGGTGGCTGGGCGGGGCCTCTCGGGGTGGGGAAAATGTCTGGGGCATCCCCTGGCTGTCCCTCTTGTGGCTGTCTTCAGGCCCTGGAGGAGCAGCTGCGGTAGCTCCAGGCAGAGGTGAGCAGGCTACGGGGGATCCGGGCGGTAGACGATGAAATTGGCATGTACTTCTGTTCTCTGCAGGGCCAGAAACCTACTGAGGAGCCCCCCAGACCCAGAAGAGCGACTCGTCGGTGGCAGCAAGTTCCCCTTGGACCCAG
>JAGPOW010003395.1:34056430-34072766 GCA_030014935.1 Caiman crocodilus
CTGGGGTCCTGTGACCCTGGCACTCGTTCCTGCCATTGGCGGGGGGTCAGACTAGATGGCCTGCTTTAGGCCCCTTCTGACCCTAGATACTATGATACTGACCTGTACTTCTTTAGGTTAACTGTGAGAGTGTTGTGGGATAGCATATCAAAAACCTTGTTTAAATCAAGTTTCCACCAGTTTCCCCATATGCACAGATCCAATCATCTCATCATAGAAAGTAATCAGGTTGGTCAAGCTTGATGTACCCTTGGTGAATCCATGCTGAAAGTTCCTAATTCCTCCTTCTCCTTGAAGTGCTTTAGGATGGATTCCTTGAGGAACTGCTCCATAATCTTTCCAGGGACTGAGGTGAGGGTGACTGATCTGTACTTCCATGGGTACTCCTTTTTCCCCTTTTTTAAATAAGGGCACTATGTTTGCCTTTTTCCAATCATCTGGAACCTCTCTAGATCACCATGAGTTTTCAAAGATGATGGCCAGTGGCTCTGCAGTCACATCAGCCAACTCCCTCATCACCCTTTGGAGCATCCCATCTGGCTCCATGGACTTGTATATGTCCAGGTTTTTTAAATAGTCCCTGTGACAGGGCGCACCTTCAGGGCACCGTGATCCCCCTGAAGGTCCCTTGCACCGTGTCCAAGCCGGCCCAAGGACACCCTCCGATTCTTGCCCGCAACAACTTTGATGACATACATTATATAGGGAGGCTGCCATCTACCTCCCTGGGCACAGCGTATCGGGACCCCTGACTCTGTGCACTCCCCGACTGTCCACTAGATGTTCTCCTAGGCAGCCTAGCCTTAGGGTGTCCCGCCTTAATACCAAGCCTGCCTGCTTCCCCGGGCCTTCTTCTGTAAGCTCACCCACTCTCCTGGGCTTGCCTGTACCGTCTCACCCGCTCCAGGCCTCCTCTATGTCAACACCCCCTCTCTAGGGCTTCTTGTCTAGTCTAGCCCACTCTGGGCCTTCTCTCTGTAAGTTCGCCTAGTCTCAGGCCTTCCTAGTACTCCAAGTGGCACTGCCCCTGCTGGGGCTTGCCGTGCCCTCTCTGGGCTCATTAAAATACTGCCCCCTGCCTGGGGACTGACTATGCCCAACTTGGGCTTCCAAATGAATGCGGCCCCCTGTCAGGGACTCCCAGTGCCTGAACTTGGGCTACACAATGAAATGGCCCCCTTTCTATGGCTCCTCAATGCTGCCCCCCTCCTGGGGCTCGCTGAGGGCAACTTGGACCCCTTCTCAGGGCTGCCCCCTTCCTGGCTAGCCCTGCTATGCTATGCTCAACTTGGGCTCTTTATCAAATGCCCCCTCTCTAGGGCTGGGGTCTCTGCACCCCCATGCTGCTGCGCCCTCACTGGAGCCTATAAATGCTGCACCCCACGGGCGCCAAATTGCACCCCTTCCTGGGTGCTAGAGCCCCACACTACTGTGGGTCACCCCTGAGTTGTGCCCCTTCCTGGGCGCTAGAGCCCCACGCTATTGTGGGTCACCCCTGAGGCCTCCTCCACCCCTACAGCCTCGCCCAAACCACCGGTGTAATTCACTCCTAACAAAACATAACACAAGCCTCCTGGCCGTAACCAAACATCAGACACCTGGCCATAACTACATAAGCCTCCTGTCTCCAACTTAACAACATTGCTCCAACCTCAGGAGTTCTCGTGAGCTGCTCTCACATTTCAGTCTCCTGGAGCTCCTGCCCCTCCAGCTAGTGGCAGAAAACTACCAGCCTGTCTCTGGCTCTGGGCTTTATACAAGCCAAGCCCCGCCCTCTCCAGTCAGCTGACACTCATTGGTTGCCCCGGCAACCCGCAGCTGCACTGCTTAGTCAGTACTCGGGCTTCTTCCCTAGCAGTTCTTCTTCCTTTAGGAGTAGGGCAGCAAAGTGACCTGCGACAATCCCTAACCTGTTCTTTTGCCACTGGTTCCTCAGCTCCTCCCCAAACTGTGCTGCCTGGTGCAGTAGTCTGGGGACTGACTTTGCTTGTGAAGATGGAGGTGAAAAAGGCATAAAGTTCTTCAGCCTTTTCTGCATCCTCTGTCACAAGGTTGCCTCCCCCATTCAGTAAGGGACCCACACTTTCCCTGATCCTCCTCTTGCTACTGACATACTTGTAGAAACCCTTCTCTTTACCCTTCACATCCCTTGCTAGCTGCAATTCCAATGTGCTTTGGCCTTCTTGATTTCATCCCTGCATGCCTGAGCAATGTTCTTATATTCTTCCCTAGTTATTTATCCAAGTTTGAATTTCTTATTATCTTCCTTTTTGTGATTGACCTCACTGAAGAGTTCCCTGTTAAGTCAAGCTGGTCTTCTGCCATACTTGCTTGTCTTCTGCACATCAGGATGGTTTGTTCCTGAACTCTCAGTAAAGCTTCTTGAAAGTACACCCAGCTATCCTGGACTCTTATCCACCTCAGACTGGCCTCCAATAGGATACTGTCCATGAGTTCCCTGAGTGAGTCCAAGTCTTCTTTTCTGAAGTGCAGGGTCCTTCTTTTCTGAAGTGCTGCTCTCCATCCTTTCTTTCCTCACGATCCTGAACTCTTATCTCAGGGTTGCTGCTGCCCATGTTGCCATCCATTACTACATTTCCCACCAATTATTTCCTGTTTGTGAGCAGCATGTCAGAAGAGCACGGCCCTTAGTTGGCTGCTCATGTACTTGCACCAGGAATGTGTCCCCAACACTCTCCAAAAACTTTCTGGATTGCCTGTGCACTCCTGTATTGCCCTCCCATGAGAACTCGAGCTTGCTTTTGGGAACTTCCTTCTGGTCTGGTGGTCTATAGCAGACCCCCACCAAGACATCACCCTTGTTGCTCTCCCCTGTAACCTTAACCCAGAGACATTCAACAAGCCTATTTCTAGTTTCATACTGGAGATCTGAGCAATCATATGGCTCTTTTATGTAAAGTGAAACTCCTCCTCTGCTTTGCCCCTGCTTGTATTTCCTTAACAGTTTGTACCTGTCCATGACAGTGCTCCAGTCATGTGAGCTATCCCACCAAATCTCTGTTATTCTAATCAAGTCATTATTGATGACTGCAAGGGTTTCCAGTTCTTCCTGCTTGTTTCCCAGGCTCCATGAATTTGTGTACAGCAGCGGTCACCAACCAGTGGATCTCGATCCACTGGTAAATCTTGAAGTCTCTTGGAGTTGATCCAAGGCTGGGGTGGGGGGTTGAGTGCTCATGTGCATGTACGTGCCTGGCCTGGCCAAGCTCAGCAGGTCTCTCCATGGCTGAGGGAAAGGGCAAGGTCTAGATCTAGGCCCCCCGCAGTGCTGAAGAGGCAGGAGCAGAGGTACATTGAATGAGGCCACAACCAGATGGGACTTCCCTGCTTGGGAGGCATACCCCCAAATAATTTTTCTCCCTCTTCCTTGATCTGTCCCCCACTTCCCTCCCCACAGACTTACCTGCTGTGCTGAAGGGAAGGGGCAGTAGTGCACAATAGATCTTAGGTTCCTTTTCAATGCTACCTTAAATGCCAAAGTGTTCTCTACTTTAAAAAGGTTGGAGACCACTGGTATGGTACCTAAGGTAACTACTTGATCGTCCTGATTTCTCAGGAAGTATGACAGCACTTTCCCTCTTTTCTCCTCCTGCTTTCTTTTCCTCCAGGTCTCCTGCTTCCCCACTCACCTTAGGGCTTTGGTCTCTATCCCCTGGCAAACCTAGTTTAAATCCCTCCTCACTAGATTAGCAAGCCTGTTTTCATCAGGCGGATCCCATCTCTTCCCAGCAAATATAGGATAGTGATTACCTTACAGGGAAGTATAGATGGCAGGTGAATATCTTTTGTGGGGGTCATGTAGAAGGTGCATTTCAAAAAGAGGGGAAACTTGTAGGCAAGTCAAAGCAATTGATTTCTGGTCTTCTTGCAGTCTTCCAGGATAGGGGGAAAGCCAGCAAAAGCAGTCCCTGATGACTCTATGTAAAGATTTAGTTGGTAAACGTTTTCTCACTTTCATTATCTTGGTGTTTCTTTTGATTTGAAGATTGTTAGGATTTAAAACAAAGATGAGTTTCTCTTCAGAGATCCAAATTGAAAAAGTAAAGATAGCAGAATCTCTTTGGTCTAGGAAGCACCATCTAAAATGTACACTGCTAGTGTACACTGCTAGTGTAGTTGTACACTGCTAGAAATGCTATAGAGCAGAGAAGGTAAAAATGATGCATTATTTTGCCACACAAGACTCTTATTAGCTTTTGGCCATTAGAAGGAAACCAATAAAATGTTATAGCAGATGTAAATACCCATATGGAAAATACCACCACAATTTGTATATATACACCATTGATTTTTATCTCAGAGGGCTATGCACTGCTTCCACATTCTGTCTGGCTATCCAGATGGTTGTTAATAAAGCAGCCAGACCTTCCAGGAAATGAGATAAACAAAAGCAGTATTTTGCAGGAAGGGGGAAAAAAAACACATATGAAACTATTCCTCCACAAAAGAAGTAATATACTATTGATAAACAAGTGTTAATCTTGACGTTATTTTTAAAACTGATATTACTTTACCTTACATTTGTGACAGTTTTGAATATTTCTTAAGTGAAAACAGCAGAAAGGCCAATTAAAAGCTATTTCTAGTAAATATGCCACTTCTTGACCTGCTAATGTTCATTTGATGGAAGCAAAATAGGTTGAGAGACAGGTGAAAATGTTGTTAGGAAATCAAAAATGATGGAAAGGCCAAGGGGGCATATCACTCAGGAAAACAAGTTTTAAATTCTGTCAAACACATTTGTTCAGTTGCCACTACTGTTTTCCTTTAAATCTCAAAGGATGATGGAACAAATATGAAAAAAACAATTATTATGTAGTAATAACTTATTGAAAAATGTACAGTGGCTATCCATGTTTTAATTTTCTTTAATAATTAGCAAGATACTATTTGGAAGCTGCATCTTAAGCTGCTGTATCCTAAAGCTGGATGAAGTAAACATAACTGCCCGTTTCATGCTATAATTTATGTTTTACAGTTATTTATCTTTAAAGGATGGCATTTTTTTGGAAAAGGTAAACTTATTCAATGCCAAATGTTTGGGATAATGTTTAATGACTGTCTTTGTTCATGTGGTATTTCTGGTTTCTTCACCAGCTATATATATATTGAAGAAGGCTAATGCAAGCCATTTCTCTTTCCTCTGGTGCCTCTTTTTCATTGGCTGTTGAGGAACCAATTGGACAAAAATGAATCAGAAGTAGCCAGAGGGAGGATCAGGTGTTTCATAAAACACCTGCCATGAAATGGGATGTGAAACCTTTTCCAACTTTTCTTTTCCCAGTCATTGTGAAGATCAATATGCCCCAGGATTTGGGGCAGTTTCAGTAGCTTAGCTTGGCATACCTATAAAACCACAATCCATATACCAGAGTAGAGATGCTACATTTATTTCTTTCACAGCCTGCTTAAACATCCAGCCCTCATCCCCACAAGCACGCACATGCATTTCCCCATGGACAAATAGCAGTGGCATGTAGTTGTGCTGCTACTTGTCTCCAGGGAATAATCTTGCACATGCACTCTGGCATGTAGCAAATTACCCTAGGTAAGGTAGAGAAGGCTCGGGCCAGGACCTGGTCTGGCCCTATCAGCCTTACCTGGGGCCGTGGGGGACTCCCAGGGTTGCAAAACACAGCTTGGCTGGTAGCCAGAGCATGGGTCTAGCAGGCCAGGCTCTGGTTTCTGGCAGTTCCTGCTGCAATTACATGCACCACCTCACCTCTTTTTATAAGTGCTTTTTATAGATACCAGAGTCTCACAGTATCTAATTTTGGCTCTGTGTTTGAAATGCGCATCAAGGAGAGCCTTTTCATTTTGCAATATTTCAGAAGCCTTTGAGGTGCTGCAAAGTGCCCATCTCCACTCATGGGGACGTAGCCCCGGAGTCTGATCCTTTAAGATTCCTTTCTGATTTGATGTAATGCTAGGGTGAGATTGCTTGTGATCTTTTCTGTGTTGTTTAGTTATGCAAATGGTTGTTGGCTCTTTAAAACAATAAAAAAATATGTCAATAATACTATTTGATACACTCTGTGGAGCCATGAATGAGTGAAGGTGGCTTGTCTGCTGCAGTAAATGTAATTGACTTGCTATCTGCTTTTAACCCCTCTGGTCATTTCACAACCCTAGTTAAAGTCATTTGTAAGGAATACTTTGGTATTATGGAAAACAGGAATGTTGCATACTCAAGAGTTTCCCTGTGTACAGATCTGCTGATGCCTCTCTCAGAACGTTGATGGAAGGGGAATTCCTGTTTCCTATTAGTATTGTCTTCTGCTTTCCCAAGCCTTTCCCCCACATAAACAGGACAAGTGTGGTGAAGTGTGATTTAGGGAGGGTGTAGAATGGAGACAAGGGTATTTTTTTACAAATTTCTCACTTGTCCTGATACAAAAGATTTTTCCATCAGAGAGATTAACCTGACCCATCATCAGTCCGTTCTTTGATACTTTATTTACATTAAGGAATAACTGAATTAGTTTAAACTAAGAAAAGCAAAAAAAAAAAAAGAAAAAAGACTTAAAACTTATTCGGGTCATATTTGGAGGATTTTGCTTGTACAGTATTTAATAATGGTGCCCTAATCACTATGGGACCTCTGAATACTTCTTTTCTTCAGGAAACCAGTCATCACTGTAACAAAGTCTTTAGGGTTCAAAAAAATTCTTGCTAACATTAAAACTATGTTCTTTTTTTCCCCTTAGTCGGAACTCTGAAAAGAAATCCTAAGCTACTGCAAGAAAGGAAATAGTTGTCGTTATTTTTCTCATTTAAAAAGCAAGAATATAGTTACCAAAAAAAACTTGTTCTAATTCTTCCAGGGTGTTTCCAACCCCCCCAACTTTAAATGGTTCAGAAAGTTCAAACAACTCTTTACACTTGAGGGGAGTTACCTCATACAAAACTCCAAATGTTGTGATGTCACTCAAAATTAATTTCCACATACATTAATTGGCAAAGAAATATTATGTTAACTATTGGCAGATGGGCTTAGTTTATTGTCCTCTATATGTGGAACTTGAGTGCAAGCATGAAAGCGATGTGTGAATAATTGTTGTTTAATTAAGATGGGACATTTCCCAACTGTTCTTGCAAATGTCATACAAAAGTCCTCACTGCCCCCACTTATGCAGATGGTTATAGTCCTCAGGGGATTTCACATTATCTGAAAGTCTTCCAAGACTGTGCATCTGATTTGTTTTGGTTGATAAGTCATTGAGTCTCAATGGCTTTCAACAACCTTCCGTTTCATTGATTGCATGCTCCAGGCTGGCTAGGTGGATGGTTCTCTTGCCCCTTTTTAAAAAATAGTATTGCAAAACCTAAAATGAAGAAAATTTGCATTATTTTCTATATTATTCAAGACAAATGTAGAAAAATTACACCAGCCTGTAGGTGGTGAAATAACATCTGCTATTTTTCATCCAGTATTTAAAAGCATATGGCGAAAATATGGTTGGCAGATTTATGCAGTCCCAATCATTTGGATATTTGTGTATAGGATACTTCTGTAATACATAAGATTACATGTGGTGGTAGATATATGCCAATCTAAAGTGGGTATATCCAATGAAAAATTGTAATTGAACTGAGATATTTTGTTTGATACTTAAAGGCTTTTCGGTCTTCAGAAAAGTGGAGATCAGTACAGAAAACATGGGCAAATGCATGATTTGTTTACTTACTTCCCTAATAAGTTTGCCCAAGTCTGTGAGTAACTTTAGCAGAATCAATGAGGTAGATCAATACATGAATCAATACTACTGTAGCTCCTACCTAGCTGATTGGTCCTTTTTCTTTCCAATTTTTTTGAGAAGCTGGAAGTTTTATATTTCTGTCTTTTCAAAAGCCTATTTCAATTATACAAAGATATAATAGTTATCAGTACATTTGATAGGAATGGTTCTTTCGGCGTAAAATGTTATTACTCCAGTCGTGTTTTTTCACATCAGGTTATCTGTCCCATAAGGCAAATCTTACAAAAGATAAGCCCCTCTCTTTTTGTGGGGGGCAATATGGAGGAAGAGGGGAAGTGGAGGGGGGCATAACAATATTTTGCACCCCCAGTTTAACAAGTGGTGCACCCAACCTAGATTTTGCATGTGTAAATTGTACAAAAATGTAGAAACCAGGCTTCAGGACTTCAGATACTTAAGGTAAAGTTATACAGTCCATTTAGACCTTACTAAATCTGTGGAATGTAATTGGTATTGAAGTTAGAACGTGCTGTGAGCAGTCGCACATAGGGACCTACTGAAACTGAGGTGGCTGCTGCCTGATTTGGTGGTCCAAACACAGCGCCCAGTGCCATTTTTGTGGTAGAGCATGCTGGCTCCCCCACACCTTTGATTGGACGAGAGGCCCCTTTCCTAGAGATTGACAGTTGTACCCAAACCAGGGCTTGCTAATGCACGAATTAATTACTTTAATTGGCTTAATCCCCTGATCAAGGCTATGGAAGCCATTAACCACTTCCTAGACTACTTAACTTGTCAATTAATGGCTTCCACAGCTTGATCAGGGGATTAAGCCCATGGAAACCATGAATTTAATGGGTTAGCAAGCAGTCTAGGACACAGTAAATTGCTTCAGCGGGCTTGACCACATGCCAGGAGGGGACACAGCTTTTCTCACAGCACTGCCAAAACATATGGGTTTCCTGGCAGACTGGCAGGCAGTCCCATGCTGGGTATTTGAAAGAAAAGGTGGGAGGTCAGGTTTCTTTGCTAGCTTCTGGGCTGGCCTCTGACTGTACCCTGGACTGTCCCTATATCAGGGGCTCAGCCTCCAAGTTGCTCCCCCCCATCCCACTCCCATGCTTCAGGACATCAGGGCTTCCTACTGTTTTCTGTTTTGCAGCTCCCCTTTTCTTCTTTTCCCTTGCTAACTCACCAATTTCATGCTCTTTTGGGGTCCCTGAACTTTTTCACAGAGACTGGGTCTTTTCATGGAGACCAACCAAAATCACGCAAAAATCACAAACTCACAAATTTAATAGATCCCTATTAAAAGTCAATATCATTTCTTGACTGCACAGCTCTGACTTGCCATTGGAGGGCTGTTGGACAAGGATGCATCTCGGAGTCAGGACACCTGGGCTCTTTCCCTGCTTAGGAGAAATGGGGGGCTCAGGAATGGTGCATCCTGGGATGCTGGAGCTGAAAATTGCTCATTTATCTCCGTAGAGCAGACTGAAGCTACCCTAATGTGAACTAGGTAGTATAGCCCAGAGTCAACCCTTGGCTGAAGTGCTGTAACTGAGATTCTCAGAGGGCATATAGCATGAGTTAATAGGCTATAACTTGCAGATGCTCACCTTCTAAATGCCCTTAGTAGGGTTGAAGTGTAACATGTGGCTTCACCCGTATATGGCTGCCAGACCTTATTCACTACTACCAGGAAGCATTTCTGTACCTGGAACTCTCTCTTCAAGGGTCAAATTGTCTTTTAAAACACTTGACAAGAACACAAGAGTGTGGTGTTCCCTTTTTCATATACAGGCAGCCCTTGACTTACAATGTTTTGAGTTACAATGATCCACACTTAAAACATTTATAAATTGACACCCTGTTTCAACTTTCTGATGTGAGTTTTGACTTTACAACACTTGATCCAATGTGATACCACGCTAGAAAACAAGTTCTCTGTGTCACCCATTTCCCTGGAGAACATCTGTCCAAACTTCCTTGGACACTTTCTTTAAGAAAGCAGACAAGACTCCAGACAAACCTGCAGCCAAGACTCCTGAGAAAACTCCAGCCAAGAACCCTTCAAAAAGTCCAACCAGGAGCCCTTCAAAAAGTGCAGCAAAATCACCTCAAAGGCATCGTTCCAAAGCAATAAGATTGCTATTTACAATATAAATACATTAATGTAGCTATATTACTCATCTATGAATGATTGAGTACAAAATTGTGGGGCATTTTTGGTGAAAATAGGATATTGGGCCTTGGTTTAGGAACAAATTCCCCATTTATAACATTGTTTCTTATGAGAAAATTGGTTTTGAGTTGCAACATTTCAACTAAAGACATGGTTTTCAGGAACCAGTTGTGTTGTAAGGCTGAGGACTGTGTGTAATAGGTCAGTAGATAGCACATCTACCTAGGAGATGGGACCCAGGTCCAGTTCCCTTTTCTGGATGAAAAGATTCAGTCCCATGCCTACCATCCCCCAGAAGAGTGCAATAATTACCAGGCTATAGGCTATTCTGGGGCAGGGGAAGGAAAGCACTCTACATTTCTCCTGCTGAAACTGTTCTGCCAGGCATAAACAAATTCATAATTTGCTGAGGTAGGATGGCACAGAGCACCCATGCAAGCAAGGGTGAACATGACCATCTAGTCTAACGGCTGTGTATTTTGTGAGGAAGAAGGGAGATGGAGGGAAGGGAAAGATCTGGGTTCCAGTCCCTCCCCAGGGACTGTTGATGATGACTGTTTCATATAGTTCTTTCTCTGAGCCAAATTGTGAACCTTGACATGCCCCGCCACCCCTCACTTTCAATAATAACTCCTCATACAAATTGTCTCAGTAAAAATGAAGAGTTCCATTATGCTGAGTGGAACTAGTTGCAGTAACAATTTGTAGTTAGGCGTGTGGCTTGACATAATCAAAAATATACCCATATTTCACTTTCCTCCTCCTAAAACATATAACTGATACAATATTTGAAACTTCATACTGAAAACAGAAATTTTTCTCTGTTCAAGTAAGTGCTAGAATATGTATGACAGCCATCTGCCATGCAAAATGATTGATACAGATTCTGGTTTATCCTACACTGTAATCCCGAGTGCATCTGGAGTAACTCAAGTAATGTCAAACTGACTCTTAGTTTGCAACAGTGTGCATGTTTCAGAGCATAATTTGTTCCAGTATGTCTGACTGTTCTATAATAATATTCAGTGTTTTAATCTGTGATGAGAGCACCTAGCCACTCGTTAACTTTTATATATGCGCCTCTCTCAAAACCATCACATTCTTAACTATATGTTGAAACGTACCAGTAGAAAAAAAGAGAGAGAAAAAACAGGAAATTGCACTTGGAGATTAAAATGTAATGTGTACATGAAACTGCTGTGGATATTGTTGTAATTAGCATTTTCCTGTAAACTTTGTAACCTAGCAAACTTAATTGGAAATGATGTATAGTCACTCTTATTATAAATATTTAAAGAAAGAAAGACTGTGGAAGGGCTTAATTGCTTTTGGAAAGGTTCATTTATATATGTATAGTGCAAATTCAAGGACGCAAAAGTTAGAACTTAACAGAATTCATATTGCCTGTGCAAACTCAGATTAGCCTTTCTGTGCATATGTATTATGATACACCCTTTAATCAGCACACATTACTTGATGCACCCTTTAATCAGCACAGATTACATTTTCCACAGGATACTTGTCTCACTCAAAATGCAAAATGGACCTGCTCTCAGGACAAATCAGGACTGGGAGTGTAGGAAGCTATTATCTGCAAGGCCCTTTCCTCCTTTGTTATAGAAGATGGACTCTACAAAGTGAATAAGGTAAGGGATTACAGGAAAAGGAGGGTCTCCTGGTCAGTGCCATTGAATGGTGAACTAGATTTGTCCCTGTGTCTGCCAGAAAACTCCTGGAAGGGAGGAGGAATGGATCCTGGTCAAATAGTTTTAAATTAACTTTTTAGACCTGGTTAAAATACTGTTTCCTCATTTTCTAGGTGCCCAGCTTGAGACCCCGGAGGTTCATTCCTAAGTGTTGAAAACTCATACTACAACTGACATCAGTTGGACGTGTACTCTGAACTTCTCTGCACTGGTTGTCACTGCTGTGACCACAGTGTAGACCTATGTCAAATCTGTTAAATGCTTAAAAAGATTTTAAATCTCATAGCTGAGAAGATAATGTTCCTACTTCACCAGGAAACCAGGATTAAATGAGGGCATCTTCCAACCTGCACAGAGTAATCTTCTCTTTGTCAGACAGCAACCCCTTCGGGAGTGCAGAGTTCGGATTTTTGGAAAGTCCAGGCCTACACAAGAGATTTCGAGAACAATTC
This sequence comes from Caiman crocodilus, assembly GCA_030014935.1. Classification (NCBI taxonomy): domain Eukaryota; kingdom Metazoa; phylum Chordata; order Crocodylia; family Alligatoridae; genus Caiman; species Caiman crocodilus. The sequence goes on from JAGPOW010003395.1 coordinate 34,068,495, forward strand.
TAATGACGTTTCAGTAGGAAGGGTGAAACAAGTATAGCTTGAGAACAACTGAGCATTTAGTGACGTCCCTCCTGCTTTTCTCAGCGTACAAAAGATTACAAATGAAGTGAGTTGCTGAGACTTGCGTTCAGGGGGTAAAATCTCTACCCATTCAGTGTACCAAGCAGTGACTTCTTGTGGGATCTTGTTCCTGTGTTGAATCTGGTCCACTTTCTGATAACTCTAATCTGTGTTTGCAGCTTGACTGTAATTAAGAAGCTAGCCCTCAATCCCTTACCAAGGTTAAAGGATGGTACCCAGTAACTCAGAACAAATGGCAAGTGAGTAGCCACACTGGACATGGCAAAAGACCTAGTTCTGTGATGTTCAAGTTACACATTAAGGTTAAAAGCTAGTTCTTCTTCTCTCTCCACTGCCACCCATGCCTACTATAATGATGGGGGAAAGGGGAGTGAATGAGGAGCACAGGTCAAAATAAATTACAACTTTCACCAGGAAATCACAGTGAAGTGTTATAAACATGTTCACATTCAATCCTCCCTCCTGTTTTCAGAACTGTAGCTCAACAATTTTGTGGGGAATGAACGTAGATCTTTTAACTCTCATGCATCATTGGAGACTAACCCTTCTTTTTTCATGAAAGATGCAATCTTTGATCCCTAGTTCCCACTTAAAGCAACGGGTTCATTAAAGATATCAGTGCCCATTAAATCCCACTTGCCTTTCTGCCATTGAGCCATTTACTAAATCAAAAACATCTGAATTGATCCTGTTTAGGATCAAAAATGTCAGTGACCACTGATGGATCAGATCCAAAATGTAATCCAAGGCATGCCATGCATTAAATGGCAAGATATCTGTATAACATTACAATGTTACGTATGCAAAGCTATAGATAAAGTAATCATCAAATCTAGATAGTGAGATCTCAAATATAATGAGATTACAGAAGGAATAATGACCTAAGCACACTGAAGAAATAACTCAGTATCACTCTGAGTTAGGTAATGTATTTTAGGTATCTAGATAAGAGACTATACCTTGAAAGTAGTTATATGTCTGCCCAAGGCTTCATTTTGTTTGTATTCAGGCACACCAGGATGTGCAATCATCGATCAAAGTCTTGCTGCAAAGCAATCATGAGTCTTATCTAATGAATGTAAATTACTTTCTTATTGAAAGAACAGTAAATCCGTATGTCATCAACTTAGCTGAGGTAACTTAATCCACAATTAATTTAATTAACTTTGGCAATTAACACAAAGTTGGAAATCATACAAGTTGAAAAATCTAATGGTCTAAGTCTGTACCGCAATCATAATGGGCAATTAGTGGGTGATAGTATTTGATTAAGATGATTAAAATCAATCTATGGCCATAAAACAACAGTTAAATTGAGGATGAAGGCAGTCAAAAGCAGAATAATCAATAGGCTGCTAGAAAGGTTCCCTATTAACATCTAATATATTCTGCATTGAATGCCATATCGTCATTGGTAAATGCTTGACAGCTGTCATCAATACAATTTGTAATTCTAAGCATTAAAAGCAGATTGACAAAAATCAGAATTCTTGAAGCACCTCATTTGTACAGCTTCAGTAATTTGACCTTGTAGTCTTTCTCAATTTGCAAGGCTTAGCGTATGTGGGTGTGTATGTGTGTGGACAAGTGGCTACCTCACCCAGCTCTAAACATGGCCCATGTAGATTATAGACCATTGTCATTCACCTTTTTCTTACAGTTGTGTTATTTGTCCAATTAAACAAAATCATCCCGAACCCAAAAATATTCCAATTGTTCCAAAGGATATCTAAATCAATTTTCTCCAAACCACCCCTCCTGCATGTTTTATTACCTGATGGTGCAAAATAATTGACATGTTTCAGTGAGTCAGCCCAATACACTTAGCATTTCCAGTTGGACTAGCACTTGTTAACAGCCTGCAGTTTTCAATTAAACATCATGAATGAAATGCAGTGTCAGGGTTAATTTTGTTAGTAGTTCTACAAATTACTTACTACACACTTGTAAAGTAGGTTTGGTGGGTTGGGGTAAGGGCCGGTATGTGGTTTATCATAATAAAGATAGAAATGCAACCAAACACATCAAATAAAAACCTAATCATTCTAAACATTAGCAATAGATTGGCCTATTACATTTTGTACTTGTACTACAATGGAACAAAATAAATTGTAATAACATTTTGTGAAAAGCTGAATATAGCTTATGTAGATTATATTTAAAATGTATAGACCTTTACTGTCCGCTTAATTCTTAATATAACTTCTTTTCTATCCTTACTCATAATCACTTCAGGGAGGTCAGCTTTATGTTCTTTTTTCTTTTTTTTCTTTTCACACACATGTGTCTCATGGACTGCTCTCGCCTGGAGGCACTATATATCCAACAGCTTGTTCTTTTTCTTATGTGGTTTTGTATACCTTCCTCGATTAAGGATGTATTTGAATTATTTTCTGATAACTCTAAATGACCTGGCATGCAGAAACCAAATATTTTTATCTTCCCACCTTTGTCTTTTCTCTGCTATCCAGTCTGTGTTCATACCATCTTGTTCAACAGCTATTCTACTTTTCGTTCGCATATGTTTGTTTTGGAAATTCACTTGAAGGCTGAGTTTTATCCATTTTCAGACCCCCTCTCTTTGAGTCTGTGAGAGCTTGATGTCAAACAATTTCTTTATTTTGGCTGCTGGTTTTCTTCTTCTAAGCGTAGTTATATGTACTCTCTTCCCTTATACATGCATATTAAGGCCCCATGAAATGTCACCAGCTATTTCATTTTGACACTGTTTAGATTTGTTTCAAGCTCGAAACAGAGAAATCAAAATGAAATGAAGGGCTCCAAAACAGCCTCAAAACGAAATGAGGGTAGTCAAAATGTTTCAAAACTTTCTAAATGCTTCGGGTTTTGAAGCCCAAACTGGGCTTTCCAGCAGGAAAGCAGAAAGTAAGGAGAGAGAGAGGAGGAAGAGGGGGCTAAGGCTGCTCTCATACTGACTGTGTGGCTGGCCGGTGACTGTGATCCTTCCCTGAGGTTCCTCCCAATCCCAGTGCTCTGGGGGAGGGATGGAAAACCAGTATAAAAGGAAGCATTGTTGGAACTGTCCTGCTTTCTGCTTTGGGGTCTGACAGTTACTGAGCTATCTTCCAGCAGCTCAGGAGCGTCAGACAAGAAGGCTACCATTAGCATTGATTCAAATGGTTTCCTACTTGCTAGCCTAACAAGTGGGATTCCACAATAGCATTTGCTTTCTTCTAGACCATTTTAATTTTATTATTATACTCATTGATTTATTCTTTTCAATTTCATAATTATATTGGATATTACACTATGGAATTTAAATAGGAAGGGAGGTACACTTATAGTTTATCTCTATACATTATATTTACCTTGCTGCATATTACCTTATAGTATTAAGTGAGAAATGCAGATGTATGTATAAGTTTATAAGAACAAGACACTATGCAACACTGTGAAATGTGGTGGAAAGGCAGCTGGCAAGCCTTCGGGGAAGAGTGGCAGAGGGAGCAGAGGGAGAAGTGCAAGTCCCGCTCCCCACAAAAAACAACTCAGATGCAGCCTCTTTCCTACTACTAGCAGGGATGAGGCTTGCAGAAGCAGCAAGGAGAGGGGAGCAGTGCTAGTGCCACTGCCTGTGCTGGAGTTTGCATCCCCTCCAAGAGCACCAGCCATAACACTCCCTCCCACCACTGTAGCAAAACCTCCAGTTTCTCTTTTTAAAATTTATTTTAAAATGCATTTCCTTCCCTTCCCCAACCATTTCTGACATTTTCTCTCCCTCTCTATTCCCTACAGATAATTATATGTAAGCTAAGATGTAGAATACTCTTTAACATTTTATTTTAGGTAGTAAGTTTTATTTTTCTCTCCCCTCTTTGGAAATAAGTGCCCTGCTATTTTGACATAGAGATCCACTGTTTTATAAGTGATAATTATAATGTTTGTATTGATTTTTTTTACCAGTTTTACATTGTGTGATTGCTGTTTTAGGCCTATATATGTAAGTTAGCATAAGTCATATCAAGTTTCCATCTTGTAATGTCAAGCCTCCATCTTATCCCCATGCCTGGTTGTGTAACCTATGATTCATACTACTTCTCCCATGTAACTTGGTGCCTGAATGAATGGGGATTGTGACGGCGCCGGGCCGTCCCTAGGGACCCGAGAGGGACCCCAGGGGGCGAAGGAAGAGGCAGCAGACTCACCGGGGACGGGAGAACCAGATGGTGA
>JAGPOW010003395.1:34072866-34174344 GCA_030014935.1 Caiman crocodilus
ATATTTCAAAACCATCAAAGTCGTGGCGGGCGAGAAAAAGGGGTAAAGGAACGTCTCGGGAACTACCCACGACCCAGGGGCCCATAGGGGTCACAGGGATGAATAAAAAGCACTTGAGAGACAATGCCAGTAGGTCTAAAAATAGCTTACTCTGAACAAACAAACCATCAACACCAATACCTGGACCAATGAGCCATCCCTTGCAACCACCCTCAACATTCAAGAAGCAAAAAATGAGGCAACCCACCATTGTGCCAAGGCTGCACATGCTCAGTAGGAATACCTGGATCCCTCTGGGACTGGACTGACCTTGCCTGGATAGGATCTCCCCATAGGAGGTCAGAGGTAGTCTGCCTCATAAAAAGGTGTAGTGAAGACTGACTCCTTGGGATGCCCTCTCCACCTGGACCAGCACCATGCCACACCACCTATCCACCCAGAGGCCCTGCCAGTGACTCCCCTCTGGACAACACCTACTGGACAAGAACCCCTTTCCAGCCTGGATAGGCAGCTATCACCCCCATCCCCTCTTCAACCAAGGACTTGGACTCTGTTCCTCTTCCTTACCTGGACTCCAGCCCTTCCACTGAGTCTCTTTCTCCTGATGCCATTGTGAGTGTTTGTGTGTGTGTGCGTGTGTGAACCAATAACTTCATGGTACTATGTAGCTTGTTGTCTGTTTAATAAACCTGTTATTTGAACCACTGACTTGGGTTTTGCTTTACGATGGTTCAGCCATGATCCCATCTCTGTTCCTCACCCCTCTAATTTCGGTCTCATTTCTCCCTCTCCTACTTCTGGCTCACTGCTACCTCCAACACCTGTCCTGAGCTCCTCTCTGCCTCCAACCCCCGTTTCTTTGCCACTGCCTTATCCCCACTGCCTTTTCCCCTGAACTCCAAGGTTTCTTCCTCAGTTTCTTTCCTGGCTGTCTCCTCTTTGCCACCACTTATCTGCCCCCACCCCACACCCCCAAAATCTCAGCTGTCTGCCTCAGTTTCCAGCTCCAAGCTCCCAGGTTTCTGTCTCTCTCTCTTTCCTGGCTGTCTTCTTGTCACCAGGCTTTTTTTCCCCCTTGCACCAGTGACCTAGAGTAACCCTGGGGCCACTTAAACCCAAGCCTCAGTTCCTCAGCTAGCTTCTCTCTAGTCTACCAGTTCTAATCCTGGTTCTGGCAGCTTTAACTCCCTACACTTTAACTCTCTCTCTCTCACCTGAACCTTCCCCCAAGTCTCCCAGGTACACCAAGCACACACATATACATAATGTACCAGTCAAGTTAGGAACTTACCTGTGTGTATGTGCAGGTGGGTGTTATGTGTATGAATTGGTGAGTGTGTACATGCATGTGTATGTATATATATATATATATGTCATTGCATGCATGATATATGAATTAGTGATCTGTGTATGTGTACTGAATGTTCAGGTATGGCCATCGATTTTTGTCTAACTTTTTGGGTCTATAGTGTATGTGCTTGAATTGGTGATAGGTATGCATGTGCCTAGGCTGGTTTGTATGTGTGTGTGTGTGTGTGTGTGTCTGCGCGTGCACCTAATTGATTTGTATGTTTGTATATATGGAATTGTGTCATACCCTCCTGTCTAATAGCACAATATTGAGATCTTTCGTCTCACCCCACAGGGCAACACCACCATGACAGCAAGCAGCAGCACCAGCACCAGCGTGACAGTCTCCTGGGGAAGGAGGAATCATCTGACTTTCTTCTCAACCCTCAAGTTTCCCCTAGAAGCAGGTCTCCTTCACTAGAAAGCACTTCAGAAGAGGTTGAGATAGACGTTGTGGAGGCAAGTGACTCAAATGAGTCCACTTCTCCTGTTGTGGTGCCTCTGCCTGCTGAGGAGTGGGGAATTGAAGCATCCACACATGCACCTGAACCCCAGAAGCAACTGGGTAGTGTGGTCTGGGATCATTTTGAGCTAGCAGATGATCCCACGTACACTAACTACCTACACTGCCAAGGCAAAACCAGCCAGGGCAAGGGAACAAAGCACATAAGCACCACAGGGATGCTGATGCATCTCTGCAAGCACCACCCTCTTCCTCTTGCTCCTCCTCAACCTGGCACTAGTGGTAGTGTGCCCAAAGGGAAATCCTCCTCTCACTCCAAAGCCCCTGTCCCCACAAAGCAGAGGCAGGCCACCCTGGAACAGTGGGGGAAAGGTAGACAGAAAGCAGGGCACATTGCAAGAGCGAGTGAGATCACCCAGCGTCTTGGGGAGATGCTTGCTATGGATGGAGAGCCCTTCTCCTTAGTTAAGCAGCCAGGGTTCAGGTGGCTCATGATGCTCCTGGTCCCATCCTACCAAGTACCTGTATGCACCACCTTCAGCAGGACAGTGGTGCCCTCCCTGTATGAGGCATGCGGGGAGTACTTGAGGGAGGAGCTGCACAAGGCAGGTCTGAAGGTGGCCTTACACTTCACCTCGGACATCTGGAACATCTGGGGTGGAGATCATGCCCTCCTTCACAGGGCACTGGTGTGACCAGTTAAGATGTTGGTGGGTTCTCCTTCAAGTCAAGGGGATGGATGAGTCCCACATGGCAAAAGAGATCATGGAGGCTTGGTGCAGGGATGGCTCATTGGGCAGAGTGAGCTCACCCATGGGGTCATGGTCACTAACAAAGGGCCAAAATGGTCAAGGTGGTCCATGATGCCAACTTTGTTGGCATCTTCTTTGCGGCATACAGTTTCCATCTCATTGTTAGGGATGCCTTGGAGGGGGACAGGGCTGCCGGTTATGGTGCCAGCACCACCAGCAAGCTCAATTCAAAATGCAGGAAGGTGGCAGACTGGGGGCCATGGGGAAGGAAGTACTTCTGGCCCATTTCTGGGTATGCCGCTCAGCCCTCCCCCCCCGCCCTGCCCCCGCACTCCTGTTGGATGCTTCATCAGCCCCACCATCGCAGCATTTATGCGCCATGCCTGGTACCTTGAGATAAATAGAAAAAGCATTTAAAACTGTGTCTATGGCTGAATTCCTGATTCAGTATCAAATCTCCAGATTCAGCTGAATCAAATTGGGACAGCGATCTGAATCAATGAATCAAATCACTCCCCAGATTCGGGCCAAATCCAAATCAAATGCAACCTGTTTTGTACACCCCTAATTATTAATATTTATTGTGTGAGAGTGAGTCATTTAGTCTCTTGCTTGTTTCGTCCATTGGAGGATAATTGTGTTCTTCTTAAAGTTGTTTTATTTGTTTAAACAGACTCATTGCCAATATGTGTATGAGGGAATGAAAGGTCAGAAGGTATACCTTACAAATGGAGAAAAAAGGGAGTTGTTGGTGATTGGCTGTATTTCCTGTGGGAATTTATTTAATGCTTACTGACCAATGACTTTTTTCAGCTACGCAGATGGGTTTTTCACGTTGAGGCAGAAGTTCCTTTGTGACTGAAGAATGAAGGTATAACTTTTTGTCCCTATCCCACAGCTCTCCGCTGGCACCATGCCATGAAGTGTGTGTTTCTCCTTGGCAAAATTATGACATTCCATTTTCTCCAAGTTGGGCAAGCTGACCTTTCTGTGGTGTGTGGTCATGACTTACACTGCAAGTGTTTGGAGAACCATTATTGCATCTTCAGATTAGGTTTAACAGGCTTTTTAGCAGCAAACAATAAGATGCATCTTGTTCCATATACTCAGAGCCTGTAACTTGACTGCTCCCACAGTTGGTAGAACATCCAAAAAGTCTGTCTAGTGTACCTTCAGTTTGGATATAGTTCAGCAAAGAACTCTACACTCTGCACATGTGCTTATCCTTTAACCATTTACTCAGGGGGTCTGCCCCAAGTCTGGTACTAGCCAATGTCTTCATCAATGATTTGGTGGATAGGATTGAGTGCACAGTTAGGAAATTTGAAGATCACATCAGCTGGATGGAGTCACAGACACTTTGGAGGCTAGGATTAGTTTCAGAAAGGTCTTCATTAAAGTAAAAAATGATCCTAAATTAATTGAATGTACTCAGTAAAAACAGGTGCAAAATCCTGTACTGAGGCTGGAACAATCACACGCACAAATACACATACCTGGGGATGACCAGGTTGTGGTATAGCAGGAAAGTATTAAAAGGGGTTCTGGTTGCAAGTCAATTGATTCTTCAAATCCACAGGTTTTCAACTTTTTTTAAACAAAGGTACCCCTTCTGTCTCAACATTTCAGCTCACGTAGCCCTTTACTGTTTTCTTGTTTTTTAAGGGGGAAGAGGGTAAATCCAAGCCCCTGTGGTGAGGGAGGGAGTGGGGCTGGGGCTGGGATTGGGACAGGGGAAGATACCGCACAGTTAGGGCAGAGCGTGGGATGGATCTGCAAGTGGTTCATCCAGGGGGTGCTGGGATGGGGGCGACTCCCACTGTTGATGGCACCCTGGGAGGGTGTGTGTACCCCTGGATCTTAGTGCAAGGTGAGGCAGCCTGCCACTGCAGGATGGGGCCAGGACTGCACCAGGCTCTTCCTGGCTGCGGCTGGGCCAAGCTACTCTCGGGGCGGGCAGTGACAGTGCTAGGAGGGGTGTCATGAGAGGAGCTGCAGCCATTCCAGAATTTCCTGTAGCCCTCCCAACCTCCCCCTCCCAGCACCATCACTGCTGCCCAGTGCTGCCCCAGCTCTAACCCACAGTGGAAGCTTTCCCTTGCTCCACATGCAGATCCAGGGGGCATACATCCCTCATGCCCTCCCGGGGGGGTGTGTAGCAGCAAGAACCACCCTGCCATGCAGTTCAGTCCCATACTCTGCACTAGCTTCACTCCCTGCCCCGCTGCTGGGGCCTCAATCTGCCCCCTCCATGCCCCTTCCCTCACAACAGACTTGCTAGCCAGACCTGGCTGCTCCCCATGCTGTTGGACTACACTCCTGGCTGCCTGTGTTCTGCGCTGCAGCTACGCACACGCGGCACATTATCAGCCACATCATTTCTGCATACCCCCTACAATCTTTTTAAGGATCCCAAAGGGTATGCATAACCTTGGTTGACGACCACCATCTTAATCTATTCAGAACTGCTAAACCTCACTTGCAGTATTATGTCCAGTTTGGGGCAATTACTTCAAAAAAGATGTAAAGAAATGAGAAAGCATCCGGTAGAAAGCAAGAGACTAACTAGAGGTGTAGGAAACATGATTTAACAGAAAACATTGAAAGAGCTATAATATTTTTCCCTGTAGAAGGGAAGATGTCAGAATGGAGGGGATTTGTTAACAGTCTTTAAATGTGTGAAGGGTAGGTATAAAGATGGTGGTGATAGACTATTCTATGTGGCCGGAAAAGATAAGACAAGAACAAAGGGGAACATTTTTGATGGCTATTAGCTATTTTTAACTACAAAAGTGGTTCAGCAATAGAAGGGGCATTCTGGAGGGGTTATGGAACTTTATCCTTGAAAGTTTTTAAAAGCAAGTTAGATAAATATTTGTCTAATATGCTTTAGACAGGCAGGGATGATCCTACCTTCACCAGGGGATTGGACTAGTTGACCTCCCAAAGTCAGTCCCAGACCTATTTTCCTAATTTGACTTCTCCACTTAGGTGGTCTATGGGATCAGAACCTAATAGGCTGATCTGAATTCAACTGCAATAAAAGGAATTGTTTCCTTCAGTATATATATGGTTCCTATTTCCCTTTATATACAGTGAGGTAGCTTTCTGTTTTGGGTAAAGTATTTGTTGGCTGTGCATTTTTGCTGCCTCCATTGTGGCTTTCATCTGGTTTATTTCATCCCTTTTCTTTGGTATTTGCCTGTCTGTCTCTCTATGTCATTGCCCCACCACTCCCCTTCTTTCCTCACAATTCATTGGCTCCCATTATCTGTTGTAGGGTGCATGGAAGAAAAATCGTGTCATAGATATGGAGGCAATGCATTTTATTAAAAACAGTTGAATGACTGCAAATATGTCACATGTTCATCGTTATAGCTGCACTAAACAAGCTCAGAACTGGAAGTCTAAGTGCATCCAGGGCATTTGTCTAGAAGACAGCACAAGACTGTTTAGAAATTGCCATTAGTAGAACAGCGGTCAGCGGGACGTGCTTGTTTCTTTGCAGTGGTTTCAGGATCATCTTGAAATGTTTCAGTATATAGTAAAAAAGGGAAGAGGTACAGATTCTGATTTTATGATTAGACCTTTATTGCCAGATATGCAAAGTTCAATGAAATGCTGAGACTCTATGAAGGCACAGAAATATATTGGCTGTTGGGCAATCCAATTACAAAATGATGACTATAACCGAAGGAGAATGTAACAACATTAAGTAAACATGCCAGAAGTATGTGGTGTTGAAGGTTTTTAGTGAATTGTATACTGGGAAGTTTAAAGCTGATTTTTTTTTTCTTTCTGGCTTTTCCTCTGTTACATAGGTACTTAGCAGCTCTCCATCCTTACCCAAAAGGATCTGTCACATAGCTGTAGCATTCTGAGTCTATGAATCAATAAGTGTAGAAGCATCATGGTAGTCAAAATATGTACAACCACATAGAGGCTGTGCAGATTTTAAGACATAATGAACTTTGAACAGGGGACGCTCTATTTTCTTCACCTGACAATTGCTACTAGTGCATGATAAGAGAGGAATATGTCTGGTTACTGAGAAATAACAGTAATGATTATGCAAATCAGATTGCTACAGTCAATCAAAACTCATAGATCTGTTTAATTGAGGGAAGTCTGATGTTTATTATAGCACCCTGCACACTGATTATCTCTTACCATTCCATTTCAGTATAATATGTAATTACCCCATCACATTAATTATACAGCAACCTCAAGATAAGTCAGGATGAATTTTAAAAGGAAGACAGACCAAATAATTTTTGCAAGTGTAGTGACTAATTACTAATTCCAAGCAATGTTTTTTCATTTTAAATAATTTTTTGTTCTCTTTATTTGCTGTTGGGTTTCTGAGTCTTTTGGATACACACATCAAGTCACATTTTCAAGTTTTTGGTTTTTTGTTTTTTTTTTGCAACTGTGTCAACTACAAACTTTTTTTTTTTTTACCTGTAGGCTGAGATTCTCATGTTATTACATGAATCTGGGCCCTGGGGCCTTAGGAGAAAACTCCAGGTTTTTTTTTTCAAGACTCATAGTAAAGTCAGACTTAGCAGCACTAGACCAAGAACACCGATGCACTACACTGCTTTCAGTCTCGTCTGTTCTACAGAAAAGCTGTGCATTGAACTAACAAATGTCACTTGTATTGCATGTGGCTTTCTGATAAAAGTGTGCTGTGGTTCAGGTTGAGTTTGCAATGAATCTGAGTCCCAATTAATCTGTGCTTGAGTCCCTTCTCTATTCTCCAGCTGCCACCACACGCGTGCCCTGTAATTAAGAAGCAGGATTTCTGTGAAATTTAAGAGGCCTCTCATTTGGAAAGTGTTTCAATGAGGACGTTACTGTCTTTGAAAAATCTATAAGAACTAGGGTCAAAGAGTAGCACTGGTTCCTGGTGAACAGAGCTGGGAGAATATGCTGGGAAGGATACAAGGGAGAAACTAAAGATGAGCAAGTACAGAGGTGTGCTGTCTCTCTTCTAGATGAGTTAAGGAATGATGGAAGGAACAAAGACGTGATTACTTATAGACACGTTTACTTACTATTGCTTTCTTGAAAACCACAACTATGTTTGATATTAGGGTTCTTTCAGCTAATAAAAAGAAGTCAACAATTGTCTGAGTGGCCAAAATTCCTGCTTCTTATTCTTTAGTTTTGATTTTAGAAAAAGCAATTTGCATGTTGACAATCCATTGTAGAAGAAAGCATATAGGCTATATATTTTTCTGATCTGAGCTCTAAATTGCTGGAGTCAGTACAACCTCTCTCATGTTGAGATTTATTTTTTTTCTGGGATGAGAAGTCTATCCAGGTGGCTCTGAGAGATGAATAAAGCCCAAGAAACTGAAATTGTAGGATACTACAGAACTGACCTGAAACCAGGATTACTTGATGTCCCAAGTCTTGACAGTAATATAAAAATACCTTGTTAAACTACATAGTTTAATGAATTCCTGAGTGGCCACCATAACATGCATCTTCCTCCTGCCTGCCTCGCCTTCTTCCTTTCCATCTCTATCCATTTCTGTTTAGCGACTTGACCGTTTTTCTTTAGACGTGGCCGTGCTAAACTCATCTCTTATTAGTGAATAAGCATTTGCATGTGATTTATTTTGGGGAAGAAAGGTGTTCTGCTGTCAAAACTGAGGAGGTAAATTAAAGTCACATGAAGGTTGTTTATGAACACAGTCTCACTGCAGTTGTTAACCATGAACTACTCAATCTTAACTATAAACATGAAATTTTTATATTTTAAAATATATATGCAAATTAGGTATACACATCTCTCTCCTTGTGGACATGCAGAATTGATAAGTGACCAAGTTGTTGATTGAATTGACTGAACTTCAGTGTTATGAATATGAGGTGATTCTGTAATATGCTGACATTGTTTAAAAAAATACCAAAATGAAGGAGAGTGAAATGTTGAGCCTTTTAGGCTTGCTCACTTCCTCTCCAACTTGTACCTCGTGCAGTTTGAAAGCTGGATGATAACGTTATACACATATCTGAAACAGATGGAAATAACTGGTCCTGGCAGTCCTTCTCTTAAAACTTAACGGAGAAGGACTCTGGGGTGTGAGGGAGAGGACTGATCACAAAACTCTATAACAGGCTGTCACTTTGATTTCTGGATGTGACAAAATATTAGCAATTGGCATCAGCGATCTAGCTCCATTATCAGTCTAGCCCCATTATCTGGGAATGGCAAATCAGATAACTCCTGACAGCATTGATCATAATTAGTTTCCCACTAAACTGTAACTATTGTGCTATTGTTATGATACAATAAGGATTGATAGCCCTCAATTTGCACTTTTATGAAGTTTAATTTATTTCCTTCTTGCTGATCAGGAGAGAGGAAGAATCTACAGTAAAAAAAAAAAAAAAATAACAACCCAATACTAGAACACTTTTTTAATTTGAAATTTCATCTTGAAATGCCGTGAAATGACAGTGTTGAAGGTCCAAAGGGGAGGAAGGAGAGCAAGCGAAAGAAAAGAACTGGATTTCAGAAAAGATTTTTAATAACATCAGGGAACTGGTGAGCTGGATCCTCCTGAGAGGCAAATCTGCTGAGGGAAAGAGAGTCCAGAAGAGCCAGTTGTACTTCAGGGCACTTTACTAAGGAACTGAAGCAACTATCCTGATGCAAAGGAAGAAAGGGAAGTGCAACAGGAGACCATCCTGACATAGCAAAAAATCCTTTAAGGACCTGAAAGTTGAAAAGAAATTCTACAAACAGTATAAACTTGGTCATAGTATTAAGGAAGAGGATAAGAGCGTAGTATGAGTGTCCAAGGAGATTAGTAGGAAAACCCAGGCACAATTTGAGGTACAACTGGCAAGGGATATAAAAAAAACCCAATAAAAAGGGATTCTCCAAGTATGTCAAAAGGAAGAGGAAAACCAAAGAAACCATGCGTTCCATATGAAATGCAAAAGACAGTGTAGTTATGGATGATACAGAGAAGGCTGAAGTAGTGAATACCAATGAATACCTTTTTTACTTCACTTTTCAAAACAGGGCGAAGTACCAGGTGAGGAGCTCAGCTGGCAGTAGACAGGAGAGGAGACAGACAACTTGTAATACAACAGACAACAGTGTAACAACAACAACAACAGGTTAGGAGTTCTTTAGAGAAGCTAAATACTTTCAGTTTGGCAGGACTGACTAGTAGGTGTGTGCAGGACCACATTTGATTCGGATTCGGCCTGAACTTGGGGACAGAGATTTGATTAATTGGTTTGGATCACTGTCATGATTTGATTTGGCCAAATCTGAATCTGAAGATTCAATGCCGATTCAGAGAATCAGTGATTTGGCCATAGACATAGTTTTAAATGTTTTTTCTGCATACCTAAAGTTACCAGGCATGGCTTGTGAACAATGCGATGGTGGGGCAGATGGAGTGTCACACAGGAAGGTGGAGGGGGGTCCCTCGGACCCAGGAGGCTCCAGTCCCCCACGCTCTCCATGGCGGACCCACAAGTGGACTGTAAGCGTTTCTGGTCCATTTCTGGGTCTGACTTATAGTACCCTCACAGAAAGTCGTATAGGACAGGGATCTGATCCCCCATGGGATTCTAGCTAGCTGTTTTGCAGAAGCAAGGAAAAGATGATCCCTTTTCCCTTATTTTCCAGTTTGATCCATAATTGCCCGCCTATTACACTTTTTCACCTCAAATGTGAACGTAATGCATAGTTTACAAATCTCCTTCTCTGTGATGCCTGCCCTTGTGAGACCCGAGGTGAGGTGTTAGAACGCCAAATCCAAACAATGGTGTGTCTGCTCCATTACTATTGCCAAAGTGGCTTAAACTCAGACGTCTTTCTATTCAATGGCCAAGCTAAGCCCAGCCACACCCTTTAAAAACCATTGGAATAAAAGTAGAATCTGGCTTTAAATTCAGTTTCCCAAGTGGATTCAGGCTTGTCAGAGACCCATTTAAAGTTGCAATTGAAAAACCTTGTCCTCAAAACAGTTTGCATAGCCTATGAAGAGGAGACAAAATAGTACTACCCACACAAAAAATGGAATCCAGTCTTCTAATTCATTATTACAACTAGCGCAGCAGATTATAATTGTTAGGACACCCCCTGCTATAGTATGAATCTGACCCACCGTCACGTCAAACTATTCAGAGAACATGCCATTGACTTACGTGTAAGTTGGCTCAGGCATGATGCGACTAAACTGAGGACAAGAGTGTATGATAAAGGAAGAAAAAGCAGTTTAAACAATAACTAATCACTTGGGACCAATTGTCATAGTTTTTTTTAAATAACTGACTGTAAAGTATCTCTAAACAAGAGCACAAGTTACAGCTGCTACATCCAGTTTAAAATCATTGCTAAAGAAATGAAAGATATTCTCCCCTTTGGCTTTGATACGGCAAAGACAGTTCCCTACAATTGCCTGAAAGCACCAGCTGAAAAAAGAATACTTGGAATAAAATAAGGTTCATGTGAGGATTTTATTGGAAAAAAAAGTCTGATTCCATCTAGTAGCAAAACCTCTAGTAACTTCAGTGGGGTAAAGATGTCAGTGACTGCCTTCCTTGGATTTGATTATGCCCTTTCCTTTTGCTGATTACTGTTTTACTCTTGTAGATGCTTTTACTCAAATTTTCCCAAGTAAAATTAACTTAATTTGGCCTAATATTTCGTTGGAGCTCTTTGATTAACACACACTTGCATTCTAACAACTTCTAAATTCTGACAACGTGTTAATGAGCATAATAACAAAGTAATATGAACTGAAGAAAGTAGGTGGGGGAATAATCAAGTCTGAAGCGAAGGGATAAAAAACAAGAAGCTGCTTCTAACTAAATAACATTTTAGCATGAGTTTCAGACAAAGTAAACATGTAAATGATTAAAATCTAATAAGCAAGGATAGGGGAGCTTGATTTGCATCAGGCAACTTAAATCAAGTGCAGACTAATTTGTACAGGAACCATAAATGAGTTAAGTATAATTAGGATCACATATATAGAAAGCTGTCTCCCTTAGTCTGATAAAACATGATGTATTTCTCCATACGCTAGCAGACTGTGGTAAACTGGCATTGGCAATAATTCAGCTACTGAAAGATTAAAGCTTCTAAGTTAAGGGACTAATGTGCAGTTAATTATTTATGTTTTGAGAGTACTCTGGATAACACTTAATTTTAGAGTGGCAGGAAAGAAAAGGCTAGGTGGTAATGCCCTACTCCTACTTCTTTCTGTTGTCAGCCTCAAATAATAAAGTTGGTTAAAATTAGACAGGAAATCACAACAAATATCTGGTTTCCAATTTCCAAGGGCTGAATCTTGGTAAATACCAGAGAACAAATGAGAGAAAGAGAGAGAGGGGGGAGAGGTGGGAGGATTTGCAGGGGGGGGGCGGGAAGCAGGACTGAGCCAGGGGAAGAGAAAGAGAAGAAATATCCCCAAACCTGTCATTTGAAAAAATAAGCTGTTTTAGTTGAAGTTCAGGAAAAAATATGGAAAATGCATTAGCAGAAGCTAGTGGAAGTCCAGTTCTTTCCTTACCACATACAGGTAAGGAAAGAACAGATAGCAATAGTTTGGCAAATTATGCCCATGCTAGGAAGCTGTACAGGTGATCCTCTCCATTCGTAAAAGCAGAAGGAAATCTTTGATCTGCAGCTCTGGTGCTTTTCTTGTATGTATCTTTTAATCCCAGGGTCTCACTGCATGAATACTCAGGAATCAGTTCATCGAAAGAGAAGGTACAGTGCACCTTTGTTGTTACTGTCATTGTTAAGTAAACCATCAACTTGCTTAAACTTGGTAATGTTCTCAAAAACTCAATGACATTTAAGCAAAGCATTAGGTGAGTGTAGGCAGGTGTAATATTTTGTCATTAAAACAATTCCATCTAATTCTCCCAGAAATTACCTGATCTTCATAGTTTTGTGAGTCACCATTTCACATAGGCTTGCGTATGCATTTTCTACCAGACATGTTGAAAAGTCAGTGAGCAGCTCTACAAGATAAAATTTTACATAAGCTAAATCCCATCTCTCTGGAAGTTCAGATGGACACTCTGAACTACTTGCCCGGTGAACATACGTGATGGTGGTGAGGGATGAATACAAGTCAGCAAGTATATACATCTTTGGGAGTTCCTGAATGCCTTACAAACTGCTTAGCTCACTTCTTTCTATTCAAGCATCAGTGCTGAAACAGGAAGGAGGGGTATGCTTTGGCTTTCATCAAACAAGCATCCTAATGTTGCTTAATTTTTTTTTTTTTTAAAGCAAAGTTTCTGTCCTTGCCAAGATCCTTCACACTGAGGTATAAATTAACATGAATGCAGTAGCTCTCACTGAGTCATCAAATCTTTCATTTGTTCTCTTGTCTCAGGAGCCTCTCTATCTCTTTCTACAATGCTCTGCCAAGTGATTTCACATCAGAAGAAAACATAAAATTATACTGCAGAAGTGAAACACTGCTATATTACAGGCTGTCACTGCTTCAAGGTAGACCAAGGTTTTTTTCCCCCTTATAATATGTTAGTGTAGCAGGATTAAGTGGCTTCCCTTTCCCTGCCTCCTCCCCGCTTCTTCTCCCTCTCCCCCCAACCCCATACTTTAAAGATTTTCCCTTTTCATTTACTGTCTAGGCTGTGCATTGCCTGTATTTTTGTCAATGGTTTCTGTTCACTTGTATCATCTGAATAATTTAAAAGGATTTTTTTCACCGTATGTTTTGAAAGTTACATTACACCAGGGGTTTCCTGCTCTAGTTTTGTTCACACATGAAATCCTGTGAAGAGCAGTGAGTACGCTTGCAAAATTGTAATATTTAATATTAAATAGTAAACAAAAACTCATGGTGACACTTTTGCTATAGTACATCTGTCATGTTGATTGATCTTTGCCAACTTTGGGGAGAGTTATAATCAGTCGTTCTGACAGAAAAACAAACCTTACCACACTGATTAGTTAATGTGACATTATAAGGATTATGACTTATTCAAAAATTCACTGTTTGTAGGAGGGTTCTGAGATGCAAATAACACTAATTAAAGCAGCCGCTATTGAGACGGAATGCATTTTCAACGGTTTTATTTGTGCAGCAATTCTTTTTCAATCTTTTTTTCTAAAACATTTGATACACAATAGTGCAAGTGTTAACACTGGCTTACAATGAAATCAGTCATGGGTCGAATTTTATAGAAAAATAAACAATTACATGTAATGAACATATTTACTTAAATACAAAATGAGTATCCCCTCTTCCCCGCATCAGCATGGGGGGAAAAGCCTCTTGTCCTGTATTCACATATAAAGAAACTTCATTAAATACACTGACTAATTTTAAAATGCTGCCAGAAGCAGCATGTGTTCAGTAATGAAAAGAAAGTCTAAAGTTGATTAGGCTCCTGTTGTATTCAGCTTTGGTGAGACTACAGCTGGAGTACTGCATCCAGTTTTGGGCTCCACAATTCATAAAGGATGTGGAGAAGCTTGAGAGAGTGCAGACGAGAGACACACACATGATCAGAGGCTGATACAAGGCTGAAAGTCCTGGAACTCTTCAGCCTGGAGAAGCGCGGGTTCAGGGGTGATCTTGTGGCACCTCTAAGTTTATTAAGGGTATTCACCAGGATCTGGGGGAATGCCTGTTCACCAGAGCGCCCCAAGGGATGACAAGGTCAAATGGTCACAAACTCCTCCATGACTATTTCAGACTGGACATAAGGAAGAACTTCTTTACTGTCTGAGCCCCCAAGGTTTGGAATAGACTGCTATGGAAAGTGGTTCAAGTACCTACTTTGAATGCATTCAAGAGACATTTGGATGTTTATCTTGCTGGGATCTTATTATCCCTGCTGACTTCCTGCCCCTTGGGTAGGGGGCTGGACTCAAGGATCTTCTGAGGTCCCTTCCAGCCCTAATCTCTATGAAATCTATGTAATGTAGCAGCCCATCTGATCAAGGCATATAGTGGGACCCAATGCACATGGTCCCCTTCAATATCAACTTTTTTTTAAGGGCAGGGCAAGCCACTACACTGATTATATTTTGTTTGCTTCTTCACTCCCACAGCTGAGCTGTGCTTTTCTTTTCTATTAACAATGATTCTCATTTCTTCACCAACTTTAAATTTGTGGTGAACATCACAAAACGGGGCCTCAGACAGTTCACTTAGAATCCCTCTACTGCCCTTTCTCTCAGCTT
The DNA here is from genome assembly GCA_030014935.1 of Caiman crocodilus. NCBI lineage: Eukaryota > Metazoa > Chordata > Crocodylia > Alligatoridae > Caiman > Caiman crocodilus. The sequence continues at coordinate 34,087,640 of JAGPOW010003395.1, forward strand.
GTTGCATATGTTTAGTGTGGCTCCGCCCCCCATGAGGTGGATCTCAACCAGGCTGCCCTGAGCCTAATCTGCATATAAACTTTTGAAGGATCCCAAATCCCAGTCATGAGTGGAGGCTGATTAGAACATGGATCCTTTATGGGGATATCTAGAGCACAGACATAATATAGTAAGTAGCATCTTGCTGTGGGCTCCCCTTGGTTTGAAACACTTGACCATGCTGGGGCCCAGCTCAGTAAGCTATATGGTAAATCATGAGCTTTTTGTCTCTGGTCTACTATCATGCATACTTTGCACTGTCCATGATATTGGGTATATAATAGGTACAAAAATGCAGCTTAAAAGTGTGTTTGTGTAGTATCTGTACTAGCATTTGCAGCAATTTCAAAAAAGGTAAAATCCATCCATTCTAAATAAACAAAGTCTATATGTACCTGCTGTAATTTACCTATATGCAATTTATTACAGGTACATTTACTTGCAGGTAATATGACCTGTATGTTTCCATTCTACTTTATTCCTGTAGGGGTAATTGAGACTGCTAGTAAGGGTTATCCATGTATGTATAAAGTAAAAAGTCCTTTCTCAATCAGTGATATGGCTACCTATATTCTGTCTACATGCTTTCTCATCACAATATAGCCTAGATGCACTTGGATGGGTGTTGGAAGAGGGGAAAGGGAGGGAAGAGAAGGAGGAAAAAAGGGCCTATATGTAAAAAAATGAATCAGAAGAGCTACTGAGAAGTTCTCAGCTACTTTCGGTAACGGCATCTACTTGCTGATACTGGGTATGCCATCCTATGGGCTCAAATAAAACAAACATATTTGTAACGGAGCAGAAGACAAGATTGAAGAACTTTACCTGCTGAGTCAGCAGAAGGTGGCAGTGCAGCAGCGAAAAGTGGCACCAGGGAAAGAGATAAACATAGGGGAGATACCACTGCTGGCATGGTCACACTTTATGTACATGCTGCTGACACTTAAAGAGCCAGAACTCGACTCCATAATTAAAAGGAGCCTGACCAGGAGAGACTAGGGACTGGAAGCCCTGGGAGGGGTGAATGATAGAAAGCAGCTAGCTGGCAGAAAACCCACAAAGGTGCCTCGGAGGAGCCAGATGACTTACCCCTAGCTTGGTCCAGCTTGGGGACAGAAGATTAGTACTTGACTGGGGACCCTGACTCTAGGAAAGAAGATAAGGAAGAACCATAAGCACAGCAGATCAAAGTGGCCCACAGGGGACGGTTCTGGCAGTGAGCCCTAAAATACAAATGGATTCTCTGCAAGGCAAGGACCAGGACAGTCCAACTCTGGGCTAGAGGACTGTAAAGTAGGACTAAGTCCCGGAGTGATATTCGAATTCCATATTGGTTTGCTTTATATATGTTATTTACCTCAGAAGACATGATCTGAAAGCACAGCCTGTATGCCCACAACATCTTGGTGAGATCTCAAAGGTTGGTGAAAGGTGGGGTGTAGGGGAGGCGGAGCTCCAGAAGACAGCATCAGGGCTGGCTAAGGACAGCAGCCATGGGGAATAAGACCTCTTTCTAAATTACACAAAAGATCAAGTTGTGGCAGGTGAAAGTGTTTGCCCTTACCCCAGTTCCAGTGGTTAGACTATAGAATTAAGCATCCACTCGTAAAAGAACTGAGACTGTAAAAGGCCCCGTGGACATGTTAAGATGTGCCTCATGAGATAGGCACAGATACTTCTACAATATGTTAATTGTTTCTGATCACAGTGCACAGACCAAAGATTTATTGTATCCATCTATCTCTAAGCCATGTCGTAAATGATTTGGTCTGCATTTACCTAGGATAAAGTACAGTTAGTAATGCATGCAGTTTGTATTGCAGTCCCACCTCTACTCATAGGGGCACAGACTGTCCTACCTTTATTTAAGTTGAGTAGTATTTTATTATACAAACATGATTGGTTGCCAGATAAAGATCTGCTCCCTGGGTGTGCGCTGCTGTAGGTCTTTTTGCCTTTGACAAGCTATTCAGCGATATTAGTTTCTGCATATCTTGCAGATTCATCAGAGATCCAGCATCAGTGAAGAAACCAGTATTTGGTGGTAGAATGTGGATTTGTGATTCTCCCTTAGCAATATAAATTCATAAAAACAGAGAGTTAGGAACAACAGTTCCTTAATCATTCCTAAGAAATGACTACTGAACTTCTTGAAAGATTTACCTGAAGCAGATTCTGCAATTTCCCATCTTTCTACATTTCTTACATCTATAAGTTTTCCCTGATATTTAATTTAAACCTGTCTTGATGAAGTTTAAAAGTATTATCTCATATTCTATCCACTGTGGCAGGGAAGAATAGCTATAATCTTCTTTATAGCAAACTTCCAAATATTTGGAAACTGACATCTGGTTTCTTCTTCACATAGTTTTTTTCTAAATTAAACATAACTAGTTATTTCAATTTCATTGAAAACTTTCATTGTACAGCATGCATTCCTACCCTTTTATCATCTTTGTTGCTTACCTCTGAATCCCTTTCCAGGTTCTTTACATACTTCTTAAAATGTAATGCCTAGAACTGAATACAGAACTCTGGCTGAATTTAACTAGTGCTAAGCAGATCGATGCTGGCACCTCCGACATCTCATACACAATGCCCTTTTTCACTGAGACCCAAAATGCTTTCCTTTTGATTTCTGGTAGCATTACATTGCTGAGTTATAGGTGAGTTTGGATCCACCATAACAATGTTGGCTGGTATTGATCGCCCCTTTCTCCTCTAGATGTTTTAAAATAATTGCTTTATAATTTTGTCCTAGTAACCATCCAGGTACTGAAATAAGGCTGAAGCAGTCTATAATTCCTTGGCTTATTCCTTTTTCTTCTCCTTTTGTCCTTATCTGTCACAAGTCATTTTGAAAATATTATTGTGAGACTCTCTGAGATTTCTTTAGCTATATGTTTTGTCTGTAATATATAAGAAAGGATGTTTCTATAAATTAAGTCCTGCAAATATAATCAGAATGTTACTGATATATTCTTAACTATTCTTTGCTTGATTAGTTCAAAATAAAATATAGGAGGAAGAGTGGTGGAAAATGCTTACATGAAGTGGTACAGAGAGTTTCAGCATTCTAGGACTAGAAATGTGAGTGTTTAAGAAAGGCGTTCCATGTGCACCGTAAAATGAGTCAGCATAGCACTGTCAAGTGATTCTCTGGCATATGACAGTGCTACAGCTAATGTTCTTGTTTTGAAACCTAATTCTAAAGCCTGGATTGTGCCTTGTGGCATTTGGCCATTGGTCATGGCGGAAAAGTGGGCATAAGATGCCAAATTTTTGCCAATGGTTACTACGATCACTTCCTCCAAATATCATGGTAAGACTGTTGCAGCATTACGGTCTAGTTTCCACCTTAAAATAGGTTGAACTCCTACTTCATGGTAATGTATTTTCCAAATATTTTCAACACATAAAACGATTAAGCTTGATTTAAAAAAAAAAAAATGATAGCAGCCTTTGCTGTGCTGGTGATCTTTTCAAGTCATTTGCTGTATGTGCTATGACTGAATTCTGACTATTCAGTGGGCAGTTAAGAGAATTTAAGTTTTTTCTTTTAGTGAGTATAAGAGAATAAAATAATATTGTTTATTTTTAGATATTCCTAGTAGCAGGCCCTAGTTTTAAGTGGAACAGGGCAGTAGAAGATAGGAGGTTTTTCTGGTTTAGTGATGTTTCTGATGTTGCAGAAAACCTTGGACAAATCATAGTGAAGAAAATGGTCAAGGTGACAGTGAGCATCCAAATACTTCCAAGTTAGTTGTGATAAATTTTTGAGGTGGACGTGATGATACTGAAACCTTTAGTGCACATTTTCACTCAACAGTTCAAAGCTCAAGCTCAGAGGTCACATCTTTAAAATATTTGAGGCCCCTTAATACCTACAAATCAGCTCTTAAAACACCTTCTTCTAAAATAATCTGTTTTTAGGTAGCTCTGAAATCTCACCTCTAGTGTTTTCTCCTTAGGTCATAAATTAACATTAAAGAACTATCTCTAATGGATAGTGTTACTGTAGTGATCAACAATAGAATTTTTGTCTTTTCCATTGAAGCCTCCACATATTGGCCATTAGTAATGTACTCTATCACATAGACTATCGGTGTGTTCTGTTATGGCAATTAGTATCCCCTTAGCACTGATATAATAATAATGATATAATGATATACACCAACATCTTACAACTTGATTTTGTGGGTGGTTTTGGTACTTGGCCCAAAAATGTTGCTGACCCTTGTTCTGTAAGTACCAAGAATATTTGCCTTATGGCTTTAATGTACTGAAGGAAAACATGCTTGCCTACAATTACAATCCAACAGTTATAAACTTTAAAGATGAGAATATTCCTTTTGTTAAGGCTTATTTGAAGGTAAGAGTAAAAACAAAATAGGAATTTGAGTCTAAGAAAAAGTGATGTTGCCAAATGTGTATTATGGCACACATGAAAAACCAATCTCCTAGCTGAACAATATGACACTTTTAGATCAGCTAGAAGGCTTAAGAGAATTTCTGAATGTGTGAGAGAGAGCTTTATTTGGCCTGTTGTTGAACCGTTGTGGAATTTATTTTCATACAGTCTTGCCAATAAGAATTGATTCAAGTGAGCTGGTATAGCAGAAAATTGATGTATCATTTGAAGATATTTCTAAATGTATCTTGCTATAATCATATTTTATTACAAAACAGAGTGCAACAGTAAACAGATTGCAAAGTGTCTATATCCAACAGTCTAGTCGACAGCAGGGTACATGACTGTTCACCCTCTACAGCTTGGGTTGTGGTTAATACTCACCAAAATCTCCTTTTGGCCTTAGAGTCATAGATTGTAAGGCCAGAAGGGACCTCAGAAGATCATTGGGTCCAGCTCCCTGCACCAAGCAGGAAAGATAACTGGGGGTCAGGTGACCCCAGCAAGGTGACTGTCTAGTCTCCTCTTGAAGATTGCCAGGGTAGGTGATTGTACCACCTCTGGAGGGAGCTTATTCCACAGTCTGAACACCCTGACTGTGAAGAAGTTTTTCCTAATGTTGACCCTCAATTGATCTTCCAGGAGCTTGTGGCCATTACTCCTGATTTTCCCCTCAGGTGCCCTGGTAAACAGTTGCTCACGAAGCCCTTTCTGTACTCCCCTAGTATAGCAGAAAGCTGCTACCAGATCCCCTCTCAGCCTTCTTTTCCTCAGACTGAAGAGTCCCAGATCCCTCAGACTTTCCTCTTATGGCTTGCCTTTTAAGATACTGATCATACAGGTAGCGCTTCCCTGACTATCTCAAGCTTCTCCACATCCTTGTTAAAATGTGTTGCCCAGAAATCGTTGCAGTACTCCAACTGCAGGCTCACTTGGTTTCGTTGGAGATGTATCTATCGATGCATGCCAGAATATTGTTTGTCCTACTGGCTAAAGCATTGCATTGTGGCTCATATTCATATTATTGTCTATTATTACCCCCAGGTTCCTTTCATTCATGGTACTAGTCAGTTTAGTGCCACCAAGCCTGTAGGTGTGTTGGGGGTTGCTCATCCTGAGGTGGAGAACTTTACACTTCTCAACACTGAAATTCATCAGATCCCAATCTGCCCAATTTGCTAGCCTAAGTCCACCTATATCTGTAGCCTGTCTTCAAGGGTGACCACACTCCACCATAACTTGGTGTTGCCTGTGAATGTGACCAGTGAGCTCTTCACCCCCACATCCAAATCCTTAATAAAGATGTTGAAAAGTACAGGACTGAGCAGGACACTCAGGACTGTACAGGACCTCTGCAGGACACTGCTGCCTACTTCTTGCCAGGATGTCACAGATCCGTTCTCTATAACTCTCTGGGTCCTATCCTGTACCCAGTCTCTCACCCACATGACTGTATCAGAGTTAAACCTAAATCCCTCCAATTTTCTCACAAGGACATTGTGGGATACTAGATCAAAGGCCTTTTGGAAGTCAAGATATACAATGTCAACCTCTCTCATGTCAAGGTGGTGAGTTGCCATAGAAGGAGATGAGGTGGTAAGGCAAGACCTGCCTGCAATGGAATCATGCTGGCTGTTATTCAGAATCTTACCTTCTCATACAGACTCCTTGATGAACTTTTCTAGGATTTTCCCTAGGATGTAAGTTAGGCTGATTGGTCCATATTTACCCAGGCCCTTCCTTCTGCCATTATTGTGAATGGGCATAGCATGAGCCCTCTTCCAGTCCTCAGGCACTTCTCCAGAGTGCCATGAGTTGTGGAAGAATTTTGCCAGGAGTCCCACAATGACTTTGGCCAGCTTCTTCAACATTCTCAGATGAAGATCATCCAGTCGCACTGACTTGTATATGTCTTGGTTGAGGTCCTGTGACCCTGGCACTCGTTCCTGCCATTGGCGGGGGGTCAGAGTAGATGGCCTGCTCTAGGCCCCTTCTGACCCTAGGCACTATGATACTATGATGTCTAATTTTCTTAATTGGTTATACACCAATTCTATGGCAATAGTAGCAAGGTGATTATGCCTACCATGTTCATGTTCCCCTCTACCTGGCAGGGTTTTCCCCTTGGTCTGGTGAAAGACCAAAGTGAAATAGTAATTCAGAAGTTCAGCTTTCACCTGAGTATCAGTAACCAGCTCTCCAGAGTTGTGAGTAATGACCCCACACTTCCATTCGTTTTCTCCTGTTCCCTATGTACCTAGGGAAGAACTTCTTTTTGTCATTGATTCCCAATGCTAATCTATGTTCAGTTGCCACTTTAGCCTGTCTTATCTATTCCCAGCAAATGCGGGACATTGTGGAATAGTCGTCTTTGGGGCCGTGCCCTGAGCTTCCATTGATTATAAGCCTCTTTCTTCTTTTTTAAGAGGACTGTTATTTCCCTGTTTAGCCAAGATGGCTTCCCAGCCCTTCTAGGAATGGACCTCCATTGTGCTTCAAGGATCGTGTCCTTAAGAAATAATCACTCTTTGTGCACATCTTTCACTTTCAGTCCCTGATCCCACAGCACTTGTCCTACTAGTGACCTAAACTTGTTGAAATTTGTATTTATGAAGTGCAAAACTTCAATCCTGCTATCTGATTTTTCTGCTTTATGTTGGACAGTGCACATGATGGTTTCATGGTCGATGTTGCCCAGACTTCCCTCGATATTTAAGTTGGTCACAAAGTTGTCTCCTTTGGCCAGGACCAAATCTAGTCATTGCCTCTGGTTGGCTCATGCACCTCCTGAGTCAGGAAGAGTTCCTCACACAGGTCAGGAAGGATTGTGACCAATCCAACTTGGCCAAGTGTTCCTTCCAGGAGATGTCTGGATGATTAAAACTGCACATGATGAACACATCATGATCAAATTTCTCTCCCTGGTTTAGTGGTCTGTAGTATACACCTACAGATAGATCTATCTTCCCATGCTGCCTATTCCCCCACTCCCCACAGCTTGACACAGAGGGTTTCAAGCTGTCCATTCTTGGAGTTGATGTCAGCCTCCAAGGAAGTGTACTGCTCTTTTACATAGAGAGCAATGCTTCCATCTTTCTTCCCCACCTGGTCCGTTCTATGCAGGATGCATTCCTCTATAGCTGTGCTCCAGTCGTGTCAGGAGTCTCACCAGGCCTTGTAATTACACAGAGAGAAAAAGCATGAACGTAGAGGATCACTGTAATGAAGGCAATATATTTGGGATTTGGAAGGAGTCTAATTCCCATCTTTGTCCCAGATTTCCTATATATGCCCTTAAATTACAAAGAATTTAACTATACAAAACAACGAAGTGGTCTGTATCTGTCCCAGTAAAGCATGCAAGTGTATGGTCTTGCTGCAATTTGATGTATATTAAACTATTTTTGTAAAACAGGATTAGGCCCCTCTATGCCACTATTGCTCCTTTTTGTTTTATGAAGGGCAAGATTGCCTTCATTTCCTAATGTATTTTTCTAACTGAAAATATAAGTGCCCATGGCAATGTTTCTACCTTCCTCTTATCTGATTTTCCTGTAGTATACCTCAGTGGCCTAATTTGAGCTAAATTTACTACTATACTTACTACCAACCACAACTCTGTTTACTCTGCCCCTCTATTTACTTTATTCCTTTTGACACACAGATCTGAGGTGATCCTCCAAAGTATTGGTTATATATTGTGTGAAAAATTGGGGCATAAGTCTCTGCATCTAGCAATGAGAAAGACACTCTTTTTAGAAGACACTGGGAATTCTAAGCAAGTAAGGTATGGATGATAAGAGCCCAGATTGTATTACATTAATTGTGGCTTTATAAATATTAAAAAAAAGATGAGTTTGGGGAGCATGACAAGGAGAGCATGGCTCTCAGTTTGAAGGGAACAAAGGAAAAACAGGTAATTCAGTGGATGGCAAGTATAGCTCAAAGTTGCTTTTATTTTCATTTCATCTCACTTGGTATTGTCTTGTCTGTGTTATACTAATGTCAGTGAAAGCTGTATCATGGGCTTCAGTAGAAGAATTAAACCAATGTTGAGTAGTCTTAAAAAAAAACCTTAGTCGATGCAGAAAAATGCTTTGCAAAATATATGTAATGTGTAAGAGATTCTAGTTAATTGATCTTTTTGTGTGGATACTTAAAATTTTTAACAAAACGGGTGCATCTATCGATGCTCATTAATGTGCTATAATTATGGTGCATTAAGTTTAGTACCTGTAATGACAGGTACTAATTTAATGAGCCATAATCTGTGCTACTGATTAAATCTACTGCGCAGTAGATTAAATTAGTGCACAAGCACGGGTTTTGCCCTCCATGCTAATGTGTAGTAGAATTAGTCTACGGCACTTGAAACATCTCATGCAGATGGGCCCGCTAACAGATAATAGTCAACTCTCATTTTACTAGTGACAGAACTAGTATCAGTTAATCAAGAAATCAACTAATCATTTCTTCAAGACAATAGGTGTTTGGGTGCTCAAAAGCTTTCAGCTAAAAATATACAGAGTTGGCATCGGTTTTCTTTTCTAGAAGATACTTTTTATTCTTTCAAATAGAAGTATGGAGTGTAATTTATTTATGTCAGTTGATTATGTAATGAAGTCAGAGGGCTTTCCTTTCAGGCCTCACTACCATATCTTTGCACACCATGGTGGAGAAGTAATAGTAGGTACCTGTTTAGCTGGGGAGAAAAATCATCCGTGCTTCTGCTGAGGAATAGAGTCAGAAACCTGATAAAACACTGGTGTTGATGTCATTGCTGTTTTCTTTGGTGTTATACTTAATTCTGTTGTTTCGGTATTAGAAAAAAAAATCTTCATAGCAAAACAGCTACATAATATTTTTTTTAAATAAAATGTGAAGTTCTTAAAAAGATGGCTGCACAGCAGATTTAATATTAAAATATAAATAAATAGATAGACAAAACCCTAGCAAGTTCCAGCCATTGTGCTAGTATGGGAATTAGCCTCCAGTAAGCTAGAAAAATAAAATAAGAGTATAACTTTCCAGAGGAACTTTGTAAGATTTCTAATGAGCTGTGCAACTCCATGTATAGTTAAATGTCATACTGTTCTGTATTATGGATGTCAGTACTACCTCCAGTGGAAGCTGAAGTTCATTTTTGCTTAATATTATTAATATTGTCTGTACTGTACTTCAGACTAGAATTTGAACTTGGACTGCTCCCTGTATTCTGTGCTATAGGTCATTAAAGCCTAACCTATTGATCTAGACATCTTTCACTGAAAGGGCAGAATGATGGTTTTTAACAGTAGACTCTAGTTGTGCCTTCAGTTTTGCCTCACTGCTAAAAGCTTGAACTAAATTCTCTGGAGGCACAAATGGGTAAAACTCCATTCAGATCACTAAAGCATTCTAGTCTCATGCCAGCAAAGGATTTGACCCTGTGATTTGCTTGTCACATTTACATCATATTTAACATTCTAAAACACTATAAGAAAATATTGCTAATGTGGAATCACTCCCCTTTTCTTATGTTTATCATTAGAAATTCATCTCAAGGGTTTTTGTCATTCTTTGTCAGCTGAATTGGGGGTGGTCTAGCCAAGGCCTCTAAAGCCATTCAGCTAAGGATCTCCACCTAAGGAAATATCCATTGCAGGATTTGTAGAAACGTGGTCCTTTGGGGCCAGAATGTTTGTCCACATTTTCTACAGTGCCATTTGCACTCTCATGGCCTATATTTCTTCCAGAAATGTCCCATCTGTAGTAGAAGGATTTGCAAAAACCCTAAACTCCTTGAATATTAGGTACAATTATGAAATGCAGTCTTTCGCTGTAACCTATGAATAGTCTTTCAGCTATTCATAGGTGTCAGATCCTCACCTGCTGTAAATCAGCATGGCTACACACAGTTTGGTGAATCTGTGCTTGTGTGTTTCTACCCAAGGACCTGTCTCATGAGGTAACTTTTTAATGTTACATAACATCATGGTTATGCAAGTTTTGCCACTTGAACTATGCTGTCATAGTTAAAGCACAACTTATTCTCCGTTTAAAAGTTCTTGTTTCAAGTATACGGAATAAAATAAGCTTTGCCAGTCTAAAGTATCTTTTATACTATTATATTTACCTCCATATCTCTATATCTCTTAATCATATCTAACCAAGCTGGTTAGTCTGATATATATATATATATATATATTTTTTTTTTTTTTTACAATAGAAGGCAAGAATGGAAACTCACTCATGGAAGATGCTGATATTAGGTGGGGTTCAGAAGCATAAATTTGCCCTAATATCACATAATGACTCTGTAGCAGGGGACCCAGACCCTGTTAGTTGGGATTAAGAGAAGGGGAGAAAAGGGAACTGTGGCAAGGAACCAAGAGGCTCCTGCCCCTTTAAGAAGATGCAGCAGGCTCAGGTGGCTGTGTGGGGCCATAACTGTAGGAGGGCAGTATGGCCTTTGATTGACAGGGAAACCTTTATGCATAGCTAGAGAATGCGACCAAAAAGGGGGCATAGCTTCCAGGCATATAAACCCAGGCCCTGAGTAAGAGCAGGCAGTCTGGCCCATGAGGAGCACCTGATGGAGATGTCTGAAGGAGATGGACCAGCAGAGTTGTTCTTTGGAGCTTCCCAGAGGGGGATGTAAAGGGAGCTGAGGGCCCTGTAGTGAGCTGATGACCCAGAGCTGGATAGACTCTTCTGTTATGAAGCAGAGACTTTTATTTATGTGTTGAAATAGGCTTTATACCAGAGAACTAGATTGTGGATTTCTGGAGGCCACAGAGGGGTGCCTGGTAGGGCACTTGGAATTAGGCAGTCTAGTTAGGGACAAGAACCAGAGGAATAAAGGCTGGAGAGGCAAGCAGCCTGGCTTGGTATCAAGGACCAGGGGCCCAGAGTGGAAGATGTAGGGGCCAGGGTCCCAGAGACACAAAAAACTGACTAGGCTGAGGCTGAGATGAGCCCAAATTAGTGGGCCATGGCTGGAGGTCTGCAGCCTCTAAACACAAGAAGACTGAGGCCTCTACAAGAGATTGAATAATGTACAGAGTAACATCTGTGAGGCATTGATTTGGCTGTAAGGGTGGAAGGAGACCAGGAATTTGGCACTTAAGACAAGCAGGGCCGAGAGACAATGAAAGCACCTCTAGGCTCACCAGCTTTTGAGGGCAGCCTTCTTCATCCAATTTTAAAGGTCATGGAAGGTGAGGAACCAGTCTGGGGGACCCTGGGAGACAAGGGCAAGAACCAGGCAAGGTTAAAGTAGCCACTAGAGACACAGCAACCCCAGGCACCTCACTCGTTATAGATCCCCAAAACCACCTAAGCACATGCTCAATTGCTCAGCAATTGACTAGCCCCATTGACTTCAGGGTGGATTTAAAAATTGATAGCCCTGTTATTAGGGTAGATTCAGAGAACAAGGGTGTACTGTGAGCTAGATATGGATTTGTGATACGAAGACCTGAAGCTGAAAAGTTGGAAAGCTAGGCATAATCTCCTGCTTGTCCACCATGTTGGGAAAATGACACTGCCAGAGACTCTCTGGAGTAGATGGAAAGGAACTACACCAAATGAGGAAATGATGCTCAAAGAACTGGAGGCTCAGGTCCTCTGCAGTGCAATTTTTCTGGTCCTCAGAGAAGGAAGACAATGGCATGACGACATAAGGAAGCTCAGCCAGTAGATTAGCAATTGCTATGAAGGTTGTGGAATTTGGATGACTAGGCGGCACGCCTGGAAAGAAGACTCTTGGGACTCCATCTGAGCTTTTGACCTTTTGTGATTTGAATCTTTCCTGGTTGATAAAATAAGAAATTTGGGAACATGTATCTAAAGTAGTGCATGTTAATATTGTGTCTGAATGTAAAAAAAAAGAATCAAGGTCAGCCAAAATAAATTAGAACCTTTTGGAGTATATTTACTTAGGAGAAGAATGGCGAAAGAGGCTCTACTGAAGTGATACTAATCGGTTTGGACTTCAGTGAATCATTTAATATAACGCTATATACAGAATTTTTTTGTCAAAAGGGGATTAGTACAAGAATAATTAGTTCTGTAAGGAATAGGCTGGTAAGGTGGAACAATGAAGTGTGCTGAAAAGGAAAATATTAGGACAGAGGAGGTTGTTAGTGTAAATCCTCAAGGATGGTTTTAAGACTCATCTTGTTTAATATTTTCATTAACGGTCTTAACACAAATTAATGTCCTGATAAAGTTTAATGGTAAAAACATGGAGGCATTGTTTATGAAAGGATAATAGGGATATCCTACAGGAAGAACGGGATCATTTGCAGATTGAAGTAATAAAAATAGGGTGAAATGGAATAGTGAAAGTTCACATGGGAGACTAATTAGAACTTCTGCTATAAGCTTGGAGCTTATCAGTTGGAAATGACCAAAGAAAAGAAAGACCTGCTATATAATGAACAACCAATGTGTTTCTGCCATGGAAAAAGTACTCATGATACTGGGGAGCCTCAGCTGAGTTGTTTCCAGTAGAAATTGGGATATATTAATACCATTATTCAAGATAGTACTAAATTTTAGAATACCATCTCCAATTCTGGCAATTCCAAGAAAGATAATTTCAAATTGAAACCAGTGTAAAGAGAGGTTGTTAGGAGGATCAGTGGAATGGTGAGACCATGGCGGGATTCAAAGAACATGGCTACCTCTAGACTGGCAAACAAGATGGATGAGATGTAGTATGGTTGCTGTCTGCTGATATAGTGGTATAACGTGACGGAGGGAGAAAAAGTAGACTAACAGGCCAAACACAATAGCAGTAACCTGGCAATTAATATATTTGTTCTTGAACACAGGATAAGATTTATAACCTTCAGAGAACTGGGGGTCAAGAATGGCCTTTCAAAAGAAATTCAGGAGAAAAGAGCCTAACATATATCGCATGAGCATGCAGGGATAAAATCAAGAGGGCCAAGACATGAATTGAAATGTAGTCAGCAAGGGGCAGAAAAAGCAACAACACCGCATTCCAGAAGCATGTCAGAAGTAAGAGGATGACCAAGGAAAGTGGATCCAGTATCATACTGGGCTATATTAACAGGATTGTCACTATCAAGGGAATGAGGAAATCAAGGGAAATAATCATATCGTTCTAGTTGACAGTGGTGAGGCCCCACCTGGAGTACTATGTCAAGTTTTGCAGAAAAGGTTCTTCAGGTAAATCTGATATATTTTATTGGACCAACTCAAATAGTTGGAAAACCATTCTTCACAAGCTTTTGGGCACAAATACCCTTCATCAGGCTGAAGAAGCTTTTGCAGTTGGTCTGTGCTCTTGCTGGATGGAATCTTATCCTTAGACTGATTGACCCCTAAAACAACATCTAGTTTGGGGCACTATACAACTTGGGTACTATAGAAATGTGGGCACGATAGAAGTATGGGCAAGTGAGACAATTCAGGAGAAAGCAACAAAAATGATTCAAGTTCTAGGAAATATGACTTAGAAATATGAGAAAAGGTTGGAAAAAATAGGATTCTTTAGTCTGGAGAAAACACTGAGGAGGATATTAAGAATAGTCTTCCGATACCTGAAGCATGGTTATAAAGACGATAGTGATAGATTATTCTCTCTGACTGCAAGAGACAGGACAAGGAGTGACAGTACTAAATTATGGCAAGGGAAACTTATTTTTCACCTTAGAAAGAGTTTTCTCACTATGAGGGTGGTTAACCATTGAAAGAGACTTCCCAGAGATGTTATAGCATCTCTATGCTTGAATATTTTTTTAAAACAGGTTAGGCAGAAACTTTGCTGAGATGGCATAGGCAGGGATGATCCTTCCTTGAGCAATTGGTTGGACTGGGCAATTCCTTCCAGCCCTACTTTTCCTTGATTTTAAGAAAAAAAAAATCACTGTATAAACCATTGGATATTCAGAATAAATTGATCCAGACTCAGGGAAGTAGGAGAAGGGAGAAATAAAAGTGAAGAATATTTAAATTAAAAGTAGCTCAAAATTAAAATCAATTTAACAAGATGTAGGCAAGCAACACCTACCCCCATTCAGGCTTTGCTTTTGTAGTTTTTAACTTCACCAAAATCAGGCTGTTAGTAGCCAACTTAGATGTGGGTGACCGGGGCACCAGCCCTGGCTGCTGACGTAAAGTGGTTGTGGAATGGAAGCTGCCGCTACTGCCAGCCCGTCTGCTGCTACTGCCCCTGTCACTGCTGTCACCCAGGGCGCAGACCCTACAGCTTACACTTCTGCATGTTGTAGAATGAGAGCCTCTGTGACACTGTGCATTCTTTCTGAAAACATCTTTTCATAGATGATGGAAAAAAACAGTTAAGTACCTAGGTTTTCACTTTGGCAGCCTCCTTTCTGCTCTTTCTAGCTACAGACTTTTTTTTTTTACGCATAAAATATATGTTAATGAAAAATGTAACAACGCAGATCGTAAATAATCAAGTGGCTGAAATAGGCTGACTTAGGGAGGCCAGTAAAGAACCAGAAATCCTTATATCCGAGGAACAACCAACATTCATCGCTAGGTGTTGCTAATGGGGTACATAGCATTTCACCAGCGTGACAATCTTTGTTGATTTATCCTCCTGAGACTTGGGAAACGTATATACAAAGTAGAACATGACACCCTCTTTTAGTCTTTATCACAGGCAATCTCATTCTCTACTAAAATGCTATATTGCATGGAGTCCCTCTAATTAACTCCAGTATTCTATACAAACGTCAATGTACAGGAAGCTGGGAATTAAAAGACTTCTTAGATTCACAGCCACTGAAATCAATCAATTTGTTAAAAAGATGAGACAATTTTAATTCCCTTATGAGATGCACAGGCAAGTTACATAACCACAAGATTATTTGTCATCACCTGACGGTCTAATTCCATGTGAAATTTCTCTGAATTTAAAAAGTGACCTAACTCCTCCTCTTTAGTGAAATTAAACTGAATTTCATCCTTTTTCTATATTTTTGGGCTGTAATGCATTTCACAAAAGCCTTCCTCTTAGTTTCACTACTAAAACATTTATAATTGTTTATACATATAATTTATTTTCTTTAGAGGCATATTTCTTAATGTATTTAAGCACCTATGATTTATAGACTGGGATTTTCTACAAAGCTAGATTTTTAAATGTAGTTAAGTACCTAACATCCATTCACGTTTATAGCGATAAGCACATAAATACTTTATCAAAAACATCTAGATCACTGAGCCTACATGGGTGCATCCAGAGAAGCACACACCCGCTCCTTGCAGCATCTCAAAGCCCTTTGAGACGCTGCAAGAAGAACATGTGGGAACAAAAAAAAAGTTCAAATTTGCAGTGCAGGGGCAAAATTAGACCCCTAGATATGCAGGGATCAAAAACCCCTGGGCAAAAATAATAGCAACCAGAAGCTCAGATCCTCCACAGAGATGCTCTGGTGGAGGACACAAGCAGCATGCCAGCTGCACACAGCTGGACACAGGCTCTGTACTGGTAAGTAGTGAGGAGCTGAAGGAGGAGGAGGGGGCCTAGCAGGAGGAGGAGGAGGTGACTCGCATTGGCCCTGCCCCCCACCCACTCCCTGATCCCCCATGATCACTGCCCCACCTGGCCTCATCTTCTGCCTCCTCCCACAGCCCCACTGATTGCTTCCCCATTCAGCCCCAGTATCCTGGCAATTAAAAAAAAACAAAACACCCCACATTCATTGGCAGTAGCAGCTGCCACTGGGGTCACTGGGACCTTATGGCAGAACCCCCCAGCCACAGTACTGGGCAGTGGGGGCAGGAGGGATCAGCCCCAGCTGCCTGGCACCTGCACTGCTACTGCCCCATTGTGGGGGCTCAGGCTGGGTCAGCAGGGCACCGCATGGCTCCAGGAAGCTGGGGCTGCTTGGGCTGAGCAGTGTCAGGCCCTGGGTGAAAGCTGCAGTGGCCCCAGATGTCTGACAGTGCACAGAGCCCTGCAGAGCCACACCTGCAAGATGGGGCAGTGGCAGTGTGGCTACCAGGTGGAGAGGACCCGTCCCCACTGCTCCTCACTGCCCCATGCTGTGTAGGTGGGGGAGGGGCTCTGCCCTGACACCCCAGTGACCACAATGGCAGCTGCTACTGCTGGTGAGTACAGGGGGTTTTTTGGTTGGTTTTTTTTTTTTTTTAAGTGCAGGGAGGCTGCGATCATGTGGGGCAGCCATTGGATGTTTGGGGGTGTAAGCAGGAGATGGGTCTGGGTGAGGCAGCAATTGGGAGTCTGGGGGTGCAAGCAGAGGATGGGACCAGGTGAGGCAGCCATCGGGGGGCTGCAGGAGCTGACAAGGGATGGGGCTGGGTGGGGCAGGAATTCAGGAGGCTCGGTAGTGAGTGGGGGTGGGACACATGGGCCCTGCAGGCAGGGGTGGTAGCCTTTGCAGGGGCCATATGGCCCCTGTTGGGGGGTGCTGTGGCCCCTGTGGGAAGGGCAGTCCATGAGCTGTGTGGGGGGGCTGCACCCTGCAGGGGGCAGGAGACCCATCCTTCCTAAGCAGACCCTTCCACAATCCCCCATGATCCACCCACACCTACCCACCCATGGTCCCCCACATCCCTCCACAGACACCCACACCTCCCACCCCTCTTACCACCCCCTTCTGCAAACCCCACATCCCCACAGCAAACACCCTGCATGCTCAGCTGCCAGACAGGATGACATGTGCTTACAGGAGCTGTGACTGCAGGGGAAGCTGTCCCCACATCCTGGTTAGTGAAGGGGTCAGGGGGAGCTCTAACTGCTCTACGGTAAGAAAACCAAAGGCAAACAGCAAAAAGTATAGGTATTTAGAATTGATTTTATAATGATGATCAAGGCACTGGTAGACTTCCAAATTGTTTTAACACTGTAGATATGTCAATAAAACATTGCTCAGCTGATCACTTCTCTCTCTCTCTCTGTCTCTCTCTCTCTATATATATATATATATATAGTTATCTTTTGTTTATTTGTGGAGGAATGTGGATTTTGGAGTATTTTACAGAGTGATTTGGGGATTTTTTAATCAGGGATTTTCCACTTTTCAAATAGGGAACTCCAGAATTCCTGCTAGGGAAGCCAGTGGCAGGACTCAGGCAGAGGAGCCTGCTCAGAGCTTGCACCTTCTATCCAGCTGGAGGTGGCTGACCTTTTGGCCAGTTGGGGCCAGGAGGACATTCTTTGGTAGCTCACAGCAGACCACCGCACCTGGAACATCTTCCGGGTAGTAGCTGCCAGATGGCTAGGCAAGGGCACACGTTAGGGCTGTGTGAAATGTTGGCAGATATTTCATTTCGGAGATATTTTGGCACCTGAAACACCAAATCCAAAATGAAACGGAAGGTTCTGAAACATCTCCAAAATGAAACAAAATCATCCAAAACATTTCAGAAATGTTTTGAATGTTTTGGAGGCGCCCCCTGGGAATAGTTCGGCACAGCCCCAGCACACATGGCAATAGTGCTGCACAAAGGCCAAATCTGCAGCCACATCCTGCTGGCAACTGGCCCAGAGGGGCAGATGCCTCTACTGGCTGTGCAATCTCCATCCAGGTCTGGCAGGCACACAGCAGGTCACAGCCAGGCAGCAGCCCCCACTGCCAGACTGCTGCAGTGGGTAGAGGGTGCAGGGAACTCTCAGGGCTGCTTCAGCAGTTCAGCTGGCACAAGGGATAGTGGGCCCCAGAAGCTTCTGAGATCAAATAGCCCTAAGGTACTTGCCAGGGCAGCTTTTTGTACTGATGGGGCAAGGACAGGGCACCTTTTTTACACTGCTGTGGCCAGCACCTGTCTTGGCCCTGTGATCTAGCTCCCCCTGGCTATAGATCTGGCAGAAGCTTGGCAGGGTTGTTCTACCTCAAGTGGCACAACTTGCACCACACCAAAGTGCATGCCCAGGCACGTGCACTGAAGCAAAAAGCCCTGGTTCAAATTTGCACCGCTTCTATTTGAACTGTTGCAAGAGCAGGTGCTTACATGTGTGGACATGCCCAATAAGTTTATTGATAATTTCTTTTTGGCTTTCAATGAAAAGAAATTAGGTGCTCTTGAAAAATTTGCTGAAACTATTTACAGTTCTTCCTATACATTTTTATTGTATCTCTTTCTAACAAAGACTGCACTTATTAATGCTTGAAACTTAAATCACCACTTCTGTTTCACAATACTATTTCTAGCATATCTTGCATTTACAAAACATAGATTGAGTCTGGCTTTATGGGTACAATTTCTATGGCAGGATCCTGTCACCTCAAAGTCAGCTATATCTTTTATTAGCTAAATTCTGTATTCTCTTATCTCCCCTCCTTATTGCTTGCTCTGCTGATCTCACTTTCTTATTTCATAATCTCTGTTTTCCCTATATGTAAGTTTGAACCTCATCAACTGAAAAAATAAGTCATTACTCTGTTAGACTATTATTCTCTGTCTCTCTCTCTTCCCCCTCCCTGCTCTCCATGCCCCTTTTTCCCCACCTAGAGTGTCAATGAACCACATGACTAGAACAACGCTGCTCCTGGTTTAGGAAGCAGCCTACAATGCTCTGTGGATTCAGCTGCTTGGTCTAGTAAATTCAATGTATAGACCTAATTTTAGTCTGCACAGACAGTCAGAAATTGTTTTTGGAAAAAGAATAATAATAATAAAATGAACCAGATCTGAATATTGTTAATAAGAGTTTGGATTAGAAATGGCAATCTCTGTATGGGAGGGTAAGGGAAAGCCAAACCCCCAAACATTTTTGCACTATCTTGATAGCATTCAAGCACTACTTACTTAAAGTAGTCAACGTATTTCTTTATTCTTTTGTTGCAAAATGAAAGAACGTGGGCTTCTTTCCTGATGTACAATGAACTGTTAACAAGATATGACCAATTTTCTATTGCAGATGTCTACTAATTGCATCAGAATATAAAGAACAAACTTTTCTCCCTGTAACAGTGACACAATTTTTTTTTCAAAATATTAATGAGGTTTTTGTGGCAATGGCAGCCTTCTCGAAACTAGTCATTTATAATTGCCACAGGCAATGACCAGATGACTAGAGATGGCTGAACTCTTTCAGCAGCAGCTGAGAAGAATTAACTAACAAACCAGTTAATTATCAATTTCAAGGAGGTTATTATTTAAGTGGACCACATGCTCGGTAGCTAGACAATCTCTCCTTTTTACTTTATGCTTGAGTAAACTGAACAGGAAGGTTTTTCATGTAAGTCAAGCGTTCCACAGTGAATGTTCCCTGGAAGCTTTTAGTAAACACAGACCTTCTGCATATTACACGGGTTCGAATAGGGCTTCTTCCTGCAGAAGAATCTCAGCTTGTCGGTTAAGTAGTGCTGAGTAAGTTAATTAATGGCAAACTGAAGGAGAGAGATAACTGTAAGAATAACCTCTCCCATCTGGTAAAGCAAAGGTCCTAATTGTGTATGCTTTATGCATTGAACTTACTCCTAAATCTGAAAACAATAGAGAAACTAGAAGAACAGCTGTTTTGTGATGAGTTTCCAAAATTGTTCATTGCTGGTTCAACAAGAAGGGCAGGGAGCTGCATGAGCAAGATGCTTTTCTTTGTTTGTTTTGTTTTCACTTTACTGTTGTTTAAAGCTCCTTCAAGCTGGTTATCGATGGCTTCTTTCTGGGTTGTTCGTTTTGTTCTGTAAAGTGCAGGCTTTGCATGGGTTTAGAAAACAGATGAGCACCGTCTTAGAAAGCCAAAATAATTAATGTGGAATGGCAAGACAGGGAAATACAAGCCATTAGGAAAAGGTCAAATACTGATCGTGTACAAACAGGGCTCAGGAATAAGGTGAGTTGCAATTTCGTATTTGTGATAAAAAAAGCCAGCAAGAACAAAAATGCAAGATGCGACTCCCATGGCAGAAGATAAAAAAGAAAAGAACAATGTCTTTTAGACTGACATAAGATTTTTGTGTTGTTTTATACTTAATTAATTTCAGTTTCCTGAATTGTCTTTGTGTTTTGTTTTCTAGACTAAAAGTTTCATTCAGTTGTCTTTGCATGTCAGCTTACTGTATTGCCAAAACCAAACCCCGGAATAGTAAGTAAGGTTCCCAAACAACATTCATTTTATTTAAAACTTTGAAGCTTTTACTTACAGTGGATTCATTTTTCATTACCTTCAGGTTTTTACACCCTTAGTTAAAATATTTTTAAGTTTTCCTTTGCTGCCATAAGGTCTAGAAATTTAGGCTAGAAGTAGATGCTGCCAAACGATCAGCTCTGCTGGGATGTGTCCTGACACAGCTGGCTCGCTTCCTTGACTCTGCAGCTTGCGCTCCCAGCAATCTCTAGAACACATCCCTGGAAGCAGGGAAAGTTAACCAGGCCTGAGGGGCCCAATCCTGCACTTCCATTCCTAGGACATGAAGGACTGAGCCCGTCAAGGCCAGAGAGTGGCTACCCAGGTCAGTTGGTGAGTGGACAGTTCTGGGCTGCTGGTGCTCTCTAACTATAAAGCCAATAGACACCTACCACAATAAAGAAGCACAAATTATTACTGACTCTTGTCAAAACCACAGATTTGGGCATGTTTGCCATGCCAAATAATGTGTAAGCCTATCTGCTTTAGGCTTGTGCTGCCGTAAACATTTTTATAGCTGCACAAAGGCTACAGAACACGTGTCTGCTTCTAACTTTACACACTGTTAAGTGGAGGATTGGTTTCCTCTCATCTCCGTGTTCTTGGGGAACCCTGGCACAGTACGCAGCCTGGCTGACTCGCAAGGCACTCTCCCTCTCCCCCCCTCTGCCTGAACAGGAACGGAGTAGAGGAAGGACTTACCGAAGACAAAGCAGATGCAGTGGGAGGAGATGCACCTAAAGCCTTCCAGACAAGGGTGATAAGAGTGAAGCGACTCCCCTGGTCTCATTTGCATCTGAGATGGGACCAGATGACAACTCATTTAAATGGGAGATGGAACTGTTTATTTGTCTCTCTCTTGTACGGCTATTATTACTGGTATCATCCTAAGTTCATATACCTGGCAATAATTAACTTTTGTGGTCAAGCTGGTTGCTATACTTTCTCTCTGAACCTCACCTACTCCTTCTTCCACTTGACCTCTCCATTTGCTCTGCAGCAACGCTGCTTTTACCTGAGCCAAAGGTCCCACTAATGCCCAAAACCACGGCGGGGTCTGCTCATCAAGGGGGTTACTACCAGGACTACTGTGACAAGCGATTGTGTGTTTTGAGGTGCATGGGGGGATCAGCTGAAAGTGCTGATCAGACCTAGCCTGCTCAGGCATACTCTGTTTGTGTGTATGTATGTGTGTCTAATTGCATTTATTATTGTCCTACTGAACTGTGTTCAAGGCATATGAAGGTGTCAGCCTATCAATGCTAAATAGTTCGGCCTGACACAGATGCGCTTTGTTAACCCATGTGCTTGTGTCTGACTGCATTTTATTGTTGCCCTGATGAACTGAGTTCAAGGCATACAAGGGTGTTAGCTTGTCAATGCTAAATAACACATCCTGGCTCAGGTGTATCCTGTTGATCTGTGTGTGTGCGTGCGTACATGTGTTTGACTGATTTGGTGGCTGGAGCAACCCAGCCCCATTGCAGCTGCGTCCTGCAAGATGGCTCCGTATAGAAATGCAAGTAACACAAGCAGCACATTGACAGAGTTACAGAGACCTCCAGAAATGTACCCCTAATACATGGGCACTCCTCAATGCGACAGGCAAACCTGGTAGCAGATTAAATTTACAATATCACATGAATCCAGGAGCTTTGTATTAAACTTTCAGACCGTAGAATCTGAGACAATATTACATGAGCTGATAGTACTGTATTATGCATAAGGGTCTTCTCCATCCTCTGAGAACATTAAAAACCACACGTCGCTTGCAAGAGATTTAGGAGTGACATTTGAGCCATTGGCTACATTTTCCTGTTAGTGCTATCCAGACTAATTTGCTGAAAGTTTAAGCCTTGTGAAAGACTTTTGTGCTTTACCAGACAAAGCTTTGAGAAACAGTTTCACAATTTTACTTTAACTTACTAAATAGGCATTTATCTTGAAGACAAAGCTAGGTTGTGATGTACTTTTTTAAAAAACAGCACACGTTAGTGGAGTGCCTTTAATTGGAATTAATTTTGCAATGCACCTGGATTGTCTAAAAAGTATACACTTGCAAATATTAGGTGATTAAAAAAATTCTTAGAAAATGTTAATATGACCATAATTCCAATCAAGTAGATTGCTTGGTTTAGTTTTGTTTTTTGTAAGAAGCAAAGTAAAACTGCTGAATTTGGCTGAATTTATTTCTGTTCAGGCTGAATTTATTTCTTTTCTCCCAATATAAACTTAGTGTGTTGAAAAAGGATATGAACATGACATCTATTATGTAAGCCAAAATACATAGCCCTTATAAAAAGGAAATCTAAGTAATTCATTAATGATAGTGGAAAACATTAAGGATTTGGGGAGAGGGTTAGAAGGTGATTGATGACAGAAGTTGTGATACAGACTCTGAAAGGTATGGATAAAGTGACTCAGTATGCAACAAATTTCCATCTCCATTTGCAAATAGAGCTGGTGTGGGATTTTTTTAAAAAAAAAACCACATTGTTCTGACCTGAATTTTAATGCAAAAAACCTGAAACTTTTCAACTTGGACTTTTTTCAAGTGACTGGATAACTGTTTGAAAAATGGAGGGGAAAACATACTTTAAACATGCTTACTCCAGTGCACTGTATTATTCCCTTATCTTTTTACTGGAAAGCACCAGCTTATCAGACAAATCCTATTGTTTTTCAGCAGAGCTAGCTTAGGAATTTCTCTTTAGGAGAAGGTTTCTAAGACTACTCTTGGGAGAAGAAAGCTTTTCTAAAGTTAAACAGAGTTAAATATTCACATACATCTCTAAGTATAGACAATCAAAAAGCCCAAAGCTGAATCGATTCCATCTTAGCAGGTGGGTCTGAGCTTCATAGATCAAACTGATAAGAAAGTGAACAGACATTCACTGTTGAGTTTGGAAATGTAGCCACATGCCTGCAGTGGCCCAGGCCAGAAGCAGGAGGGTATTATAGTACACCTCCCTGTTTGGCTGGAGCAAACAGCTTGGGCCAAGGTCAGCACACCCACCCTGTGGAGGGTGCGGGTGGAGGAGTCTGCAGGGGAAGTGCATAGCAGCCTAGCATGCCAGGGGACTGTGAGTTAACTTGAATCTAGAGGGGATCTGGGACAGAAGTTCAATAAATCAATTTAACCTAAATCAGTGAATATGACATCCCTCCAGGTTTATCTTAAACCAGCTTTGGCCATTTTGGATGTAGTTTATGTGCATTAAACATCTGTCACGTTACAGATTTGAACTGGTTTCTGATCACTTATGTCAGTTTATGAGCAATTTCTGTTCCTAGTCATTATGTTACTTCTCAAGGATAATCAGTGAAAGTTGAAGTGAAGTATTAATAACAAAGCTAAAAAGGTCCAGGTGCTGGAAACATAGACTCCAGTTCCTGTTTTGGCTTTGTCTGAATGTAGTTCAGATGTGTGATTTTGAGAAAATTATTCTCCCTCCTTCCACTCAAAATGTCGATCAGCCTTGATCCACATTGGCTTCAGATGGTGTTATAGGAACTCAGTGTCTCCAAAGGGTAGCCTTTAATCTCTACATCACAGTTTCCTCTCTCTCAAATGTAGAGCCTGATACTCAAAAACTTCTAAAAACACCTTTGGGAGTTGCAGTTGAAAAGTGCAACTGTATAGCTAGAAGAGCATTATTATTTATT
Organism: Caiman crocodilus; assembly: GCA_030014935.1. Taxonomy (NCBI): domain Eukaryota; kingdom Metazoa; phylum Chordata; order Crocodylia; family Alligatoridae; genus Caiman; species Caiman crocodilus. The sequence continues at coordinate 34,111,837 of JAGPOW010003395.1, forward strand.
ATTATGTCACAAAGGAATAAAGTCGCTATATACAGATTAAGCATTTATCATTACCAAGGAAAGTATAAACAATTTTATTTCCTATTCTGAGATTGTGACTCTTGACCATTACTTTGGTTACTTCAATAGCAAACTGAGGAAATATTTCCCCCAGGAGAAAGTTAGATGTTTCAGTACTTTACAGTATAAGGTTGTTTGGTTTTTTTTGCCAACATTGCAGAAAGCTAATGTCATCCGTAAATTAGACGATAATTCAAAGAGACCATGAGAAGAGTCTGAAGAAACTTAGCTAAGTAACTGTATAATTTTATATTTATTTCTGCTATATTTCTAATATTTTGCTGGAGTTTTTTTTTCTTACTGCTCCAGTAGTGCCCTGTAGAATTCACTTCTGCCTCAAAAAAATCCTCTTTTCATATACATGCAGTAAAGATATTAATGATATCATCCAGAGAAAGGCAAGCTTTCAGAAAGGCAAAATTGATCCACTTATTACAGCCTAATCCCTTGCCTATTAGCTTAGGTTTTGCAGAAAAATAAACCATATAAACCCCTTCAAAAAATATGACATGTCTCTCTTGCCAGTGGTACCCTCAAAGGCTTCCCTAGCTTACAGTTGCAATATTTGCAGTTGGAGCTACACGTTGCAGACATACCTGCCATTATAAGGTTTGACACTGCTTAAAAAAAAAATAGAGTTAGAGATGTTTGTTGGCTTTGAGGCTTCAATGCATATCCAATTCAAGTCTCTCAGGTACCTTGTTGCTCACATTATTATCAGCTTATTTTATGAAGGCAGAATAAGGACTAAAAAACCTAGCTATTTTATCTGTTTATTTCAGATTACCAGTATAAACATACTGGTGACCGAAGACCACACTTCTGTGGCTGATCTCCTTATCTTCTGTGATACATATTTAAAATTATGGAACACCGTAGTACTCTTGGTTACAAATGGAGCTAGGGAATACTTTATTTATCCATCAAGTCTTCAATGAAAAACACTCTTTTTTAATAACTAACTAAGGCCCCAGCCCTGCAATAGGACCCATCCAGGCATAGCCATTTGCCTGCACAAACCTCGATCCTATTGGATTAAACCAGATAGATTGTTTAAGAACTTTGGCTACTTGTTTGACTTGAGTGTATAATTTTCAGTCATTCATAGTTTGAACATAATTTGCAAATAATGAATTTTGACACCATGGACATTTCCATGGGCAACCTTTTCTATTCCAACTGATTTGCACCAATTTAGGTTTCATTACAGTGTATATTTGGGTGTTTGAAGTACAGTCAGACTATTTTAGATGCGCATGCCAGTAAATCTTGGTAATCCACATACTTATGGGTTGTATCACAAATGTCAGGAGATGGGAGCTAGTTTTCAGATCAAATAGTAATATGCGTTTTTCATGTTATTAGCTCATTGCTGATTCTTGCCTAGTTTCCAAAGGTTTTCATAGATTCATAGGCTGTAAGGAGCTGGAAGAGAACTTAAAAAAAAACCCATTGGATCCAGCCCCACACCCTGCTCTAGACAGGAAGTCAACTGGGGTTAGGTGACCACCTCTGGAGGTAGTTTATTCCACAGTCTGGAAAAACCCTGACTGTGAAGGAGGTTTTCCTGGCATTAAGTCTGAAGCAATCTTCTAGGAATTTGTATCCATTGGTCATGGTGTTCCCCAGGGGTCTCCTAGTAGGTAGTTGTTTGCTGATTTCCAGATGCACTCCTCTGATACAGCGGTAAGCCACTATCAAGTCCCCTCTCAACCTTCTCCTCTTTAGGATAAAGAGGTCCAAATCCCCTGGCCTTTCTTCATATGGCTTGCCTTACAAGTCCTGATCATATGAGTGGCTCTTTTCTGGGACCTCTCAAGTTTTTCCATGCTCTTATTGAAGTGTGGCACCCAGAACTGGATGCAGTACTCTAACTGTAATCTCACCAGTGCTGAGTACAGCTGAGTATCACTTCATTAGTTTTTGTACAAGAAGCATTGGTTGATGAATGACAGCATGTCATTTGCCCAGCTGACCATCACCTTGTATTAACAGCTCATATTCAAGCAATGGTCAATCATTATTATTTCTCTTCTCGAGTTAGGTGTCTGTACTAAAGGGGCAGACTTAGAGTATAAACGCAGGATTATTGACAAAAATAGTACTATAAACATACCATAAGACCGTCTATCGAGAAAATGCCAGTCATGGCTCTGGTTTTAAACGACAAGAGATTTAGGTCTGAGCCAAAGGTTCTAAAGTCAGCTCTGCTCGCCGAGGAATCCACCGACAGCAAACTTGGACGTGCCACGGTCTGGCACTCGGAGTACCCACGATTGAATAGTCACGGACCGTCACTCCGTCATTGTTGGGCCTGCAGCAGGATGAACAAACAAACAAACAAACAAACAGGAAAAGTGGCAACAATTGAACTCGCCACAAAACTTGGAGAGCAACAAGATGACGAATCAGTCAATCATGGCTAGTTGGGATCGGCAATCAGTCATCACTGTCCTTTAGTCATCATAGTTGAAACCCAGCTCATTCGCGAGGTGCCACTGGCCATCGTCCCCTAGAAGACTCAGTTGCCACTTTGTTAATCTGGAAAACTGTAAAAGAAATCCAAACATGGCTCTCTTTTTTGGCGTTTGTTGCGGCAATGGTCGCGACTCTCGTGGAACGTCAGATTCATGGCATCTCAGTTTTTGGGCTCTAGCAGGGTACGCTGAAGACTGATGTTCCACATCACTGGAAACCCTAGTGGATGACTACAATGGCCTGTAGACAGGGAAGGCAACTCAGAAGATTTCCCGCCCTTTGTTCAGCCATCAAACTGAGAAGGGGTCTGAGTGCCGTGGCGTTGTCTCCTCCGTAGATCTCCATGCAATCTTGTATACTGTCCAAGGTTGCAGGGACAGTTCCAGGGTTTCACAAGTGACGGTGAGGCCACTCTTCTTTGCATTGGGTCCGCATCAGTCCCAGCTGATGCACACTGGGGTCCCAAGAGGCATATGATACCCCTATTATGGCCAGTAGGAGTTGTTCTGCACTGGCTTTCTGTGGATGACCTTCATGCCAGGCGTGAGGCTTGTGAGTCACTTGTTCGGCGACAGGCATTGGGAGTGGGATGAGCCAGCGAGTATTACTTGCTACCACATCCAGGTTGGTGACATGTCCTCCGCTCCATGAAGCTTGACGAGTCAGATAATGTGCTTCCTCTATCTTTAACAAGTCTGACCCGAACTCCACTACCAGGTGTCCTAACCATATAGCCAACGATTCTTCAGATCTTAATTTTGATTCTTTGCACAGCTTTTGCATCTCTGTTCTTGTGCAGATGCAGCGTGTTGTGATGCTCGTGTTACGAGCTATGTCTTTGTCTTGTGCATCAATGGCCTGCTTAACCATTATTACCGGATGGACCGTGGTGAGGAGTGGGTTAACTGCACGAGGTAGGAGCTTCTCTCCCTCGCAGGGGGGCGGCTCCACTTCTGACGCTATGCCTGGGGGTGGAACATCTTTTGGTCCACTTTTGGGAGCAGGTCCGATGACCACGCCTTTTTCTCCATCACTTTCGCGTGTTCTCCCTTCTCTCCAGCGCCATCTTGGAATGGCAGCGACTCAGGGTTCTCGGCTAGCCCGAGGTTTTCTTCCACCACCGCTTCTTTAGCTACCTGGGTGGCTGTGAGCAGCTGAACTTTCAGGTTCGTATTTTCTCTCACAAAGTTGTTATAGTGCGAAACATTATATTTAGCATTTTTCCTTTATCCCACTTTGGGCCCATCCACTGCGCTGTGATGCAACCCTCCGATTCCAACTTTTCTTGGAGCTCTGAGAGGCGCTCATGGCCCCTTGATCCAGGCACCAGAGTCGGGGGATTGAATCGATCGGCCGGTGTCAGCTCTCCGCCCTCCACACACATCTTATACAACGGGCGTACTCTTGAGCGAGAGTTGGTTCTGCTGTGCCTGGTGGCTTGACTTTAACAAAAGACACTGTGTCCGCTTCATTCTGGGGTCTGAATAGGACCCAAATATCACTCATCAGCACCTGAACGCCCCAGGGTGGAGATGAACCTCCCACTCTCTTGAAGCTTTTGCTTCCTCTTTTAATGAGAGGTAACCACTGATAAGCTTCTCTCCCGGGTCTCCTGCTTGAAGATATGCGATGTGAGCCCACAATTCATTAGAATCAGTCAGAGAACGCCCTCCGGTGCGCCATGGGCAATACTCAATCAAAATCTTCTCCACCGCAATGCTCTTAGATCCTGTTCATGAAGACATGTCTCGGCTGGCCGACCGGTCAGGGCTGACTGGGGGGGGCGGACGTTGTTAAGACGTCAGGTGGGCTAGCGATGGAGAGGCGGGACAGCGTATTGGTTTTAAATAGATTTTACTTATGCCGCTGGTGACTGCGATGTAGGCTGTAGGCTCACTTGCTTGGTGACAGTCCGGGTTACCGCAACGAGTTCGTATACAAAACGAGTGCACAGGGAGCGGTACATCGGGAGGTCGCTGACAGGGAGCCGTTGGTGCATGATCAGTCCGCCAAAGTCACTCTGCCACGTGCTCAGAGCTCCTTGTGGCATGCTCAGGCTCTGCGGGATCTTTTCTGTAACATGGTCAGAATGTGCTCCACTCCGATTTGGGTGGAAACTGAGCAGACTTTTATATTTTTAGAGTAGCCTATTAGAAACTGCCAAGTAGGAATACTTAACTAGGCGGAACATGCCAAATTTAGAACAATGTCAATCATATGGAGGGGTGGTCTTAATGTCAATCATGCGGAGGTGTGGTCTATTGTGTCAGGAACACTCACTTGATTTGGGTTGTGACAATTGCAACTCTCTAGGTCGTACCCTGTAGCCAATTTCCTACACACTGAACCTTCGAGCAGCTGAGCCCACAATCTTCCAGTTTTCCCACAAGGTTATCATGGGATACTAGATCAAAAGCCTTTTCGAAGTCTAGATATATAACGTCTACCATTTCTCGCATGTCCAGGTGGTGAGACACCTGGTCATAGAAGGAGATGAGCTTGGTAAGACAAGATCTACCCACAAGAAGGCCATGCTAGCTGTCATTCAGACTTTTACCTTCTGCGAGCGTATAGCACATAGGTTCTTTAATGAGCTTTTCCAGGATTTTTCCTGGGATGGAGATTCGGCTGATTGGCCTATAATTGTCCCGAGTCCTCCATCTTCCCCTTCTTGAAGATGGGCACAATGTTGGCCCTCTTCCAATCCTCAGGAATTTTCCCTGTGCTCCAGGAATTCTGAAAGAGCTATGGCAAGGGTTCCGTGATGACCTCAGCCAGCTCCTTCAGCACTCTCGGGTGGAGTTCATCCAGTCCCACTGACTTATAAATGTCTAGCTTTTCTAGTTGGCATTGTACCCACCCTGTATCCATAGTGGGGAGGCTGTCAGTCCTGGCATGTCCCCTGTGAGCCTTATCTCGCTTGACTTTCCCCTTGGTCTGGTAAAATAGCAAAGCAAAGTGGGCATTCAGGAGTTTGTTTGTTTTTTTCCTGAATGTTGGTTACCAGCTGTCCCAAGGTGTTAAGCAGGGGCCCCACACTTGGCGTAGTTTAAAGGAAATACATCTGCACATCATTTATTGCCAAAAGTTTAGTCTCAGTTCCACTGAGTAAACAGAGCTGCACTTGAAAGGTAATATATCTCAGCTATACCCTCTACATTGAGCTGGGCCTATTTCCCTCTGCAGTGGTGGGATGTGAAGTGGATCTTCTCACTATCCCCAAGACATTTTGGCGGGCCACAGGACTGAAATCCTTGAGTATTTGGGTACCAGAATACCTCAGATTCCAGCCTTTAAGGGCTAAACCAAAAATAGTGGTAATTCTTCGGCTGTCTTCACAGTACTTAGGGTAGAGTCATCCAGCCTAATTTACAAACTTCGATTGCCTAAAACCTAGCGTCTGTATTTATCTCTAAGGATCTGGGTGCTGGTGTTAGGCAGGCAGACACAGCACAAAAATGCATGCTTTGCCTATATGTCACAGGTATCATAAAATAAGCTGTTGTAAAAGTTGAAGTGTACTTGATCCTTTTTAATTAGGTGTGCAGGGCTGGCTGTTTCTGTTTTGAACCTAGTAATATGAAAATGTGAACAGTGGGTTGAAAGGCGAACACAGAAAATGCTTAACAAGCACAGAATCAGTCTAGGGACTATTTAAGAACTCTATGTTAAAAACACAGATGGCTTGTATGCCTCTGAGCGAACAGTACCATTGTGTGGAGTTAATGAGGGCTAAAACAGAATTCCTTCTAAAAAAAGGCAAGGTCCTGTACTCAACACAACTAGAGTAGAACATACACTATGCTAGATACAGTGCAAATATGATGCACTTTTATATATATATGTATGTTATTGATTGCAATAAATAGCAAGCAGCCACATACTTGTACAAATATGCATTACATGTATTACAAGTACAAAGACTTCATGGGTGACTGTAAGGCCTCCAAATCACTGAGTGAGAGAAAGAAACCAAAGAAGATAGCAAATGAGGAGACAGGTCTCACTAAGTACGTACTGTTGTTACTTTAAAACAAATATTTATGGCTACATGGGCTGTTTTGTAACATGAAATATTTCTTTAAATTTTAATCTTAAAATGCCTTGCTGGGTTGAGGTTGCCGGAGTTGAATTGGGGTTTTTGAGGATAGATCCACAGCAGCAAAGATCATGTAAGGGAGTGCTGAAATGCTACTATATCCATCCCGGGCCACTTTTAATTTCTTGGGTAACTTGTTGCTTATACTATTATCTGTCTATCTTATAAAGACCAAATAAGGAATGGAGGATTTATTTGATCTATTTTGCAAATCATGATGATAAATATATTGGTAGCCAAAGAAAACAATTCAGTGCTTGTTCTTTTTATCCCCAAAGCAAAGGTGATGTATCCTTACTGAGGTACTAGAGACACACCAATAAATGTGGAACACCCCCAGCTTTGTACTAAGACAGTGCTCTGACATCTGTTTTGGGTGTAGCATGCTTCCCCGTGGTGCTCCGTACCATGCTCTATCGATGATGTAGACATGCCCTGGCTGATGAGGAAGGTAGATTATAATTTCTACTTACTTTTATTTAATTATTTTTATTTCTTTTGTTTCCTAACATTTTGAATTAAGTTCTCAGTAGGCTTAAAAGCTTGCTGGTCAAACCAGTTTTCCACACACTAATAGCTTTAAATCTCTATAAATAGAAACTATTATTCCTGCTGACTCCAAGATGGAGTTCACAAAAAATTAATGATACAAAAGCCAAGTTAAAAAAAAAATCCCAAAGCCTCAGGTTTTCTTTGACCCACAGTTCAGATATATCATATTAAAATATTGTATTCAGAAGGTTCTTTTGGCACTATCAGGGTATTTAGACACATAATAAATTCCATAAATCACAATATTTAATTTTTATAAAAGGATGGTTCCTTGGGATAATGTTAAAATATTATGGAATAAAATGTCTGAGTACTCTACAGCCTAATACTTGTTAATCAAGTAACTTTATTATATTTACCAAATTGCATGGATTACCCAAGACCTTTCTGCAACCATTTAAGGGCAAGTTTGTTCTTCATTAGAACCAAGAGACAGGTGTAATTTAAGAATACAGCTGTAATGGATCCCAAAAGCCTGTACCCATTTAAAAGTGAAAGCATAACTGAGGTCCCTGCAGGTCCTTATTAGTAGTTTATTTTCATTTCAAAACTTTGAAAGTGGAAAAAAGCATTTGTCTTTTACCAAAGTATACTCTGCAAATCTCTGAACCCTCTGTCGATGTCAGCTGCCATGATTTCCCAATACTTTGTGAATATGATATCTGTGTGCCTGGTTTTGCTAGTAAAATATTTACTTTTGTAACCTGGGATAGCTCCATTTAGCCTGTGACTTCAACCCATAGCAGATGTTGTTGGCACTGGTACTCTTTGAAAAGGTATCATTCGAGAAGGCAACTATTTAGTATTAAGGAGTAAGTGTGGTAGGACTTCTAAACTATCTACTAAGGGTCTCAAAATCAAGTGGGCCTATATGCATTAACAAATCTGGTTTGATGATTTGAAGGATTGACCTCACAGGCTTAAGCTCCAGTTTTAATTTGGAAGTGCTTGTTACTGTAAAAGCTAACATTATCACAGTGGGATCAGATGAAGAATTTCTGTACTACTAAGTGGGCTACATTTAAGTGTAATGGAGTTTTTGACATCGGACAGTTACTATATTATAAATAGGGATCCAGGTTTTCTATTTCCAACAGAAAAGCAGAAAAAAACCCCCGCATTGTTCCTTTTACCAGAGAATAACATGGAATTTTCATTTTAATGGAGAAACACATGGATTTTGCACTTTTTAAAGAGCTCCCTGCAGACTGGCACAGTTTCAGCCTGCAAGAGGCTGAGGGAAGCAGGAGGAGGGCAGTCAGGCAGGGGGTGCCATGTGCATACACATGCACAACCTCGGGGCAAGCTCCCATAAATAAGGCTGGTAGGTAGGGTAAGGGGGTAGGAGGGGATTGAGGCCCCCTTTAAGGAGGGCGGGAGTTGGATTGGGCTGGGGCTAGGGCTGGGACTGCTTTCCAGCCAGGTAGTGCATGGGGCTTGGGATGTAGGGCAGTGTGCAGCAGGGAGCAGAATGGGACCATGGGAGGATTGTCTCCGGGGTGGAGGCAGGGGCAGCTTGTCACCACTGCACTTACTCTTGGGGGTGGCATGGGGGGGGAGTATGTGTCCCCATATATGTGCCCAGGGCAGGGGTGGGCTTACTGCTGCAGGCTCAGGCTCCCCACCATGCTTCCCTCCCTATGGGATTGACAAATACTTTCGGTTTCACTTAACGCTCATTTTGATTCACGCGTGGTTTTTCAGGAGCCAATTAAGAGCACTAAGTTGGAGTTACCTGTAGCAGTGTTTCTTTTTATTAATGGATTGGTGGGGGGGGTTATCAGAGCATTTGTCATTTTTTTTTATCGGAGAAAACCAGGATCCCTGAAGAAGGGCTGGAAGGGACATCATGACATTATTTAGTCTAGCCCCCTGATACAGGCAGGAATCATACTTCCCTTACCATACGAGCCAAGTATCTGTCTAAACTGCTCCTACACATTTCCAGCAATGAAGAGTCTACGACTTCCTAGTCAGCAAGTTCTCCTGAATCGCCAGTTTAAATTGCACCTGCCATAGCTTGAGGCCATTCTTCCCTAAAGCCAGAGACAACCCCTTCTGTATCCCCTCTGTATTTATCCTTCAGGTTTTTGAAGACAGTTACCTCAGTCTTTTCTTCTCCAGATTAAATTGTCACAGTTCTTTCAGCCTTTCCATACAAGTCATGGTTCTCGGGCTTCTGAGAATTTTTGTAACCTTGCACTGGTCTCTTTCCAAGCTAGCCACATCCTTATTGAAGTGTGGGGCCCAAAACTGGACACAAGACTCCAGGTGAGACCTCACAAGTTTCATAGATTTTAATGCTGGAAGAAACCCAGGAAGGTCATCAGATCCAGCCCCCTGCACCGAGCAGGAAAGATAACTGGCAGGGCTGTGCAAAACAGCACATTTCAACTTCCGTTTCACCATTTGGAAGGGGCAATGTTTTGTTTAGCTGTTTCAAAGTACTGGTTCATTTCATTTCATTTCATTGAAACTGTTTCACTGTACTTAATTTCCTAAATTAACCCTTGCTGCAATTTAAGACAGTTATCCTGATCCTTGTAACCACTGAGAATAGCTTATTACCATCTTATTAATAACCACCCTTCAACCATTTGAAAACTGTTATTTAAATTTCCACCCTTAGTCATGTCCCCTTATGACTGCAGGAGAAGGGAAAGGACTTTTGCTTGTTTGGAAGGAACAACATCATTTGGAGTGGCTAAGAGATAAAGTCAGTGAATGAGCTCACCCCAAGCCAGGTCGCTGTATTAGTATAGCAAATATGTACATCCTTTCAATCAGAAAAGAAAAGGTTGTACAAGTTAAGTTGAAGACCATCTGTACCCAGGACATGAAATTGTGGGGGTACCCATCACTTCATCCAGCATATTATTCTGGTATTAATGGCCTAGCCACATAATCTAACAACACTCAATTAAGTCTAGTTGATGCCTAAATGTCATTTGGACTTGCATATATGCAGGATTTAGTTAGGAAAAAGGTCCATGATAGTTGGTGGAATGAGTGTCGTAATTGAAGTTTTGGGTCCTGGTGGACTCACTAGCCCAGTTTATATAAGCTTTCTCAGCCTGATACAGAAACCAGAATTAAACGGTATAACACAAATGCATAGCAAAACAACAGGCCAAGTAGTTCTTATCTATCAAGGCTCCTTATAAATCTGTTTCTTAAAATAAAAAACACGCAAAAAACCCCATAGGTTTCTAAGCTGCCAAATCCTCAGCTCACATGTGTTTCATTTAAGGAACTTTTGGAGCAACCTATTTTTCAGCTCAGTAGTAGAAGTGAAGAGGAAGAAGGCATATAATGATAGTAGGGAGGGAATAGTTGAGGTTGGTCAAAGGAACTGGCTGCTGCCATGTTTAGTTTCCAAATCTGCTTAGGAGAGGAAATAATGAGGATAAGTGCTATGCCCCTGCAGCTTCTGTGGACCCATACTTCTTAGAATTAAGCTATTAGGTCATGCTCAGTCCCACTGAACTTGCAGTAGGACATATTGTACTACAGAATCCAGCTGTGCTGCCCATTGGGCAGTGGGGGCTGCAGCAGCCACTGCCTTCCAGAGGTACCAGCCAGGGCTCAGGCGCTGCGGGGGAGGGGGGGGGGAGAAGCTTGAGACCTCATGATCGCTGAGTAAATTGGAGGAATTGAGGCTAGGAGCAAGTGGATAAAATTGCCAGGGTGACAAGAAAGTGCTTTGTTCACAAGGGAAAATTGGAACTAAGTAAATGAAAGGAAAGGTGGTGCAGTAGTATGGCCAGGGATGACCTGCAGAGTAATAGCTCTGAGTAAGCCAGCCAGACCTGACTTCTTATCTTAAAGATCTGCATGCACAGTGCCAGCTGTGGAATATCCTTTGACCTCATAAAATGTTTGCTTCTTTGCCAGAATCAATATCCCCACATTTAGCAGAGCCATGCAACATGTTTAAGTTTAAACCCATAGACTACGTATGTGGTGTTTATGTTTTTACTTTTTTTAATGCAATATAAAAATCAGAAAAAAATTCTGTATACTAGTTGTACATGTAAAACCAACTACATCACAAACAATCAATAATACAAGAAAAAAGGAGGGGGGAAGAGGCAGGGATAGAAGAAAAAAAGAGAAATGTAATAAACTATCGAAATATTCCAATAATTTCTTCCAAATTGTTGCTGAAATTTAAAAAAAGCTAAACCTCACTCTCTCCATAGCTGCCTGCTGTCTCATCTCATTGTACAAAATTTGAACCTTTGAAGATGCCCTACTTTTCAAAAGCAGCAATATAATCCTGCACTCTCTAATAAGACCTGCTATTAGAGTGGAATTTGGGAAGGATTCAGTTTGAACTGCTTGGTCATATTTCCAAGAATATGCACATTTGCCAAAGATATCAGTCCTGTGTTCAAAACAGCGTTAACTCTTATTATCTTTTCTTTCTGAAAAGAAATGATAATAAAGCATGCCCAAAATGGGGCCAACCATTCAAATCATAGACTTATAGAAAATTAGGGTTGAAAACAACCTCAGGAAGTTATCTAGTCCAACCCGCTGCTCAAAGCAGAACCACCCCTAACTAGATCATCCCAGCCGAGGTTTTGTTTAGCCGGGTCTTAAAAAGATCCAAGGATGGAGTTTCCACAACCACTCTGGGTAACCTGTTCCAGTGCTTTATTACCCTCTTTGTGAGAGAGTTTTTTCCTAATATCTAACCTAAACTTCCCTTATTGCAACTTAAGACCATTTCCTGCAAAGCATCACATTACATCTGTAACACACACTACTGGCAGCATATATATTTTTTAAATTTAGTGGGAGCCACGTATGGGCAAAAAATGATCTTTTGGTTTATAAGATGAAGTCTAAGATGAATTTATCAATGTTTGAATATTGTGAATTTCTGATTTCCATTAGGATTCCGTCATCTACATACTTAGGTCTCTATTTGATTCCAGTCTTAGCAATAGTCTGTATCAGACCTGTTATGTGACATTTCATATTCACAGAGTGATGGCGTACGATAGGAAAGGGAAGCTTGTGTGGCAAAAGTTAAGCATGTGCTAAAATGCTTTCCTATGTCAGGACAAAGCTGACCAAAATATGCTTTATTGAATGTAAAAGAATAGCTAATGAGCCAAATACATCCCCTCATGTGCCTCTATGAGTATCATGGGAGTTACATGAGAGCTGAATTTGGCTTCTAGTAAAATTAGAAGTCATCAGCATTGGCAATCCCTTGCAGTCAAGAATGATTGTTCCACGATTGTCTTACCTGTGGGTCTAAAGATGGATGATGAGGCCTATCTGGAATCAACAGACTATTGCAGTTTGGGCACGTGTTTCTGTGTAACGTGGGTGGTTCCTGGCTTTTTGGTTTGGTCTGTGACACACTGTTCATGCCACTCCCATTTTTTCATCTTCTAGTGTCTTCATAAGGTTTCAAAGTACTGAGACCCTTGCAGAAACTCTTCTTTCATTTGAGGTAGTCCTTGGCAATAGTCTCCCACAAATTGATATTGATGTTTGATTTCTTTAAGTTGGCCTTTAGGACATCCTTTAAATGATTTCTGTGCCCTCCTCTTGAGCATGCACCTTGACTGAGCTGGGAGAACAAAACTTGCTTAGGGAGTCTGGAGTCAAACATCCAAATACTGTGGTTGGCTCAGTGAAGTTGATGTTGGATGATCATCAACTTGATGCTCATTGTGTTTGCTTGCAAGAGGGCTCTAATGTTGGTGCATCTGTATAACCAGTGGATTTGAAGGATCTTCCTCAGACAGCTTTCATGGTACTTCTCCAGACACTTGAGTTATTTTCTGTAAGCATCCATGTCTTTGTTCCATACAGTAATCTGGGGATCATGACTGCTTGATATACCATGAGCTTAGTTTGGGATCTGATGTTGCGATCTTCAAGCACCCATTTCCTCAGGTGTCTGAAGACTGCACTTGTACATTTGAGGTAATGTTGGATTTCTTTGTCAATGTCAATCTTCTGCAAGAGATGGTTTCCAAAAACTTAAAAGTATTTTCCCCAGCAACATTAATTTAAAACATTAAATGCTCCAAAGGCCAAATGCAAGAGGTGTACTTCCTATACAATTAGCTTGAAAGGTATAGGACACTTTATGTAGAAGAAGTAGTAATGACAGTCCAGCAAGATGTGTATAAGATGCACCATTCAAGTGTTGTCTGGAGGCTAGTGGAATTCCAGAGTGATCTAAAATAGCTCCATAGAGCATTAGACAAAAATGAATTCTCTTATTAACTGGTTTTCCAGTTAGACTGCAACATGGTAAGTAAAAGAACCATGTACAAGGAAATTTTAAATAGTTTGACTCTGGAAATAATGTATGTAACACATCTAGCACCAATAGGCTGCATCCAGATACATTGATGTTTGCTTCCCTGGGAACAAGTAGCAGTGACGCACTTTGTCCCTGGGGAATGTCTATGCCATATGTGCTTTGGCATGCAAGTTACCCTGAGGGTGGTAGAGAACACTGGGGCCAAAACTGGGCTGACCTCCCCACATCCTTACCTGGGGGCCTCCCAAGGCTGCAGCAATGGCAATCCTGATAGGCAAAGCCTGGCTCACAGCCACAGCATGCTCTGGGTGGACTGACTCTGCTTTTCAGGAATAAAAAAAAACTGTTGGGGAAAAAAAAACTGGAGCAGCACATGCACCACTGCAGTGTGGATAACACCTGACTCTACAATATGTGGCATTGCAGACATGTTTGCAGTACCACAGACTGCATGGCCAGGCTTGTCTGGACACCCGCACAGTGTTTAAGTGTCTTTTATTGCAAACTACTTACAGTCCTTAGGCTGTAGGCACGTTCCTTGAAGTTACAAAACTCAAAACAGGAACTCAGGCACACAGAAGCTCACACTCACACAGGGTATGGGGTGTCAGCTGAATCCGGCAGGGAGTCCTTGCATGTGGCTTGCAAACGCACACGGATGTTTCCTCATGAGCATCCCAGCTCTCCTTCTCCGCTTTGGGTGGGCATCGCCCAAGCCTCTTATTCGGTCAGCTAGCCAATTACCGACCGACACGTATGCATAATTTAACATGAGCCAATCGCAAGCATGCACTCACTGGTGCAGCTGCAAGGTTTTGGCGGGCTCTGATCTTGCACCAAAACGTTTCCTGCGCTACAGGGGAAACTCCCTGCTCCCGTGCTCATAGTGTGCTCAACACAAGCTGTGCCGAGGCATCTCTTAACCGTTATGCACAGACAACATTAAAAAGAAAAAACACAGGCACTTTAAATTAAACTCGTTGCATTCTCATGCCAAGCCCCATGCATTTCTAAAAGGGGCAGTGCATTACTTCAGCTGGTTTGCCCAATGTCTCTAAATATTGGCACTTTAGCAGGACTTTTTTGGTGCTTTTAACTAATAGCTGATGGAACCAGCTTTAGCTAAAAGTGCCAAAAAGCCCTCCTGAAGCACCCAAGCTTTAAAGATGCTGCCAAGCTGGGTTCAAGTAAAGCGCTGCTTCTTCTGGTAAAGCACTTTTTTTGTTGTTTTTGTTTTTAACATCTACATGTAGCCTGAGAGAATATATATTACGTATACAACATACTACACATATACTGCAGCCTGAGAGAATATATACAACAGGGATCTGGGGTCCAGGCTTAGGAAATTGGGGGCACAAGTGGCCTTCTCATCCATCCTTCTGGTCAGCAATCACCATCAGCAATAGGATGCCTGCATGAGGGAAGTCAACCTGCGGCTCCGGAGCTGGTGCCATCATGCAGGTTTTGACTTCTACAACCAAAGTCAACACTTACATGAGAGAGGCATCCTGGGATGAGACAAAGACCATCTCTCTTCCAAAGGGAGGATTCTGTTCTCTTACATGTTGGCTGGTCTTTTCCAAAGGTCTTTAAAGTGGGTTCATCAGGGAATGGGAAAGCAAGAGGATAAGGGGAACCAAGGATCAGCAAGCCACAAGCAATGCACTGGATCAGTTCAAGTAAGCATTAAGGCAAGTACTGAGTGGCTCACTGGACATCAGGACAGGGAAGTACCAAGGTCACCCATTGTGGGGGTTAGATGTCTGTACACTAATGCTAGGAACATAGGGAACAAGCAGGAGGAACCTGCACTCCTGCTTGTAAGCAACAACTTTGACCTGGTTGAACTAACTGAAACCTGGTGGGACCCTACTCATGATTGGACAAGATTGCGGGTTACAGGTTGTACAGATGGGATAAAGGGGTGGGGGTGCTGTGCTTTATGTTAAGGAAGAATATAGATCCTCTCTAATCAAGATGGGATCAGAGGAGAGTCAACCCGAGGTACTGTGGGTCAGGATACAAGGGGGGTCAGGGGAAAGGGACTTGGTAGTGGGGGTCTACTATAGACTGCCACACCAGGAGGAAGAGCTAGACTTGGAATTCTCCAGACAGCTCTCAGAGGCTATACAGTTGAGAGATATGGTTGTCTTGGGTGACCTAAACTACCCTGACATATGCTGGGAGGAGCAGTCAGACAAATCAAGCTGCTCAAGTAGGTTCTTAACCTGCATATAGGACCTCCACTTAATGCAGAAAGTATATGATCCCACTAGGGGAAATGCTTTGCTGTACTTGCTTTTAGATACAGGGGATGACCTGGTGGGGAATCTGCAGGTACAAGGTAACCTAGGGGATAGTGACCCAATTGATTGATTTAATTCAATATCTGGTGAAGGGTGGGTAAACTAACAGCAGGGTTGAAGTGCTAGACTTCAGAAAGTCTAACTTCAGTGTACTCAGGAGATTAGTTAGTGAAGCGATAAAGCTCAAGAGCGTTGGTGAAATGGGGGTCCAGGAAAAGTGGTTGTTCCTTAAGGGAGAGATCTTATGAATGCAGAAGACAATACCATTGAGCATAAAGAGGGCAAAGGGGCCAAGAAGCCTCTTGGCTGAACAGGGAAGTCCAGGAAAGCCTAAGGGTAAAGAAAAAGGTATACAGGCTGCGGAAACAGAAGGTAGCTATCAAGGAAGAGTATATTGCCCTTGCTTGCTCTTGCTGGGAATCAGTTAGGAAGGCCAAAGCAGGATTAGAATTTAGGTTGGTGACAAAAATGAACGACAACAAAAAGTCCTTCTTCAGGTATATAGGGAGCAAAAGGAAGGCACAGGGTAGCATAGGATCCCTATAGGAC
This sequence comes from Caiman crocodilus, assembly GCA_030014935.1. Classification (NCBI taxonomy): domain Eukaryota; kingdom Metazoa; phylum Chordata; order Crocodylia; family Alligatoridae; genus Caiman; species Caiman crocodilus. Next base: position 34,128,179 of record JAGPOW010003395.1, read on the forward strand.
AAACTAGGACAATTGGTGACAGAGAGGGGGGACAAAGCTGAATCTTCAGTGAGTTCTTTGCATTTGTATTACTAGACACAGACCAAGACAAATTCCCAATTGGATCATAGATAGACACAGGAGGGACATCAGCCCACCAACTATTGGCACAGCCTTAGTGAAGGGATACTTGGAAGGCCTGGATGTGTTCAAATCAGCAGGCCCACATGAACTTCATTCAAGGGTGCTGAAGGAATTGACCAGTGTCATAGCAGAGCCGCTGGCATGGCTGTTCAAGCAGTCATGGTGCTCTGGTCAGGTCCCAGAGAACTGGAAAAGGGCCAATGCGGTCCCTATTTTCAAGAAGGGGAGGAGGGAGGAACTGGGAAACTATAGGCCAGTTAGGCTCATCTCTATTGTTGGGAAAACTCTGGAAAAAAATCATTAAGGATCACATTTGTTGGAGCCCAACAGGGGAAATAATGCTGAAAGGAAATAAGCATGGATTCATTGCAGGTAGATCCTGTCTCACTAACCCGTGTTTCTTTTTATGACTAGGTCACAAAATGCTTAGACTCAGGAGTTGAGGCACATGTCATCTACCTAGACTTGAAGAAGGCCTTCTGTTCTCATAAATAAACTGATAGGCTTTGATGTAAATGATTACACAGTGAGGTGGGCAAATTGACTTAGGTATCACAGCCAGAGAATGGTGGTGGACAGGTTGATATAGACCTGGAAAGATGTGGGCAGTGGAGTCCTGCAAGCTCAGTCCTTGGACTGATGGTATTCAATGTCTTCATCAGTGACTTGGAAAATGTCATAGAGAGCACCCTGTCCAATTTCACAGATGGTAGCAAATTACGAGGCACGGTTAACATACCAGAGGGTAGGGAATGGATCCAGGCAGATCTAGGCTGGTTGGAAAAATGGGCAGAACGAAACAGGATCCAGTTCAACAAAGAGCAGTGCAAAGTGCTGCACCTGGGCAAAAAGAACCACCAACACACTTGCAGGCTGGGGGATGACCTTCGCAGCAGCACAACAAGGAAAGGGATCTTGGAGTCAACTATAACTCCAAGATGAACATGAGTTATCAATGTGACAAAGTGATCAATAAGGCTATCTGCACTTTGTCATGCATTAGCACATGCTTGATGAACAGGTCCGGAGAGGAGATGCTTCCCCTCTGTGGCAGTGGTCAGGCCACAGTTGGAGTACTGTATCCAGTTTTGGGTGCCTTTTATTGCAGTGTATGACTGACTGTTCCATATAGAGTATGCTTGCTGCTAGTTCTCTGAATGTTTTTACCTTGCTTCTTTCACTCCTTTAAAGGAGATAGATCTGACTTAAAGGTATATCACATCTTGCACCATCTTTTGCTTCCTGGCTGATTATTTCCCAATCATTTCCGTCTTTCTTTAAAACTGAACTTTAAAACTTAAAACTAAACTACATGCTCCTTCAGAGCCTTGGCGAAAGTCTTCTTGGTGAAAGAAGCAGCAGGAGCTCTGTTGTCTTATATATGCTTCTTGGGTGTCAGTGGTGCTTTGAGCAACAGCATCAGCTATGAAATAAGCTTCTTTACTGTCATGTTTTCAGTAGCTGAAGATTTCCATTTCCTACTCCCAGTGAGTTTGTGTTGCTACTGCCATGATTATCCTATGCTACTGTAAAGTAGTTCTATATTAAAGCTTATTTAATTGGTGTATTTTATATGATGCTGTGTCATGTTAAATAAACAAATTCATGTTGAAATACAAAAATATGTGAACCTACAACACCCACTCCCAATATTCAAGAAACAACTAAAATATGCTAACTGTTCATGGGATTTAATAATCCAAAACTGTCCTCCTACAGCTACAGAAAAATATCCAAGCAGCAATTTAGTTGAGTATATTATTGAAATCTTAATTACTTCTTTCCCTCCCTCCTTCCCTCCCTTCTTCCCCTGTGTTTGTTCATTTATCAGATTATTTGCTTAGAAACAGAAGATAAACAGAATTTTTTGAAGTTGAAGATTAAGTGTATATGGTTTTCCAATTTTATTTCAAATTAGTATTTTGCAATGTATTTATAATTTGACACAAATTAAACCTACAGTGATAGTTCTCAGACCACAGTCATAATTCCCATGATATGTAGTCAAATATACAAATAAGCATCTGGATTACTTTGATTTTGAAACTTTAAATATATGCTGGGTTCTGGCAATAATGGATTGATCATTGTCCTGCTAACTGGGAAGTTCATAACCTTTACATCACAGCTGTAGGCTTATGAAAGAGGATGGCTCAACAAGGGTGACATTTTGGAGATGAAGGTGGGGGGAGGCAAGTGACCTCTGTGTGCTAACAGTTTTTAACCCAGCAAAAAATAACATTGGAACCAGCTGTGCGCACAGCTGTCTGCTTGCTCTCCTGAGTGGAATAGGGACGCAGAAAGGCATTTGATGGTGGATGAGCAGACTTGTGAAACTTGGATAAAGTAAGACAACAATGGAAGAGGAAACACATTATGCAGAGCACTCATTGTCTCATGCAACAGATTAGCAAATGGCATATTCATAAGAATGGCCAGTCTTCTTCCTTACGTAAGGCATATTAAACCTGGCACTGAATTTTCATTTATAGAAACTTCAATTTGATTGCTATTGCTCACGAGGAAAAAGCAATTTTATGTACCCATAGATATGTGTACTAGAAGCATTAATACAGAAGATTTTGATTTTCCTTATCCCCTTTCACTTTGGTCATAGAGTAGATCTGAATTTTAATGCAAGTTAAATTTGACAGTTATTTGAAAAAAAAATCTTATCTAGCTTGTTAACAATGGTTGGATTGGATTGCAGTGAATGCTGTACTTGGAGGACTTGGTTACAAAAGAATCATGCACATGGGGAAAGCTGCAGAATATAGCTGCACTATCCCAGGGACATCATATGTAGGCTATTTTAACTGTGTGCACACATTCAAATAATCTGGGAGAATTTTCTGGGGTTTGTTCTCCTGGTAGAAGAACTTGAATGCTGAGGCCATGAGGAATGGAGATCCTGCAGTGATGATGCTGTGTGGGCAAAGAAGGGCATCCTGCGCACACTTCCCAGCATGCTCTGTAAGCTTCCTTAGTTTGACTGGGAACAGATGTCAGCAGTGCACGGGGCAGCCCTGATTGGCTGATATATACTGCCCATGGTCAGTATGTGTTTTCCTTCAGCATAGTGTATGGATTGACAAGGGGGTTGTGTTCTGCTTCCTGCAGGGCAGCAGATTCCAAAGAGCAACACACAGTTTCCTATTTGGGGGTTGGGAAGAGGGGGATTATGTTCTTTTCTGAGAGAAACCACGGCGTGTACAGACATTTGCTCTCCCAACAGAAAAATCTCCCGAGAGGGATTTAACTCTGGTTGTTCCCAGGTAATTTTTTCTTCTGGAAGAGCCATTTTTAATCTGGGAGAAAAAGGCTGAATGTCTGTACAATAATAGTTTATTCGGAAACAACAGATATTCTTCCAGGAGATACTGAATGTCTGTATGTAGCTTTGGTCAGAATATCTCCTGGTTCTGTTGCTTCTGGGGGTAGGGTGGGAAGAAGGAAAAGTGCACAGGGTCTATTGCTGGCAGGATATATACTCTTGGTACATTAGTAGAGTTATGGCACTTGGTGCAGTAGGGAGGTCAGCATCAGTTCTTTGCTCATTTGTTGCCTTGCTATGGCCGTCCGTATTGGCGTATAGTGTTTCTGCAGCTCTTACTTGCCTTGTAAAGCAGTAAGTGGCAACGTAAGGAGTTTCACAGGGACATAAAGGATGCCTTTGCACCCTCTTGTGTGACCATATGAGCAAGATATCGATCAGGATTACAAGGTTTTTATACTTATGCCTGCCTTGTTAACCTACTTGGTGTTTTTTGTGGAATGCAATACTAGCTTGCTTTTGTGAAAGGCTTGATGTTAATCTTACAAAATGGAAAAAAGGTCTCCTAAATTGCTCACCCTGAGTTAAACTGCTAAAGCTGTATATAAAACCCAAGTTTCTGACCTTTTCTGACATTTTTGGCCTGTGCCTTTAAGAGTATTGCAGCTCAGTTTAAAAAGAAATGTGGTGTTATTCCAGCCTATTAAGTTTTTCCCCCGTTTTCATTCAGGGATCCTACTTAGAGTTTACAACTTGCCTCTTCAAAGGAAACTTCAAGAATTAGTGCTGTTTACCTGTGTGAATGGATTCTACAGGACCTGATTCTTGCAGCATGGTAGAAATTAAACTCGCCTTGTTTAGCATTTGTTGAACCTTCTTACAATATTAACTTTTCAGGTTTCATATCTGGACCCATGTGTTTGATCTGGAGGCAAAAGTCATTGGGATGCATTGAATGTAAGGAGGTATTTATTTTAGAGCTGTTTTTTTCTAAGTCATCCTGGCCTCTGATTAACAAACAGCTTCATCTGAGGACTTCACACTTGGTACAAATAACACCTGCCTTTGTGGTATGTATCAGTAGATCTCAAAGCACTCTGGAAAGCAGGTCAGTACTTTTGTGTTCATTCAACAGAAGTGTAAATGGAGCAACATATATGAAGTAATATCTCCGAAGTCATCCAGCAGGCCAAGAGCAAAGCATAGTATAGAACCTGGGTCTCAGAGTTCTAGTCCATTATTATATCCATTTAAGCCATCAACTAAGTACATCTATGGTGTTATTACTTTCCTGGAACAAAGAGTATTTTTAAAAACTCTACTGATATCCCCTGCCTTTTTTCTAAACCGTCTGTCAAAGTGTGAAGCTACATATATTTGCTTTGATTTTAAGTCAAATGCTGAGTGCTTCTTATTTTTTCTAAAATATTTCCAGTACATATATTAATTCAGTATATAACAACATCAAGACTTAGTAAAATAAGCCTCGACTGAGCCCCTAAATATAACTTCCTGGGGGTGTTTGGATTCGGATAGGATTTCTAAATAAATCCATACTTGACTTTCAGATTGTTTAAACCCAGACCCAGTATTGCATGCACCCTTTTCAACCGAGGCTGTTTTTTTTTTTTTAAGTGTAGCAAATATGTACGTTCATTCAGTGGGTGAATTTATTGTTAGAGCTATAGAAAGTTAGCAGGGAATAGCTGGTTTAGAGGGAGAGCAAGGATGTACTGGACTGATAATGCTTGTTTTTCATATGTTTTAAAAAAAGTGGATTCTGCTGAATGTCCAAGGAGGTGTTGATATAAAAGTTTACAAAATGTCCATATTTTGGAATGACACTTTGCTTATGGCCTACAAACAGGGCTAATAAAGAAAAAAAGAGATGATGTATTTACTGCCCAGGTAACCCCGCAGCTCTAATTCTATTTATTTTACTTATATCTTTTGCTGCTACCAATCCTCACAGTAAGTATAATTCCATAACTCTGTATTTAGTCACTTGGATACCTACCTTCTGTATTCCACACAGATAAGGGTCCATATCAGTGTTTCCAATGTTTATATGTTCTTTCTGGAATAAACATATTCATTACCTTCTTTGCTTTTCTATTAAAGCAATGTTTCAGATAATATTTTCATTCCTCATTTCTGTTTCTAGCGAGATATAACTTTGTTGAAACAATTGCCTTTGAGAATGTCTTTTGTTTGTTCTCAGGCTACAGAAGACTATTTGGGATGAAATCTATGTTGCACGGAGTGGGGCAAGGGAACGTTGAAATGAATGAGGCCTAGGGAAACAGGTCCGGAGAAGTCCTTCTCTGTCAAGTCTGAGTCAGCTTCAAATTTCTAAACAAACTTTATTCATGGCCCGTTTAGGTGTATCTGTTTATATGCCAGCACGGTCCTTTAGGTCCAATAACCCTTTTGCGTTCTTGCTACAGTTTATTTTGTAGAAAGTAATCAACCACTTGACTAAGCTAAACATTCAAGGTTCATTTGCCTGCTGCTCTATCCATGTCTAATATGCCATCACCTCTTTACAGTGCTGCTCTGCTGTCTACATTGCACAGACAGGGGAGATCCCGTCACGTAAGAATGAATGCACAATGATTGCAAGGATGAATGCACAATGATTTGACAATAATTCAAGAAAGATACAAAATCCTGTTGCAGAACACATTACCCTCCCTGGATGTTTTGTTGCTCAGAGCACGACCTCACAGTAAGTAGCTGTTATTAAGCAACCCAATTTTTTAAATGAACTTTAATGGGAAATTGAAGGCCAAAAAATCATGCACCAACTAGATTAAGTTAAGTATGGTTTAAACTAAAATGACAAATTCTTGTTCCATTATCTGAATTAGCTTGTATAACTTTGCCTTCCAGGGGTGTCCCCCTCTTTTTTCCCCCTTCTCTAGCCTTTGAATTCTAATCACTGCTTTCTGTTTGGAAGCTCTGCTTTCCACAGGCCATCACGGCATCTGATGAAGCAAACTGCTGCTTGTGAAAGCTTATGCAGCTCTGGTTTAGTTAGTCCATAAGGTGCAAATATACCCTGACTTATAACTGCCTGTCTAAACTGAAGCCACCATCCTGGTTTCCCCTCTTTATAATAGGATTGCCATTCCCAGTGCTTCTCCCCACATAGTCCAGTTGGAGTTAACCTTTCTTGATTATGAATTTAAACAATTGGACATAGACTACAGGAAATAGCTATGAAAAAAATGTTTTTTTTTAATAGAGACATTTTAAATTGAAACATTCAGGGTGTGACTTAATGTATAAGGAGTTGGAAAATGTGGAGGAAAAATAATTCTGATGATTTATGTGAAAGGATTTCAATAGTGTACTTCATAGGAATAGTACATAATGTTAAGAAATATGACACATTTAGAAAACAGAGCAATATAGTGGAACATCAATAGCTAAAGCTTTGGTTAGGATGGGGAAAGGTTCCTGGCCAATTCTGCAATGTGATGTATAGGAAGGACGAGGTGTTTTTTTTGTATCTGAGGAGAAGCAGGGCTGCCACAAAGCATAGGGCAGCACCAGCTCCTGCTGTGCTGATCGTGGCAGAATGGTCAGGTGCTGCTGTGCAGCGGCTGCTTTTGTGCTCCTCCCTAACCAAAGACACCCCACGCACCCCACCCATCAGTTACATTACTGGTTTCTGTGCTCTTACAATTATACAGCTTGACTGTGATGCCCAAACTTGTTCTGGATGAATGCAATAGCCAACAGTGATTGCAGAGGGCACGACAGTAAAAATATATTTGCCATGGCAAATTCAATTTTTGGCCTGTTTAAGCTACAATAAAATGCGTCCCATTGACGTCAGTAGTGCCAGCATTCTGAATCATTCTTTCTGTAGTCAGCAATAGATAGGGGGGCCAGATTTCCCTTCCAATCACAGGCGTATGACAGAAGTAAAATAAGCTGTGCAAGAATCCTTCTTCACCCAGCTTGTCTGGCTCAGTTTCAAAAGCTCACTACAGTTGTAGTCTCTACTCTTAAGGGCTTGACCTTTTCTAGCTGACTGGCTCCCATATGGCAGTGAGAAGGAATTAGGTTGTCTCCCCCTACTAGCTTGTGTACTGGCATGATGAGCATGATTACTACGAATCAGGAACTGCTTTTGGCTGTCCTAACCTAAGGGGTAGCACAGAACATACATCCATTGCATGCACTAGGAGCTGTGGGAAATTGTTTATATTGTCAGATATACTTACGTGCCTGCACGAGGAGGAGCGCCTTTTAAGTTCAAAGGGCTTTGTACAGGAAAAAGCATTCATGCCCAGAAAGTCAGTTAGTGAGAACCAGATTTCAGGTCGTCACCTTTTTTTTTGGTTTTTTTTGACAAAATCTGTGTTTTAGATCTCTCCCTATCGTAGGTCCTAATGGGCAAATGTCCTCTTGAAAAGGAAGAGGTCTGAAACATGAGCTTTTTGACCTGCAGTGTAGGATAGGCAAGGGGATTATTTTCCTTTAAAAGACATTGTGTTCTTGGAAGTTTTTTCTTTTCTCTCATTACAAGAATTTGTGCTTTTGATATTCTTCTTCAATGCATTATTTAAATGGTGATGTCCTTTACAGATTGTCTTCCTTCATTTAAAAGTGCATGTGTGTGTGCGCACACGTACACATCACATCGTGCTGGGGAAAAAAAGGCATTTTAGAAACAGGCATCTTTGGAGCCAATTTTCATTCTCTCTTGAAATAATTTCTTTGCTGTCATAGTTATCATCTTGGAGTGCTTTTCTTCATTTTCTCTCTAATGGTCGCATCTCCTACAGAAAGCAAAAAAAGAGCCTTCAGTAAAGAGAAAATGTCAGTGAATATAGAAAAGAAAGCAAAGCAGAAGAAGGGGCAATAATGCCCTATTAGCCTTTAATCAAAACTTAGTTTTCTTTAGTACAGATGACACTTCTGTCAGAGAGCCGTTAATACTTACTCTGCATCCACTCAATAAAATCCAGATCAGAAATTAAACCCAAAGAAAACACAGTGTATATGATGCGGTGACTATCAAGGTAATCAATGAGGGAGACTATACTTGCAACTCTGCTGCGGCTGATAAAATATATGAATGTGGAGCTGTCTTGTAACACATGCAGTTGATGGCATAAGGGCACTTCAGCTTTTTCCTTTAAAGAGCAGTAGATGCCACATGGGAACAACTCTATTTGGGAGCAAACCTGCTCGTATTGGAAAGCAAACCACAGCTTGCTGACAGCTTACTGTTGGAGTGACATTCAACTTGAATTTGTTATATTCAGTAGCTTTTAAAGCTCAAAATCCAGGCTTCCTTGGCAATCTTTAGGTTTGCCCATGTGCCACTCATAACTCAGGATATTCTCACATAGTTCTATGAAATGTCAGAGTGTAATGTACCAATGTCACCGGCTACCCGGAAGGATACCTGTAAAAATGATCTAAAACAAGTAGAGTTATGTCTTAAACCACTAAATTGCACATAGTCCCTGCTACAGTTGCACACCCTGAATCATGTCACAATAGCTATATGTATATTTGGCAAACATGAGAGCTTCTTAATTATTTTCATAAAAATATGTATGGTTTGATTTACCTGGTTCATTTTTACATTAACCACTGAGGCTAAAGAAATTAATACAGCAGTTCCCAAAGAATAATTTCCAGTCATAATTTAACTGCATCTCAGTGGCTCCATGGCAACTATCTGCGTGCTTACTTTTAACCCATGGTCAAAGCTAAATTAGTTTTATCCCTAAATTAAGCAAGTCTAGAGTTGACCGGGTTTTGCTTCACCTTACCATTTGGTACCTGCAGGCATGGGAGTAGTTAGCAGAGAAATTGAGGCACGGGAAGTCTCTGACTTTTAAGTGTGCCCCCGCAGGTTAACTGAAGGATTGGTTCTAGAGGAATCATGGAGGACGTGGCCAGCATGCAACTGTGATCAGAGCATGGGTCCTTATTGTGGGGCTTTCCTGCTTATGGGGAACAGGACAGGGATTCTCTGGGGTGCCTCTCTGTAAGCAAGGAATGTGGGCAGGTGCTTGGGAGCTTGGGGGAGCCGTCAGGCCCCTAAAGCACTGTTCAGGCAGCTCCTAATGTCCTGCCACAAAGATAATAAAGATCTGTCACAATAAAACAGCAGAGTCTATCGCTACCTTTTGCCATGCCACTGATTTCCCTTGAGGCGGCATAACAAAGGGTACCAGTGTGTGTTAGCTCACCACGTGTGCCATCGTAAAAAAATGTTATGCTGGCACAAATGAAGCAGCGGGTGACATTTTTCCATTCTAACAAACAGGAGCAACCAAAATCCTCCATCTTCTCTGGAGGTTAGGAGAAGAGCCAGATTGCTCTCTGGTTTTAACCCGGGACAACAGCCTGGCTTCTCCTCCTTGCAAGCTCTTCCCCTCGCAGCTTACCTTCCATTCTGCGCTCCTCTCTGGGGTTTTAAGCTCCAAGGGGGACACTTCATTCTTACCAGAATGCCCTGGAGCTGAACCTCCTTGACAGGCTGGTTGCCCTTTCTTAAAAAGACAGATTATATACACACCAACCTTAAAAAAGCCCAAATTTCCCTCACTGCAGTAAGAACTGGGTGAAAATGTCTACTGGATGTGGCATGGGCTAAATTAGGCCATTCCAGTACATTGTGACTTAAAAACGTATAAGCGTGGCTCTCATTCCTTCTGTATGCTCCTCCATATCTAGCCAAAGGACTGAAGTGGCATAAGGTTTCTTTATTCCTTAAGGCTACCTCCTAAGGCCCCTTCTCCCCCAGATTTAAGTGATATCTTAAGAAGTGGTGCTGGGGACAAGACCACAGGCTATGCTGTGGCAGAAATTCTTGGTACTTCAAACTGGGGAATCGAAAGGGTAGTTTAAAGGCTACTTGTACTCTTTCTCACCTTAAACTTTTCTGACGGCCTATACATTTGTGCAGAATAGGTGACATAGATATGTTAGCATTCCAGTATGAATTGGTGAACCAGACATTCAGCTTTTGCAAACCAGTGAAGCTTTATAAAACATAAAGCAATTAGGCCAATTGATGGCATCTGTGGGTCTACCCCCTTGATGTCTTTAAATATATGATATGTGCTAATTCATCTTCATTTGAATATATCCCACTAAAATGTACAGTCTGTGAGACAAGAAAGCCACTTCATCTAAGGAATGAGTTACAAATATGAAACATCATGTACAGTGACTTGGAAAGGATTTCTTTCTGACGATCAATCGTTACCTCCTGGAGGCAAACAAAGGAGAAAGTGGCAGTTAGTACACAACTATATATGCATAAAAACTAATGACAATGCCAATACAAAACTCCTTTTCATGGGTTTTTCGCTATGTTTGAGAATTGATCCATGTATTGCGTAGCTGAAGTAATTCTTAGGGCTGTGTGAAACAGCAGCATTTTGTTTAGACTTCTGTTTCGCCATTTCGAAGGGACGGTGTTTCGTTTTGCTGGTTTGAAGCACTGTTCTGTTTCATTTTGTCAAAACTGTTTTTCTGCTTCAATGCCGTTTCTATGCGTTTTGAAGTTTCGCCCATAGACTATAACGGGGAATCACTAAAATGCCTATAATGTTGTCATTTCTTGCCTGACTCACATGAGAATTGCAGAGATGGTAGACCCTTCTAAGGGCATGAAGCCTACCAAGTTCAAGAAGATAGATGTGTGGGAGGTTTTGTGAAACTGCACCTCAAACTTTTCAAAGCAAAACTAATATAATTTGCCAGCAGTGGCAGCAGGCTGTCCTTGCACATGCAGATTGAAGGGACGCACCCCCCAGGAGGAGTCTGGCACAGCTCTGCAGCCCTCCCAGGGGTGCAGGCCTCTGGATCTGAGTGCAAGTTGACAGCTGGCTGCCACTTGTGGCTGGAGCCAGCATCAACACTGGGTTCATCCTGGTGCTTAGTGTAGGCTGCACCAGCCAGTCAGGTGATGGCACTGACCCCAGCCGGCTGCAGCAGCATGCTGTCATCCATGGCCGGTGTGCAGAGTTTTAAATTAAAAAAAAAAAGAAAAAGCCCTGAACTCACCAGCTGCAGCAATGGTGATTGGGCCCTCTGAGGGCTCATGGCAGATTCCCCCATGCAGTGTGGGGCAGTGAGTGGCAGCAGGGATCACACCCCTGCCTGGCATCCATACAGCAGCTGCCTCATGGCGTGGTTGCAGCGTGGCTTGTCAGGGAGCCAGTTCTCTGATCATTCCCCCAGCTCTTCCCAGGATGTGTATGTGGGATTTCAGCAGGTTGCTGTTGATGGCTGGGGAAATTGCCCAGAGTCACAACCATCTCCAACTGGCAGCAGCATCCTTCTGTCATCCTGCATTGTCTGGGGCCCATACCCCCTAGGAAGACCCTGGGGGAAGCTATCAGAAAGCTGGGGGAAAGATTGGGGAGCTGAGAAACTGAACTGAAAACTGGGGTAATGTCCAGGGACCTGAACAAACTTTTTTCCAGGACCCAGTTTGACTCCCCAGGTCTTCCTGGGTGGCATGGGCCCTGGGATCTGTGTGCTGGGTTTCAGCAAACTGCTGCTGCAGACTGGGGTCACTGTAGCATCAAGCAGCTGCCACTGGCCCCAGCCCAGTGTTGCAGCTTGCTGAAACCATGTGTGCAGACTGGGGACCCGCACCCTGCAGGAAGAGCTGGGGGAAGTGATCAGAGAGTTGGGGAATCAAACTGGAAGCTAGATGTAAATATCAGAGCAGTCCTCTCCTCTCTTCCCCCTCCCTTGCCTTAGTTTCTGTTTAGCTGCAAGCAAGCCAGCTTCAAAACGCAAAACATTTTGAAACTTTCCAAACTTTTTGAACGCCTTTGTTTCATTTCAAATTTATTCCAAAGTCTTTCATTCCGTTTTGATTTCACTGTTTCAAGCTCCAAATGAGTCAAAACAGCTTGGAAAAGAAACACCCATCGAAATTTTGCACAGCTCTACAATCCATCCTCAATGACCCAACAATGTCAGATTGCTTCTTTGTGTCACATTCCATGTGAGGAAGAGTCTGTCAAGATGTCTCTTCAAAACACCTTTTGAGGGAGTTATAATCATCTAGCCATTAAAATTCACTTTGGGTGTATATGTAGTATATTCTTTCCCTGGTGTGAACATTTGTTTATGGTTTCTAGTTTGCTATACAAGCAACAAAACGTGTTTAGCTACTTTGAGTATTTTAGTGCTCTTAATAACATTAGAAGTAATAAAATACAGGAAGATCTCTTCTTCCCTCTCCCCTTTATTTTAACTGTTTAACGAGTATTTGTTTAACTATTGAGGTCAGGATACTCAGAATTTGTATCCTACTTTGCCAGACACTCTGCAAACATTATAGTCCCAATCCTGAAGAATCAATAACTCATCTTTACATTTTTTTGAGTGAATTTGGCATTATCACATACCAATAAAGAGATAATCGGCTAACATAGCATGGAGGGAAGCCAAACATGAGTTATAGTTTGCAGTTCTTGCCTACCGCTGCTTCTGGCTGAAAAGAATTCAACATTTAAAAACACACACACACACACACACACACACACACACACACACACACACACACACACACACACACCATTTTGACTTCTAAATTGTGTATGTCATGTGTCTGCAAGTTGTATCTGGCAGGAATTGTGTAAAATCTCATACAAGGCTAACAGAAAACATTGGTATATCTTTCACCCACAGTTTCTGGATGAACATAAAACTATGCTGCTTGTCGCTCTTCCATTTATATTTAGGGTTATATTTAAATAAAACAATGAAAAGTCATTGTTCTACATGTGTCTCCATACTATCAGCTCTGTTTTTCCTAATACATCTCCAGTTTTCATGCATTACTCGTTAGGCCTCTGTGAAGTGGCTAGTATTCACTTCAGATTTGAATTTGACTGATATCGGGGTGGTGATTTGATTTGGTGATTTGAATCACTGCCCTGAATCAATTTGGATGAATCTGATTCAGAGGTTCAGCTGCTGCTGAATTAGCTGAATCTCTGAATCAGACTGACCTCATCTCAGGCCTGCTATCGCAGCCCTGTCAATGGCTGCTCTGCCTGACCCCGGTCCCTGCTCTTTCAAAAACAAACAAACAAAAAGAAGCCCCAGAATCACCAGCTGCTTCCAGGTGGGGAGGGGTGATCACCACTGCCCCACACTGCATGGAGGGCTCTGTCATGAGCTCCCATCCCCCGCTCACTCTCCCAGCTCCCAGCTCTTTAAAGGAAAAAAAAAAGGCCTTAGTCTCACTGGCTCCTGCCAGGTGGCGGGGGGTGGGGGGGCATTCCTGCTGACCCTTAGTGTCCCACTGCCCTGTGCTGTGTGGGAGGCTCTGCCATGAGTCCCCAGAAACCCCAATGGCTGCTGCAGCAGCTAGTGAGTGTGGGCTTTTTTTTTTTTTTTTTTTTTAAAGATCCTGGAGCTGGGGCTGGTCAGGGCAGGCATGCGGTGGGGGGGGGACACTCAGGAGTACTGGGGGAGCAGGCAGGGGTTGGGACCTGGTGGGGGTCCCCCCATGGTCCCCTCCTCTAGCCCTCCTCGCCCACCCCTACGTACCAGCATGGAGTCTTTCATGCTCCCTGCAGCGGTGAATGGGGATTGCCCGAATATCTGAAGCTTTCCGAATCTTTTCTGAATCTAACAGGAGAGCTTTGAATTGATTCGGACCTTTTATTGGTCTCCTGATTTGACTTGAATTTGAAGATTCAGCTGCTTGAATCAAGCCGAATGTCCTTTGAATTGAATCAGCACCCAAAGCTTCACACAGGCTTATTACTCATGTCAAAGTATGTGGTGTAGTAAAAAAAAAAAAAGTTGTCTAATCTAAGGATTTTTTTACTAGAGGAAAAAAATAGGCATGAAAATACGTATTTCATCTGGGGATCTTAAGCTCTTATCAACATTAATTTAGTATTGCAACACTCTGTCAAATCAGAAAATATCAGTGTTATAGATAACTGAGTATGTCTTGCGCAAAATCACACAATGAGAAAGTAGTAGTCACAAAAAAGATCTCAGTAATTCTGACTTCCAGCCACCCCTGTCCTATGTTCTACCAGATAATACTGCCTCAGGTACATTTTAGAAATGTATAATGCTTCTCTATGCGCCAGAGGCTAGGATTTGTGTATGGCATCCAGAAAGTGCCAGGGACAGATATATAATGAGATTATATTTCAAACATGACTCTAAAAGATATTCATAAATTGAATAACTTATGAAGTCACAAGAGAAAACAGACATAAGTGTCAAATAGGCATAATGATATACTGGGTTATATTGTCTACTAAGATATATATTCAATAAACAACTAACTATTAAAAACCAAAAACACTAGGTTACTTAAAAAATAGAACAAGATAAAGGAGTTAATTTAACAATATACTGGGGCTCTCGTGGTATCTGTAGGAGCTGGGAATTGTTTCATAACCATTTTCAATATCTGATTGTTTTTTTTCTTGAGAAACTGGAGAAAAAGAATGAATGCAGTAAATGTAGAGAGTCAGGTTAATAAATGAAAAGGTCATAGGTTTTTGTCAGGGACAAGGGACATCCTAGATTTTAAGAAACAACAAAAAGGTTCGATATCTAGTATGTGAAGGTTGTTCAGGGATTGAAAAAACACAATGCATTGCTTTGGCAACAGATCAAGTAAAAAGATGTCAGAAAAGCATTTCAAAGAAAATGCCAAGTTTCAGTGATAAAAAAAATGCTATCTTTGTTCTTTAAATGCAGAACTATCTTAATCACTAAAAATCAGAAGGTATAATTAATTCAATCTGGTTTAATCTAATTGTTTACTTTTTTTTATACCCTGTAACTTGAGAACAAATTATCACTGTGCCAGTTTGGGTTTTAAATTCCGTAAGCAAATGGGCTACCTTCCAGCTGCATGCTTAGAGACATCTTGGGTCAAAATGAAATTAGTCAACTAAATTTGTTTGAGAAATGATATCTGCATTATGAAACTACTCAAATTGCCTATCTTTTCCTTGTCAAAGAGAAAAGAACACGAATGGAAGTAGATAATGCAACATGAGACTTCGTTTTCATGGGTTAGAGAATGACCCCTCTTATCATTCATAAACCTCCGGACTACCTTCCTAATCTATAATTATACTCTTCTGTTAATTGTGGTGCATATATATTTGCTTTCTTTTCTGTGTTATGGATCATTGCATCAGTCAGCCAGAAACTTCTGACTGCATTTTAATGTGTCTGACAGAAGAGTGCCCATAAGCGTGCAATTGTAATGTCCTTAGTTTTGGTGGCTTAATAAAGGAGGACAGGGTTTATGTCTGTAAGTGGGTTTGATAGTGGAACAACAAATGTTGGCAATAAAATTCAAAAATCCCTTTCATGAAAATTCCATCTAGCCAACTAGTCTTAGTTAAAGTTGCTTGAAATGATAATTTGTTCCATTACAAGTTTATGAGCCCTTTTATGGTGAGTCATTCATGAACCCATCAAACTCATTCATAAGTGTTTATCGGAGCATAAGGGATGAACTTTTCACAAATTACTACTCATAACTAGTGCTGTAGGTCTCTAAAACATTTCACTTTCCCTTAAGAGCCAAATGGCCCACAATTTCTATATAAAGATAGAAAGAGGTAAGGTTACAAAGATGGCTTATATTGGAGAAGACATTTTCAGAGACTTAAATTGTCTCGGCAGTACATCATCAATCCACTAGCAGATGTCGTGTTGATGGTAGCATATCTCCATCAACAGAAAGCAGCACAGAAATGAATACATTTGATGACTTCTTGTACATAATAATAGAACATTGATTTTTCTGATCTCTTAAGTAAGATGAGGATTTACCATTAGAATTAAAAACTGGCTGAGCTAATTTGATGGTCAGCAGGTTGCATGTGTTTAAAAGATAATTGCAGATAATTAACATTACTATCATCCAAACAATACTGGAGGAAATTGGAACAGTATATCAGTAAAACATTGCCCCTTTCCTGTCCCCCAAAGAGTGCTCATCCTTCCCTAGAAAGGGCAGACTTGTACGTGTTAACTAAAGACTTTTGTATATGTACATCAGACAAAGTAGCAAAGGAATGGGTGTGATTTCCCTGTGCATTAAGGATTTATTTCAGTGACTCAGAGGAAATAAGGTTACAAAATTATTTTTTCTGAACTCCCTGCAATTGGCAAAATACAGCCCTTAGTTACGAGGTCTTGGAAGGTAACATGCCCTTTTCTTTTTTTTTTTTTTAGCACTTTAAGGGGCAAAGCAAATAATGAACAGTGATAATAGTAAAATGTTTCATGTGCAAAAGAATGTGATAAATCAAGTTGGCCCCATAAAATGAAATCGTATATGACATATGGTATAAAACACTCATTCTTTGTGTACATAGTAGTCTTATGGTGATCAAGTGTACCGTTGACTTTTTCACCTAGATCGGCAGTATTTAAGATGTGCTTGTTTTCTAGCACCATTTTGAGAAACAGTTTCAGCTTAGGTGAATGAAAGCTCCATTCCTTCTGAATAGTAGGCTAAACACCATATCAACTTTACTGAATGTAGGAAACATTTGTATATTAGAAGAACGTGAAGACTGGATTATTTTAGTATACCTTTTCCATCTCATAATTGTGACTCTACTATGAATAGTTTGTGATTTCTATATGGAATTGTCACTAACACTTTTTGCACTGAGCTGAATTCTCTTCTTAATTTCATACATGAAATAGAGTTATTAGAGTTCAGCAGAACAACTCTACATATGCATGTATGTAACACTGCAGGGTTTGTCTTCTTGAGTTTTATTCTCAAATTACCTTATTTTTCTTTTTTTTTCGGATATATTAAAGAGCTGAATCAATCTTCAAGGTGGAAGTATTTACTTTGCTGTGGTAAAACCAGAGTGCAGTCAGGCAAAACATTAGACACTAGTTCTTCCACACTTCAGTGAGCTTTTGAGGTTGATACTCAAGCAGATTACATTTTTTTGGCCCCCTGAATCCATAAGTGAAGAACAGTTTGCTTCAGATTTACTCCACGCTCAAGATTAATCAGGAACAAAAGTGCCTATATTGCAAACAGTCCTTGTAACTCCCTCTAATCTGATTAATTCTTTTCTGGAATATTTTGTGCATTTGGATATTTTTTCCTCGAATATAATATGTTTATCATTAATCACTAAGCAACTTTTCCTCTTGTAATTTACAAAATGCAAAGGATTCCTTGTATCTACATGTAATAAAAAAACTATTTGCATTCAAGACATATTTTCTTATTTCATTCTTGAAGGCATGCTATGGCCTCTTATCTAGGCCCAACTTTTGAAAAATGAATTCTAAAAACTCAATGAAAAATTAATTTATTATGAGGAATGCTTCTACCACAGCAAGAACAAAAGTCAGGAAGAATTCAACAGAACGAGCATATTTGCAACAAAAGAACCCATTTCCCTTAGCCAATTGAGTTGGGTGGGGAAGTCTGTAAAACATCTAAAGAATGTAAAAGAAGAAAAACAATTAAACAGAGGCAAAGTTCAAGCATATGCAAACAGGAAGAATACATCTTTAAGAGCATACAACATGAAACACGAATGTCATAATGAAATACTCCTAGAACATCTAACTCCATCTGATTTCTTAGTTTTGTTTTACCCAAAGGAGTAAGTAGAGCTATGATCTCTGTGAGTGCATGTCAACATGCCATTGGAAAGGGATACAGGAAAGGGCTTTGCTAAGAAAAGAAATAGATAAATCAAAATATTTCTTTTTAGTTTTGACACTAAATTTTTGTGTCTTATGTAGGAAATGAATCAATTAATCAGGATGTTTCATAAAATCCAACTTCATATAGGAGTAGCTGCCTTAGGGGACGGCAAACCAGGCAATCACCCAGGGCCCTACACTTTATAAAAATAAAAATTAATTACACTAAATATTTGTATTATCAATATTGTTTTAAGCCAGTTTCGTTCTAGTTTCATGGAGAGAGCAAAGTGAAATTGACATTGAAAATGTCCAACTTATAGGTCATGAAAATTAACCCTCTAAGGGGACCCAAATCATTATCTTGCCCAGGGCCCCAATAACAGTAAAGCCACCACTGCCATATAGTCAGCTAGTAAAGCTCTAGTAATAGTCTCATTTGGGGAAGAAACATTGAGGAGGAGACTATCAAACACACCTGGCAATGAGTGTAAATTATTCTTGCAAAAGGTCCAGCTAGCTTGTGATCAGGCACAGAAAGTAAATGATCATTGCAGTAGGTCAAATCACATATAAGCACCCTTTTTGACATCTCATTTGCACTGAATTCGCTTCCATATGTACTATATATAGCTGTTATACTTAAGAAACAAATCATGGGGGAAGTTTAAAAAGAGCTCCACTGCTCTATCAATTGAAAGTTCAAGGACAGTAGATCAGGCTCCTTCAATTTTTCAAAATAGAAATACTATGAACGCAACCCTGTCTATGCATGGGCACTCCTTGACTTACAATGTTTCAAGTTACAATGTTTCACATTTACAACATTTCTAAATTGACACCGTTTCAACTTTCTGACGGCAGTTTCAACTTTACAATGCTTGATCTGATGTGACACTATAATGGTAAACAAGTCACTGTGTCACCCACCTCCCTGGAAAACATCTGTACAAACTTCCTTGGACACTTTCTTTAAGAAAGAAGACAAGAAAAACTTGCAGCCAAGACTCCTGAGAAGAATTTAGCCAAGAACCCTTGAAAAAGTCCAGGAAAGTCACCTCAAAGAAGTCCTTCTAAATCAATATGATTGCTATTTACAATATAAATGCATTAATGTAGCTATATTACTCATCTATAATTGATTGAGTACAAAATTCTGGGTTATTTTTAGTGAAAATAGGGTATTGGGTTTCGGTTCTGGAATCCCCATTTATAACATTGTTTCCTATGAGAAAATCAGTTCTGAGTTACAGCGTTTCAACTTAAGATGCCATTTTAAGGAACCAATTGTGTTGTAAGTCTGAGGACTTGCCTATACTTGGTACTTATGAAGTAAAAGAACTCCATAGACCTCATAGAGAAATAAAGCTGGGAGTTACCTCAGAAAATCATCTAGTCCATCTGGGGATCAAACCTGCAACTTTGATGTTATTAGCAGTAATCCAAGCTGTTGCACCCAAGAAACCAAATGAGGTGAAAAGCGGAGGAGTTGAAAATGACAAATGAGATGAATATCAGAACTGAACTGATGAATATCAGAATATTCGAACTGGTGAGTATGGAGCAGAATTTACGTCTCCTTTTTAGCCAGGATAATGTTCTAGCTACTGGACTTTCTTTCTCATCACCTACCAGAACAAAAGGATCTGTATAATAGCAGTGTAATAGTTGTATTTGAAAATTATACTAGTATTGTACTCTAAGAAAGACAGCCTTGCTAGATCTTATTGTGTGCCGGATTCCAGAAATTCTCTTTTAATAATAGTAATAAAAAATATTAACTCCTCACTTCTGCATTTACAAAGACACACTTCCACCAGGCACCGTACAAAGTGATGAGAATACTAAATCTGTCTGAGAGAAAGAAATGTGGAAAGAGAAAAAAATAAAAAGAAACCAGTGCTACACATCTACAGTCATAGGTACAGTATCAGAGGGAAAAGTTGCCTTGATCGATAAAGAGTTACAGTAAGAACTCTATTTCCTTTTGTTCACAAAATTAAAGTTACTATCGGAATACCTGCAGAACTGATAATGCAGGGACCTTTTTTGAGGGCGAAAGAAGTTGACAGCAAATATGTGGAAACCATCTGTGATGTGTGCAGCAGTATAGAGACTCAATTGATCGGAAGCAATTTCAGGGGAACACATCAAAAGCAATGATAACAAAGGAAAATCAAACAAAAGAAATGAGAACAAAATGTATAAAAGTCTGCAGAGCCATCTCATCTGAGTCTGGAAATTTGGTAATGAGGGAGGTGCTAAATTCCCAAACCCCAAGCTCCATGCATCCAGTTGGAGCCAGACCACACCTTCTTGCCTTGTGGGGCTGGGCCACATCCCCCACTTCTGGGGGCTCCCCCACTTCTGGATTGGAGCTAGGCCACAGCACCTTCCCTCATGGGGCTGGATTGGGGTTGGGCCACACCCTCTTTTCCCATGAGTCAAGGTCCATTCCACTGTGGGGCTGCATGAAGGCTGACCTGCCCCCAGCCTCCTGTCCCCTTCTACAAAGCCAGGTGACACCCACAGTGCTTAAATGGCAGATGGTGTCTACTGAGTAGAGCCAGCCCATGAATGGACCAGGCACTGCCCATCTGACGCACTGGAGAAAAAGATTGAGCACCACTGGTCTGCTGTGTCATAAGCGCTGGATAAGAAAGATGGTAATAGAAATGTTATTCCCTATGTTATATAGGGACAAGAATGAAGTGAGAAACTGATCAATCTTCATACCCGTTTACATAAATTAGCAAATTAGCCTTCTCATGTGAGTGTTTTAACTTGTGCGATCAGGATGCAAATTGTGTATCATGATTCAGCAATCAGACTGTGAAGCAGTTTCACTGGATATACTTTTGGACACTGCCTCTTCCAGACCCAATTCAGATCTGGAGGCTGTGAGCACAAGAAACTATTCAGTTCAACATGAATGTTAGCACAAGTTTAGTTGATGGTACAAAGCCAGAATACAAAGTCTTGTAAAGTAAAATTGGGCTGGTTTTGAAGCAGTTACAGAACATGTTGTTGGTCATAAACCCAGAGTAGAGAATACTTGCTTATTCAAAATCTGGAAAGAAATGTCAATTCTATAGTAAGAAAACCATACAGCACATATATCCTTATTGAATATTAGTTTTTGCAGGTGTCACATGTGGTTTATTTTCAGTAGGATGTCTTTATCATTCTTTATTTTATTTATCTAAAAATAGATCAAATCTGTCGTTGCATAGTAATTTATAATTGTTTATAAAGTGAGCAAAACTAGCATCAAACATTTAACACTTTGCTTCTTAGTCCCAGTATAAGTTATCTTATTAGCATTTTACATACCAAAAATTCTGTGTCACTCTTAAGATAAGGTCCTTGAAACATAATACAATCATGAAAAATGACAACAGCCTCAACTCAGATCTTTCTCCATACCTAAACATAGTTAAGATTTTGGGGGGGAGGGGATAACATCCAATTTAGCTTTCTCTTGCCATTCCTCTTCACAGTAGACCCCAGGTTCCCTTTAAATCCTCGGTTCCCAAGGTCCTTCTCATGCTGCCATCAAGGATCCTGTGATTATATGCTGTCCTTTGCTCCCACTCCACCTGCTCCCAGCTTGACAATTAAACTAGTAGATGGCTTATAGGGATTCTAAGGTCATGCTTTAGTGCCTCTCTCTCTCTCTCCAAGACAAAGACAATATAGACATTGTTGTGTTGTGGGTTCAGTTCAAATGAGTTAGGAGCCCCTTTAACAAAGAGCTTTCTTTAACTCATGCCAACAACACTCAGACAGCCATGAGCCAATGTGGCCCCTATTTTCAGGAAGGGGAGGAAGGAGGATCCAGGCAACTATCGGCCAGTCAGTCTCACCTCCACCCTTGGCAAAGTCTTTGAAAAGATTATTAAGGCTCATATATGTGAAAGTCCAGCAGGAAAAATTATGCTGTGGGAAAACCAGCACAAGTTCATAGCAGGTAGACCATACCTGACTAATCTAGTCTCTTTATATGACCAGGTTACAAAACACCTAGATGCAGGAGTAGGGGTAGATCTCATTTACTTAGACTTCAGGAAGGCCTTCGATATGGTATCCCACCCCATATTGGTGAGCAAATTAAGAGGCTGTGACTTGGATGATTACATAGTCCAGTGGATGACAAATTGGCTAGAGGGTCGTACCCAGAGAGTGGTGGTGGATAGGTCAGTGTTGACCTGGAAGGGACCTCAGGAGTCCTAGTGGATTCCAAGATGAACATGAGTCGTCAGTGTGACAAAGTCACCAGCAAAGCTAACTGCACTTTATCATGCATCAGCGGGTGTATGACAAACAGAACCAAGGAGGTGATACTTCCCCTCTATTGGGCACTGATCAGACCACAGTTGGAATACTGCATCCAGTTTTATGCACCACACTTTAAGAGGGATGTGGATAAACTGGAGAAGGTCCAGAGAAGGGCCACTCATATGGTTAAGGGCTTGCAGGCCAAGCCCTACGAGAAGAGACTAGGACACCTGGACCTTTTCAGCCTTCTCAAGAGAAGGTTGAGAGGCGAGCTTGTGGCTGCCTATTAATTCATCATGGGGGTGCAGAAGGGAATGGGTGAGGCTCTACTCATTAAGGCGCCCCAGGGGGTCACAAGAAATAATGGCCACAAGCTAGCAGAGAGAAGATTTAGACTGGACATTAGGAAGAACTTCTTCACAGTTAGAGTAGCCAAGGTCTGGAACGGGCTCCCAAGGCAGGTGATGCTCTCCCCTGCCCTGGGGGTCTTCAAGAGGAGGTTAGATAGGCATCTGGCTGGGGTCATCTAGACCCAGCACTCTTGCCTGCTGATGCAGGGGGTCGCACTCAATGATCTATTGAGGTCCGTTCCAACCCTAACATCTATGAGACCTCTTTTTCAGATATTTGCCAAATGCTGTCTATGTCTAACTATGTGTAACAGTGATATCCTGGAGGGGAGCTGAGTGACAGCCTAACTTTTGAAGATATACAATCTTCATAGACATGGCTTTACTCTGAAAGTCAGTATGAATCGTTTGAGCTATGAGGATTCCATTAATAAACTGCTCTTCTGATATACTTTGGAAAACAATCATACAACCTTTATTTCCATATCCTTGCAAGGTGTGAGGCAAGATTATATAATTGTGGCCCTACAGCACAATTCTCAAGTGGTTGCCTCAGGGGCACAAGTGGGATTCAGCACTAAGGTTGATATTTTGGCCCCACTAAAATCAGTGGCAGTTACCATGTTGGACTTAAAGGTGTAATGAGCATGCACTCCTTGGGCTGTGGATGTGCAATGGGAGCATTTGAAGACTCACACCCATAAGCATATTTGTTAGGACTATTTGAAGCTTTGGTTTCTGATTCAGTTTAGAAGAGATTCGGCCCAATTTGGTGGCTGAATCACTTAATCCAAAATGAATTGGGAGACCAATTAAAAGATCTGAAACGATTTGAAGCCTCCAAATGGATTCAGAAAAGATTTGGAGATTTGGGCAGTCCCTGCATGCTGCCATAGGGAGCTGAACCTGGGCTCCCTGCCGGTAAGTAAGGGGCGGAGGGGAGGGCCTGGAGGAGAGGGATGGGGACCTGGGGGTACCCGTACTAGGCCCCATTGCCTGCCTACTCCCCCAGCCCCCTCAAGCACTCCCCAAGTTTTGCTTTTCCTGATCTTTTTTTTTTTTTTAAAGTAATGTTTTATGTAACTAACTGCAGCAAAGGAACATTGCAAACTTAATATTAATTACTTAAAATTTAGAAAATGCTAGAAATAAGGATGCCCATAGAGTCCGGTTCCCTCTTGTGTATGTTTTGTGATAGTCTAAAACTTCATGATAGTATACCATTTACTTCCTCACAGGCCCCTTGTTCAGTAGCATAACTTTGGGTGGGTAAGCAGGGCATTGGCCAATTTAGTGGGAAGGCACCCAAATAGCAGTTCCTCCCAGGAGTTTGACCCGCAGCAGCAGCAGCAGCAGCCACCAGGGCAGGCAATGCAGCAGTAGCAGCCAGGAACTTTTTGAGTTCCTGATGCAAGTAAGACTCCTACTCCCTCATCCCACCTATGCCTAGGAGGCAAGCTCTACTAGTTACACCTTTACTCTTCATCATGCAGGGCATTGATTGACTTGCTCTGGGGATGGGTCAGAATTGTGTAGTGAAAGAGGTTACTTGTTTGTAGGACCACTGGAAAGTAATATAGGGAGAGGTCTCATGTTTTAGTAAATTGAATTCCATCCACATAAGTGGACCTCATCATTGACTCTGCCATAGACTTTCTAAATGAAATTGAGCCAACTTTCTAACCCAAGATTTTCACAAGTGGCCAATGTGTATCCATTATGTTTTGATCACCAAATGTAAGATTGTGATATTTGGCAATTGCAACTGAGGTCAATGGGGTTTCTTCTCTGAACACATACATTGCTAAAATTGCCAAAACTGAGCTGTACTGCTTTCAAATTGGGCACCCAAACCTAGTTTATGCTTTTAACAAATTTGGTCTCAATTATATGTTAATTTTTCCTGTGTAACGTGTGGGTAATAGTTACCTCTTTGTTTCACAAGGATGCTGTAAAGATGCATATATTCATAGCTATAAAAAACTAAAATACAATTATGAGAGCATCCTAGAAAAGCCCCCAAGGAAATAATTCATTTTTCAGAGTTTAGGAATTGTGAAGTAGGCAATTCATGTTTTCTCCCACAGAACGAGAAGGATAAAAAAAAATATTGTATAGCCTGCCCCGTGCATTGAATTGAGGCAGGGGTCCAATGGAAAAATATCTTTATGTAGAATTTGAGGCCAGAAGGTCCCACTGGGTCACTTAATCTTCTTTGCTCTTCTCTTGAATCTTGCTCAGTTACATCATTATTAAACCCAATAACTTGCATGTTGTATTTGACTAAACAATAGCTTCCAGAAGGGCATCTGGTTTCTATTTGAGTTCATCAAGAACTAGACAATCCACTGCTTCTCTTGGTAGTTTGTTCCAATGGTTAAACACCTTCATTGTTAAAAATTGTGCATAATTTCTAATTTGAATTTTTCTGCCTTCCGGTTCCAGCCATTATTTCTTATTATGCTTTTCCCTGTTGGAATAAAGTATCTAGTATTTTTCTCTCCATGAAGGTACTTAGATACGGTAAGCAAGTCACCTATCAATAGCATGTGATAATGAAATTGAGGACCGTATCATAATGCATGCGGGGACTGTACTGGGGTTGCATGCAGTTCCCCGATTCTGCCACTTCCGTAGTTTTGAGTGCTCAGCTATACAACCTTAATCTTTTTTAATGCAGTTTTTTTATTTCACTAAAAACTGCAGTACATTCATTAATATTCTGGTGCCACATAGCACTTGTTAATTTGAAATAAATACCCTATAAAAGTGTTTCCAAAAGATTTGATACAATCATTATTTCCCAATATCAGTGTATCTGTAAAATACAAATTGTTCAGGTGAAGCATGGATATGTATACAGGCCTAGAGATATGTGATAAAATATAGCAGTAATAACTTTGGCACTTTCTAGATAGGCAATGATCTCTGCAGATTATTATCAATCTTTCTTCCATTTGTGAAAGGGCATCCAACATTTGATTAACCTCAGTAACTTACGTCAATGAATCTAAAATATTGACTATTCCTAAACACTGAAGAAAAATTAGTAATATTGCTTGATTATGTGTGTAATAAGTGGTATATGCTATGTGGTTCCCAATACACCTGAAACCTATACTAACCTGACCCTTCTTTTAAGGATCTCTGAAGCCAACTACAGCCAATTTTATTCTTGTCATTTAATACTTCACCAGCAAGTTACTCAAGCATGGAGTCACTTTAATTGGTTTTCTGTTCTATCTTGCTGTGTATGAAATGTGTTAATATAATTCCTCCATACTTGCTGTAGGATTTGATTTTCCTACAATGCAGTAATTGTTCTTATTCTAGTCAGTTTGTTTCAGACCTGGAAGTCTAAAATGGATCTGTCTTCCACACATAAGAGTTGGATAAGCAAAGTCACCTCATGCTTTTTTTTACTCTAACTGGGGGTTGAGAATATTGAAAAAAAGTAATTGGTCTCTTCCCCCAATCATCCCTGAAGCCAGCATGTTTGCCAGTAATTACCTTCTCTCGAGTTACCAAGAAGGGATTTGCTTTTTTTTTTTTTTTTTTTTTGAAAACCTATTCATCAGAAAAATTACAGAAATTAATCAGAGAATTTTGTAAGTTTTTAATAAGATGTCAGGATGTGTCTGAAAGCAAATCAATGTGTACTTTGAGCTCTGTTTTTGTCACCTCTGCAGTTCCTTGACTTTAGCAGGAATTTGGCCAGCTCAGCAGATGCCATGTTAGGTCTTTTAGACAAGATCTTTAAAATGCTTTATATATAATGTTAGACCCCAACTCCATGCGGCACCCAATGACTAGGAAGACGACGGTCCAATTACCCGTGGATCCTGTTACTCATTAGCCAGGGCAGAGCAGTGAGTAAGCACCAACACACATTGCTTGCAACAGCTTTATTCAGAATGGAGATAGCTTCGGGTGAGCTCTCTAGCCATAAGGGATGAGGAGCAGCCCTGAACAATGCGTTTATACACTTTGGTTTATACTTATTAACATTTACTCCACCTTTGTCCCGCCTTTGTTCCACCCATTTCTCCTCCCATCTCAATCCCTGCCTGCATTTACTGTTTGCTTCATTACCATGGAATTGCTTATGCATTTCATTCATTTACATGCCTTTTTGCTACAAGCACAAGTCTAAGACTATGAACCCTCTTCTTTCAGTCAGTGGGCAAACTCTGAAGGTTTCTTTACCAATCACTACCCACCCTTTTGCATATGTTCATCTTGGTTACATGTTATCTTTCACATTCCAGTCTTTGGACCAGGTGGTGTTATCCCCCCCCCCCCCCTTTTTGGGCCCCTGTCTCTTATTTCATTCCTTGCTGTAGCTGGTTCACAGCACACTGACTTAATTGCTGCTTCTTCTAGAAAAAAATGGTTACCACAATAAAAATGGTTAGTTAATATAGACAAATCTTATCTATATGTTTCACAACAATCTATGGTATGGTTAAAACTACTTGCCTAAGCACCTGCAAAGTTATTTTAATACATCGTTTTGTCATGACCAGTAGCTTTGCTGGGACACAGATCAAAGCCTTATTCCAGCTGCAGATTCAATGTTTCCCGGCAGCCCAATTGATGGTCACCCAAACACTCCCTCACAGAATTAGTATAGGCAGCAAAAGAGAAACCCAGACTATTTTCCAGAGGTCATCACTCTCCCCGCACAATACAACCCTTGGGCCTGGCAAGGTAGACGGTGCTTTTGTGTTACTCAGATAGAGGACTGACCTTTGCCTGTTGGTGATGACGAGTGCGAGAGTGCTTACGGTGCTTGCTTTCCAGCCTAGGACTGAGCCAGGAACTGGGATTGTGGTGCCATAGAGGCTTTTTCTGCTTTTCCATTGGCATGAACATGCAGCTGAATTGATTTGCCTCTATTGTGAATACAACATATACCTACACAAATACCAACAACACTAAAATGTAATAAAGTAAAAATGCTGATTATTGTCCAAACACCAGCATGGACTTGGGGTGGATTATTTGCAATCATACAGATTACATTTCCCATTCCACATGGTTCTGCAATATCCATGGCAAGTTTGTACATTCCCTTAGTTTCAGCAGCAGCAGCGCTGAGCTGAGCTCCCAATCTCCACTCTTTTTCAACCCTCTTTAATTGTTTTTCTAGTTATTCCCACCCTGGAAACTGATGTGCCCAAATGGTGGTGATCCAACTTTTAGGGAGAGTTGGTCTGACCTCAACGTTAAGGTTTATTGTAGGTGGCCAATTTATTGTGATGGGCTCTCTGGAAGTTTGAATTATAACAGAAGCTCCCTTTGCATTTATAGGCCACACACATCCTTCTGTATTGTTTACCATAGGGTATGGTTGGGCCAAATTAGGTTTATGAGTCCATCCCAACATACCCTGTTTCCAATGTCAATTACATCCCCGTTGGATAATGGCTTGGCACAACTTAATTGTGGTGGTTGTGCCATTCCCTCCAAACTGTACCAATACCTATCCATATTCCATGGTTCCAATACAGGGGATTATGAACAAGAAACTTGCATCCCTCTTGTGAAGCCACATCCCATACTTCCCGGTGTATAACCCAATGCCATTGACAACCACGTCCCACTCCTGGAGTCAAGAGTCTGGTTTTTGTCCAGAATTCACCTCCAGGCCCGACGGCTGTGAAGTGGCAGAGACCTTTTTGGCATCCTTCCCAGGTTAACGTTCAATAACGTCTAAACTGCCAGACAGACTTTAAAGTGATGGATAGGCCACTGTTGTCTAAATCCTCTGGCCAGAATCCTTTCTTGATGCCTCTTACTGCACCAATCAGCTGGGCATTGAGTGCTTGCTGGGCACTGTTGCATGCTTCATCCCAGGTTAGGTCTTGGCTTCCCATATATGCAACCTGCAATAAACTGCTCAAAATATAGGTTATGCTTACCCCCGCGTGGGAGGTCCACTGGATGGCATTAATTAATACTTGGCTTTCCATTGTTCCTCCCTAGTCTATGTATATGAAGCCATGCTCTAAGTGGTCTAGCCAATCAGCATTGTTGGATTCCTTATATGTGTTCCCAGATAGTACTGGCTCACTACCTCTTTTGTTGGCCTTCTCTTTTCCTTTTGACAGGATGTTTTTGAAATGGGTCAGGCACAGCCCACTTGAGGAGCTTTTCTTGTGCCTGACTTCCTTTGCTGCAATTGCAGAAATAACGCTTTAAAAGCCATGCATCAGGAGTGAGC
This sequence comes from Caiman crocodilus, assembly GCA_030014935.1. Taxonomy (NCBI): domain Eukaryota; kingdom Metazoa; phylum Chordata; order Crocodylia; family Alligatoridae; genus Caiman; species Caiman crocodilus. The sequence goes on from JAGPOW010003395.1 coordinate 34,157,115, forward strand.
ATGATTCACAATGGTAAGGGCGGGGGTGAGATGGGGGCACAAGTTTGAGATTTACAGTGGGTTTGGGGCCATTAGAGTAAGAGGTACTATGATTTGGGTGACTGGAGCTATCAGCGGCAGTGGGGATGTTTTGGGTAATAAGCAAAGACAACATATCTTCCAACTGGAAGTAGGATGCTCCAGCCAATGATCCACCAAAGATTTAGGCACACTGTTGCTTTGATGTACTGCATCCTGGAATTTAGCTTTAGAATCCTGTAAAACATAATTGTCCTTTTCTTTGGACTGATTAGATAAGTGATTGACCTTTTTTATTTGTAACCAGTGTGCCCACCAAAGCCTCTTTTGTTGGCGTGCCAATTGGATTAAGCTGGAGCCCAATTTATCAACTACAGTGTAGGGTCCTTCCCATCGTGCCTTAGGAAAGGCAGGAGACACTGGTGCTCAATACATTACCTGGTCTGCAACTTCTGCTTCTTGCTCTAAAGGGTGTTTAGGGGCATACCACTGCTTCATGGATTCTCGTGCTTGTAGCTGCTCCAGTGCTGCATTTTGGTGACTTCCGTTTACAGCATCAACAAGCGTTTCTACCCATTGGTCAGTGGCTTCTCGCACAATTACATCCTCGGGAATAAAGCTGAGTAAATTTTCCCACTGGGACATCTCTCTGTCAGTCATCAACTTGAAAGGTGAATGTTTAGTCCTGGCAGTGGGATGTGCCAGAATCCTCATTAGGATGAAGGGAAGTATCTCATTCCAATTTTTTCCAGTCATAGACACGCCCTTTCGCAATTCCTGCTGAATGGTTTGATTCATATGCTTTACTTGTCCTGCAGCCTAAGGGTGGTAGGGAATGTGCCATTTCTATTCAATGCCTAAAATTTCACTTATTTTTTTAGTGAGAGCGGCTGTGAAGGCTGGACCCTGGTCACTGTCTATGACATCGGGGGTGCCCCAGCAGGTGAACACCTGATATACTAGCACTTTGGCTGTTTTTTAGTAGTTTCATTATGAGTAGGGAAGGCTTCCACCCACTTTGTGAAAAAATCTACTATTAGAAGGAGAAAGTGCTGTTTCTTTGCAGTGGTGGGCAGGGTCCCACAAAGTCAATTTGAATCCTTTCTCATGGCCCGACTAAATCCTGATGCATTAACTAGCCTTTATTGGGGAGCTGATTAGGTTGATGCCTGGCACAACTTAAGAACTTTTGATCCCACGTGTTGGCATCTTGTTTGAGATTTGGCCATCATCCTAATGATTGGACTGTTTTGCTGGTTTCTTGCACACTGGAGTGTCCCCCAACTCGTGACCCATGTACCCATCTTAACAACACTTCACGTGATGGCTGGGGAATGCAGGGAACTGCTGGTAGCTCTTTGGTGACCCATATCCCTCTTACTTGACATATCTCCAGAGGGGGAGATCACCCATCCAGTCGCATCCAGCATCCCACTGCTCTATTGCACTGATCTGACTGACTGCAGTAGCTTTAATTTGACTCCAATTAGAAGACTTACAGCTTCGGCTTCTTGGCTAGTGGCCCCGGGAAATAGCCAAGCTTCTGTCTCCTGGGGTCCCATTACAGCACAAGCTGCTCAAACCTCCTCTCCTGTTCCTGCAAAACTTCCATCAATAAACCACAATATTTCTCCTGATTGTACCTGCTGTGAAAATACACTGCGGATAAATACCTGCCAATCGGTTTGTCCTGGATAACATGCATGTGACTTTTCAGTAGTTATCCAGCCAAAGATATTAATTTCTGCTGAAGGAAGAGGCCCAAACCATATAGTCTGTATAGACATCTAATAGATCAGAGTAGATGATTTAAGTGTCCTTCCTGGTATTAAAATCTATTAAATTCATGTTTGGTAATATTTCTATCATGATGATTCCCAGAGCTGCAGTTTCATGTACTTTGTGACTTCATGCACTTATAACATATACATATGCCATGAAGTCATACTTTATTCCTTGATCTGCCACTGACTAGCTTGCCTACTCTACTGTTTGACTTATACAAGCTCCTGTTCACATCTCTTCACACCTAGTTCATAACCCTCCTCCATCCCTCAGAGCAGAAAGTTTTCATTTTTCAAAGTCTTTTGTCTGTGAAAAGCCAGTTCTCTGATAAGCTGCATCTGCTTCTCCTTCCGACCCGAGGCAGGGCACCTGATCCCTGCAAGCCTGCCTAACGGCTCTCCCAACTGTACAGTCGGACCAATAAAAGATATCACAAACAAACTCTTGCTTTTCATGTGCAGCCTAATTATCCTTCTTCACCTAGATAGAAATAGCAAGAGCAAGTCATTTTCAAAAGCAAAATTATAATTAAATGTCTATACTATGCATATTGTTAATTATGGAGTTTGAATTGTTCTGTGGAAGTCTATGGTATTGATTTTCTTCTGTTTTCCATTACACAGGCATGAGTCCCAGAGTTCTTGACATTTTTTTTATTTTTTAGAAGAAAAGTTTGCATTGTTTAGTAGCATAAATATTCTATGTAATATCTTAAAGCTACTGATACTGATACCACATGAAGGAATAGATTCCTGACGTAATGTCAGTTTTATAGGAAGTGAAAATTATCAGAGAAATTGAAAAGGATGAAAGAAATCTAATCATGTGTGATTGCTAAAGTTCTGTCAGGAGAGAGAAAGAAAGAAATCAAGGGACCAGTAAAGCTGTCAACAGAGGAATGTAGAGGTGTTGCACCAGGAAAGACAATGGGTCCAGCTGCAGTAGTTGTCCTTCAGGTAGTAATATATTCTACAGAATACATCAGAAGAACATGCCTTATCCTTCCTACCATTAATATTCTGACTTGAATGTGCAAAATTCAAAGAATAAGAGAGAAAATTGGGGATATGATCTTGAGGTCCTTATCACAGCTGTTGCGTGTTTTGTCACCTGAAATGAAAGCAATAAACTTTATTAATTTAGAATTACTTATCCAAATTACTGAAGAGTGTTAATCATATCTTGGAAATATATATGGCCTGTTCGTGTGCATGTGTTTTTTTAATTGAGGCGCCACTGCTATGCACAATTTTTAGTACAGAGGTACACCAATTGCAGATCTGCAAATGAGGCTTATTCTGCAAAAAAAAAAAAAAAGTATTTGTGAAGTTCATAAAGTACAAACATGTTTCAAACATTATCATTTTTTACAGTTGAGTGTTGAGTGACTGCATGGAAAAATTGTTTTTGTCCACAAAGTCTTGACTGAAGCCATTTTGGCTGTTCAGCCCTTAATGGCCAATCCTTCCCTGAAATATTTTAGGCTTCATACCTGGTACAGTGTGTTCCCTGGGTTAATAGACTTCACTAGCACCCTCTATTCCATCTCCCTCTCTGGCCCCTGTTCCTGCCCTATGATCTTGGGCCCACAAGCCTCAATGTTTTGGAAACCATGCACAGCAGTCCTGCCAGCGAGCTCTCCTATGTACCACTGATGCAGAGCACAAGGAGTGTGCAAGTTCCTATGTTATCCTACTGTAGAGCTAGTGAATTCAATCCTCAGCAGGCTTCACTTCATCCTGGTCATAATTTATACATATTATCATCATGCCACAAAGACTGAGGTTGTGCCAACATTTGATTTCTTGCAATATCCCCATAATCAAGCTCTTAAAAAGTAGTAGTGATTCTGAGTCTTCCAAGGGAAGTGGTGCTCTTCCTTACCACGTGGGTCTTTAAGAAAAGGCTTGATAGGCATCTGGCTGGGGCCACCTGACCCCAGCACTCTCTCCTGCCTAGGCAGGACATCGGACTTGATGATCTGTTGAGGTCCTTTTTGACCCTAGCATTTAGGAATCTATGAATCTATGAGTCCTTCCATTTTTTGGTGTCCATCCTGAAGACTGCTATCACAAGCTGATTTGGAAGAAGACAGGCACTTTCTTCTCCTTTCTTAATGGGGCTCAGCTTTATAGTTTCAAATGGAGCAGCCAAAAATAGAGACATCTGAAACCATTTGCCAGTTCTGAAATTATCCTTATGATATGCAAACATTGTTTCTTCTCCCAACCAGCAACTAGAACATGATTTGTCTGAAAATATACAGTTTAAGTAATCTTTGTATCAGGAATACTAGTTGGGACTAAATATATCTGATATTATGATTGAAGCAATGATGACCAAATGGCTCCACTTTTCCTGGCTACTCAGCTTGTGGAATTATTCCTCAGGTCCTTAATCCATATGATGTACAATTGCCAGGAAGTGCCCCATGAGGAAGGCATGCCTATTTTATTATTAATGTCACACACACACGGCCATGACAAATAAAATTGTGCAGAATCTTCAGAGGAGATAGGAGACACACTGCCATGTGGGTGCTTTGAAGACTGCTCAGGTCTCAAAAGACCACAAGTCTTTCCTTTACTCTATGGTGCACAGGAAAAGTGCACAGAGTACAGCTGTGTCTGAACTCCATAGTGGCCTCTGTTCTTCTCCTCCTAGCAGGCAACATATATGCAACTGTCTCAGAGCATTGTCATAGGAACTGAATAATAGCCAAACAAAGCAAATAAAGAATCAGTCTGTGGCACCCTACTCAATGCTTGGAAGAATTCACATTCATACTATCACAGACATCTTTGTTGTGGTGTGCTTGTGTAAATACTCTTGGGTGCACATGTGGGCTGAAGAGTCTGTTTGAAAACACACCTAAGCAATGAACTTCAAAGTGCTGAGCTTAAGGAGGGCATACAGTGACACTTGTGCAGGGATCTGTGTGACATTCAGGTGCAGTTAATATTTTCATTAATGATTAACTTCATAATCAGTGTATTTAAAGAAACATGCCAATGTCATTGTAAAGGGAGTACTAATAAAAAGCAGAGGGCCAGTACCATAACTGAGTCTGAGAAGATGCTAGGTATGGGCATAAAATAACAAAATGCCAATCACTTTGCCAGTAAAACACTTCCAAGGGATAAACAATCCGTCTACCATATATCTGTATTTTGGAAGTTCAGAAAGCTCTAATGTTTAAAGAAAAGTAAAAATGCTAATGAGCCATAGAACCATAAAAATGAATTTTGTAGTTTGATATGACAGCAGAAAAGGCCCAGACAATTAGGTACAGCGTGCTTCAAGGTATGATATCAATGAACAAATCTGAATGATATTATAAAATGAGATCTTTGTGATAGGAAGAAATGGAGCTCTATCATTTAGTGCATTTAAGGCTTGGCTGAGCAAAACAAGTGGAGCTGATTATCACTTGCATTATGTGTACGTACAGACATTTGTAGAGGCTAGATGAAGTTAAAAATGGATACTTGATCCAAGGCAAGTTGATATGTGGGGACTTGATGGGGGGGAAGCAGGCTCAGGAGGGGAAATGGAGGGTTCAGGGGGGCAAACAGGGTCTGTAGGGGGAAACTGGAGGGTTAGCAAGAGTTGCCAGGAGAACTGGGAGAACAGGGAGGCAAGCAGAATGTGAATGGGATTGGTGGGGTCTAGAAGACTTTGGTAGGATCAAGGGAACTAGCGGGATTCTTGGGAGTAGAGGGCAGATGGTTCCTTCTCCCCCCCTCCAACCAGGGATTATTTTTAGCCCCCCAACTTCTCACACCCCCAAACAAACAACAGCCCTACATGAACCTACTCCATCCTGATTGTACCCGTCCCTCCCCCAACCCCAACTTACTTTGCTCAGCTCCCAGCACCAGTGAACATGGTAAAACTGATACCAGGTGTGACTTGCAGGTTATGGGGTTTGTGGTCAGAGAGGGGCAGGGATTGTCCCTCTGGGATAGGGGGTGAGGGTCAATAGCCCAATGCCAGAAGCAGGGTAGGAAAAGCACAGTCCCAGGGCTGGGGACAGCAGATGGCCTTTCCTAGCCCTAGGGCTGCCCTGGGAACTGTGCAAAAGTCCAGTTACATTAGGTCCAGTGAGACTGATCTAAATTAGACAGTCTCAGAGGTACACCAGGCAGACCATTTTTAGACTGATCTAAACTTCCTGGATTTCTGTACAGTTTGCAGTTAGGTCCACCTAACTAGGGATCTAAGTGTAAGATCTGTACCTGGGTGAATTGAGTTAGGTAGGATGGTCATTTTTAATGAGATCTAAACCACTCCCTAACCTCTCCAAGTGTTTAAGATTCCCTCATATGCCCCATATAATGAAGCCCAAGTAAACTTAAAACAGGAAACAACCCATTTATTTAGTCATGGACCAGATTGCTTGAGAGATCTATTTCATTTCTATATTCTACCCTGCTTTGATGGATACCTGTATGACAGTTACTGCAGGCTTCACATCTCACTAACATAGCAATATAATAGTGAATCCATAACAGTACTCACTGAAGAATTAATATCAACTGCTATTAACTTTAAAAAAAGTTGAAGGACCATCCAAGTTTGTGGTTTTGGATAAGGTGAAGGCACACCAATTTCTCCAGCCAACAGAACACAGCAGAATGATATGGATAGCATCACATTCAGCTGCCTTTGAGTTCCCAGGCCATATAACTAGGTACCCATTTATAGCTGTGTCAACTGGGGGGAACAGGCAATAGCAACAGCCATGTCATATTCCTTGGATTATGTGTGCTATCAGTATCTAAACAGAACTATTAAATGAAGTTCTCATTAAGCACCATTCACAAAATGTATCTCCTTACATTCTTGTATGTGCCACTGCCTTTTTTGAGGATTTGCTAATTAATCTGTTTCAGAGTTGTAGAACTTTTTCCCCCTTGTTGCTTCCAATATTATGGATTTTCCATTCTCTGTCCTACAAAATATTTAATCATGTTACCCATTTTTCTAGTAGCGTATGACGGTTTGTATAGAAATCATACTCTTCTATTGGATTATATTAGATGGCAGACCTGAAATCTAGGTGATCCCCTTTAAATGATAAAGTCAGGCACTCATTTAGAATAGTGATAAATGGCATTTGTGCAGTTACATACAAAGAGTGTCCAATAACAACCAGTACTTCTCAGAATGATGTAGGATAAGTTGAAATAAATGAGTTGAAGAAAGCTAAAAAAGGCATAAGGGATAAATACAAGCAATAACATTGTGAATTGGAACAAGGTCAGCCATGTGTGTTACATAGTTCAGATTTATGATGAGCCTCTAAACTTGCCAGGCAAAAAAACTGAATGGATACTGTGAGGGCGGTACTGGCTATAGTCAGATTTGGTTTAAATTTGAAGGCCTCAGACACTGAATTATTGAATCTAAATCAGTTTTGAGAATACTAAGGTATTGAACTGTGAAATTACTTTTTCTAAAGCTATTGAGAAGGACATTTCACTGGCCTACTCCAGTTGAAACTCAGAAGCTCAAAAATAAAAGGGTTCCCCAGTTCTCCAAGTTAAAATTGAACCTTTGAAACTATAGATTGAGCTCTGGCAAGGAACTACCAGAACCTGTGAATGGAACCTTTTTGATGCATTCAAGAGTATTTTAATAGAATTGACATAAGAACAGCTCAAAAAAGAGTGGAAGTAGACTAAAGTAGTAACCAAAATTGAAGGAACAAAGGCATTCGAAGCAACAGGGTCCAGACCTACTTGCTTGGAAATAAGTGGTTTCTACTGATCCTTTCTTTTTTTTCAAATGGGTCAGGATATTGCCCTTTGAGAAGATTTAGGCAAGTCAGGTGAAAGGAAATAAAGGTTTGTCCCAGTTATTCTGTTTACTTGATTCTATGTCACTATCCCCCCAAAAGGTTCACAGTAACTTAAAATAGAATAAGAAACTATGAAACAATTCCCGAAACAATCCCAGAAAATTTATTCCACCTGCTAAAATATTGCCCAAATAAAAATGTCTTATAACACTTTTGAAAGAGGTCCAGGCCTAGGTTCTGAGGGGCCACACAGGGGAGGGAGATCAGAAGATGCAGAGCAGCTCTAGAGGACAACTTCACACATTTTTGCCAAAAGAACTTGGTTCACAGATGGCACTTGCAGGAAGTTATGCTCAGCTGAGCTTAGGGGTTGTGATGAAACATCAGTTAGTCTTTTTGGCATGTAGGGAATAAGTACAATGTCAGGACTGAAGTGCTTGAAAGTTGAACAAGAGAGCTCATGCTTCCTTTTTGGATCTCACTATAGGCTCCAAATATATGGGGGCCTGAGGACTCTGGCCCCACTTCGGAAGAGAAGGGTGACCATGCATCCCAAAATGGGAACATCAAGTCCCAATCCCAGGCTGCATGAGTCCAGGACAGCATTTGTTCCAGATTCCCAGTATCATGCAATGTTTTCCATTCACCACAGAAAAAATGGAAAATGACAGTTTTCCTTTTGTAGGCTGTCAGAGTTCCAACCTGCAAGCTGCTACAGGGCATGGGATCTAGGGAGACCCATGTGGATGTGTGCATACAGACACATGCATGTGGCCAGCAACACACCCCCAGGCAGCAGTGGAAAACAGCTATCCCAGAAACCTTAAGGTAAGTCTATTGGCAGGGGGTAGATGGTGAAGGAGGGAGTGGGGCAGGGGATGGGACTTGGGGCACTGCCCAGCCAGGGTGGTACATGGGGCCCAGGACCAGGGTGGGGAGTGGGGCAGATCCATGGGCAGATAGTGCAGGGGAAGGCTGGCTTGCTACCTATGCCTGCACTCCCAGAGGGGGGCACTTGAGGAGAATGTGTGCACAGGGTAAGGGTGGATGTAGGCTGCTTGCTGCAGCCTTAGGTCTCCCCACCCTGCTGCCCACCCTCCAGGAGCCTCACACTGACTTGAACCACCATGGCAAAGCACCCACTGCCTGCCCAGCAACAGTGTAGGTGGCAACATTGAGTTGTGCCTACTGCTGCTGTTGGGCAGGCAGGAGACGCCTCCACCCTGGTGCCATGGCTGGCATGTTGCCCCTGTGGGGAGGGCAGCAGGGTGGGAAGCCCTGAGTCCAAAGCAGGCAGCCCACCTCTGCCCCCACCCCCACCATGGGATCCACTCTGCTTTTCCAGATGTGTTATGGGGCGAGGGGGCATTATCCTAGGACCACCCCCAGCTAAAAAAGAAAGTCAGTGCTTATGTTGGTGGGAGGGTTTTTTGTTTGTTTTTTTCTCATACCCCTGCATCCTACTTCTCATTGGACATAACTTCCATGTTCGTGCAACTGGCAATACATAAAACACAAGTATAAAATAAGTTGTGTTGCTTGGAAAATGAATGTAGGACTCTGACTCTTTTCTTCATGTGAGTAGAAGAGAAGATAAATAAAATAATCAAAAAAACTGTCAATTACAAGATGGTAACAGGGAACCCTGGCCCTCTTATTGGAGAGCAGTTCAGCCCTTTTAAGGGCATCCTTTAGTGCACAGGCAGCCAGCACAGCAGGGGTTAAAGAACAGCCCTATAGTCAAGGTCAGTTGACTAGGGGCATTGCATGATGAGAAGACGGCTCAGGCCAGAGCTATATAAGCCCTGGGATTGAGTCAGTCAAGGAGGCTAGCCCTGGGAGCTGCAAAGTGCAGAGCTCCTTAGAGCAGCATGGTGTGGCACCCAGTCAACAGTTGGGGACAGAAGAAAGCAGCCAAACAGATTTAGGAGCAAGGAAAGGCTACCTGGGGCACAGAGAGGAAGAGATACTTGTTATATAGGCATGTGGCCTTTATTTTATGTTAAGACCTGTGGCTTGGATTTGGGACTAGACAGGTAGTTTGGAGGTCTCATTAGCGTGCTAGGGGCATGTGATTGTCTTGATCCCTGCTGGGGTAGGTTTAAGGCAGAGCAGGGGCTGGGGCCCAGAAAGAGGCCTAAACCAGTGAGCCTTGGCTGTGGGACCAGCCAGAGTAGAGCAGCGGAAGCTGAAAAGGCTAAAACCTCAACAAACAAAGAAAGGCCTGGAGTGCCCTAGAAATGAAAGGCACAAGTATCCCGCCTGATTGGTGACTCAAAGCTTATGAGGTTTGGGATGTGGTGTCGGGAAGATATGGCTTCCTTAAAGCACGGAGTCCTGACCCCTGGGGATCATTAATGCAAGATCAGGGCAGCCTCCCATGTTTTAATAACTCTTTATATCAAGGCATGGCAAGCGAAAGAAAGGGGGGCTGCCCCAAGAACAGGGTGTAGAATTTTCTCAGCCTCCAGGGGCTTTATGGCCACCTTTGGAGATGGTGCTGTGTTACAAGGACCCTTGAGTAAGCTCAACTTTAACTCTTTTAAGGATCTCTATGTATACCCAGTGGGGAAAAATGGTTGACTTTGAATGCAACATTAGGAACTTCATTTGTTTGCATACCCACAGCAATCACTGCACATCATTGTGCTCTAACAAAATAAGACAAAAACCTAACTGCTGCCTCGAATGGACTACAAGGCACTGTCACTGATATTTTTGCCACCTGTTACATCTCCCCTGTCAAGTTACGTGATTATTGCCTTTTCATTCAGTTTAATGTTCTTTGTTTGCGGTGCTTTTTACTTTGATTTTCCCTCATGCTTTCTCCAGGCTATTTTTTTTTTATTTATAGCTAACTGTTTTCTTTCTCTCCATTTTTCTTGCCTTGAAAAGAAGATTGTTTTTAATGAGTTTACTTTTCATTTTATATTTTCATCTGGTTTTAATTGTTTCTTTTTTCCCTATCCTTTTTCTATTCTTTTATGGTATCTTCTATCTTATACTCCTGTATGTGCCTTAGGTTCTATTAGTGATGATTTTTAAAGCATGACATGTGGTACTTTCTAATTCCCCCCCACAACCCAGTGCAATTGGGGTTTAAGTAGTGATCCAGATTTAAGTGAAATCAATGAGACCAATGGAGTTCAAAGAAATTTGGATCAGGCTTGTCGTCATCACAGCTAAAGTTGAAACTAGATGTTGGGCTTGCTCAAATACTAGAATAAAATTGGCTATGCAACAATTGTAACTTAGTAGTTGGTTAACACATAATAGTTGCTTAATATACACACACACACACAAACACACTCACATTTTTTCCTGCCACGTTTTAGGGATCAGTGCTGCTTGCCTTCCGTTGTTCAGATTTTTCTTCCATAGCTCTCAATGCCGGACATCACCTCCTCCAATTAGCCTGTTTTCAAAGGCATAACTAGGCAGTGTTCAGTTATTTGCTGCCTGTGATCAGAAAGCTGAGTCAAAGAGAGGTTTTTGTGCTCCAATTTCACAGGATTTTTTTTTTTTTGGCTTTAGTGCCTTGGTACTTAGATATGTCTCATTTCTTGTCTCATGCTTAAGTGATACAATTTCCTGCTTCCTATTAAGGCCTGTCTACATAAGCGGTAAAGGCATGATGGCATCTAACACATAATCCATACAATCATGCCTTCTGCCATGCCAAACATGTGCGACATGAGGCACTATTGTAGTATTGCACATTAGATCCCATTGTGCCTTCTTGCCAGTGTAGAGTGAGCCTGATCCTATGTTCATGGAGCCACAAAAGCCCCAGCCTACACAGGGCTCTAAGTCTCTGCTTCCCTGGCTACACAACCAGGACCAAGAGACCTCACAAAGGATGATACACTATGCCCTGGCTGTGCTTCATGGCCTGGGACAGAGAGTCCTGCAACTGATGGGGCTCTAGTCCTCACTTGGTTTCACAAATCAGGTCCAAGTCCTGCAACTGACAGGTAACGATTCCACAATTCTTAGTGCCACAACTGATTGGGCTCTTGATCCCAGCTGTGCCTCTGGCTACCTGAGAGACCCATGTGGGCTGGGTGTTTCATACACCCCTGAGCTTTGACGACCAACGCAGCTATGATCCCCAGGGCATGGGGGTTTCATGCTGGGCATGGTGCACCCCTGCACCTAGGAGCCCTGTCAGTTGACAGGACTCCCAGCCTCATGGGAGAACTTGCTACACATGCAAATTAAAGCTTGATAGCAACTGTCTATGAGGTTAGTACACATTTTCAAGGTCAAACTGTATAACTAGTTGGAGCTTTTAATCACGTGATAGCTACTTTGCATGTGTAATTGGTCTTGAGGTAATTGTACAATTGACCAGCCAGTTGCATGATACCTATGACATGTAGAGGGGATCTCAGTGTCAAGGCAACAAAAATGTGTAGCTCTACCTGCTAGTAACTGGGGGAGCCAGAGACATAGAATAAGAGGGAGCAAAAATAAGTTGAGATTCAGTAATACCATAGCCAGAAAATCAGGATTATTGTATTATTTCCTTAACAGTTGGAAAAAAAGGCAAATGCTGTTATTGTAGAAATATAGACTCTAAATAGTTGTCAAGTATGTGACAAACATAGTACAAGTCTGACAACTGTCTTGGCCAGCCGACTGGTCAGAGCCGACCGAGGGAAGAGGTGGTTAATTAAGCAGACGTCAGGCAGGCTGGTGGATGGAGAGGCGGGACACAGCATATTGGTTGCAAAACAAAACTTTTACTCACGCCACTGGTGGCAACTTCGCGGGTGAGGCGGTTGCTTACTTGGTTACAGGTTACACAATAAAGTGACGAGTTGGCGAGTTCGTGGGCACATCGAGCCAGCAGGGGAGGGGGTACGTTGGGGATTTCGGTGACAAGAAGGCTTTTGGTGGATGATCAGTCTTCCAGATTTACCATGCCACGTGCTCAGAGCTCTTCACGGTGTGCTTAGAGCTCTCCGAGGTCTTTCCCACACGTGGTCAGAGTTCGCTCTGCTTCGATTTGGGCAGAAGCTGAGCAGACTTTTATACTTTTAGAGTAGCCAATGATAAACTACCAAGTAGGAATACCTAATGAGGTGGAACGTGACTAAATTGAGGGTAATGCCAATCACTCAGAGGGGGTGGTCTATTGTGTCAGGGACACGCACTTGATTTGGGTTGTGACAACAACAAACATTTATCAAGTTTCAGGTAAATGTTCCTCTTTGGGGCAGGAAATGTGTAATTCCATATATTTGTACAACACTTTGCATGCTGGAGCAACCACTCATATGAGTTTCTTGGTACTACTATGGTTGGACTATTGAATGATATAATAGTGGTAGTAGTAGTAGTTGTTGCTGTTATATAATATTTAATAATAGTGTTCAAGTTAGACTGTGCAACCTGTTTCCATGTCATTGCATTTTGAGTTATGCAAAAGGTCCCACTGCTTTTAGTGCATGTAGCCATCAGTGTAAGGGAGTTGCAATTGTTGATAGTGCTTTAAAGTATTTTTTTTAAATCACCCCAAATTATTAAATTTAATATTTGAAAAGGTGAAGTTATTTTTTCTTTTAGTATGTGTCAGATTATTTGCAATAATTTATTGCTTGATTTCAGATATTTCATAACTGATAACATCCCTTATACTGTGTGTGTTTGCTGTTACTGTTATTAGTGAACACACCATTGTCTTTTAATCCAGTAAATTATAACGCTTAAAGGTCCATTAACTAAAAACAGTTTTCCCCACCATTTTACCTAGTAAAATTGAATGGGAGAGGGGTAATGTGTTAGAATTCTACTATACAACCATTTAGCATTTGCATTCAGCTCTGAAGATATTAAATCTCCCCATGTTGAAGGTTCATTAATTCATATCAGTGTGAAATACCAAGGCAGTTTGTGTGTCTGGACACTTCTTTATTCCAGCTCCAAAAATAACCTTGGAAGGAAGTCAGAGTCTGCAAATAATGATAACTTTGACTAAACATCTGAGTGGGTAATTAAACAAATTCCTTCAAAGGTTATAGTCTCAACTGTATCAGAGTCCTGTCATAATTAGGTACTGAAAAATAAAAGAAAAGGCTACAGTTAAGTCTATCTCTATTGCATATTACTCTATGGTACTAATAATTGGAAAATTATTTTTGAATTATAATTTTCAATGTTAAAGAGCAGCCCAGGATGATATTGGGTGGGACCCATTTTTCTGATTTTCCCAGATCTAATCAGTAATTATATGTTTTTGAGGCTTAAGAATTTTGTCTAGCGTTGAAAGCAGTCAAAATCAATATTTTTGGAATTCTTTTTTAAACCCAAAGAAATGTGTCATTAAGAAGGTTTGGTCTCTCCACAAATTTAGGATTATTCATTAAAATAATTTCATTATTCATTAAAACAATACTAGAAATAATTTTATTTATCACAGCCTCACTGATGTATCATTTAGAGTTGTGGTTTGGATGTCTTGTTTTCTCTTTTGAGACTAACCTCTGCAATCAGACTTCATTTCCTGCATGTAATTATCTCTCCTCACCAAGACTGCACATAACGAAACATTCTGGGTGACATCGGATGTTTCGGGTGATCAGGGTATATTGCCTACAGAGAGAAATGAAGAGTGAGGCAGCACACAGACTACAACTTCCACAAGGAGTCACAGCAGCATTTTCATATAAAAATAATTTTCATTTTGTTGAATATAATTTGGTTGTCGGTTTTTAGCCAAAATATTCTGTGAGAGAACCCATTTTCCAAAAAGTTGTATTTATAACACATAGTATATACCGCTAATATATATTGCATTTACTTCAATATATGAAGTCTTTTTTTTTTCCATATATCTTGTGCCAAATATTACTGTACGGTAACTTAGTTTTAAAATGTATTATATTTAAAAAATGGAATCTAGGATACATAATGCAAGCTCGCCTTAGTTCCACATATTTGGCAGCTGGGGGGATGGAGGGCAATGGGAGCTGTAAATAAGTATAAATACCAAGGTGTACTCTCTTTCAACCAATAAGCAAAATGAATGCATAAAAGCAGCTGCTTATATTTTTACTTTCTAAATTGCTGGCCAGTGTACCTGGGAGGACTATTGCAAACTTACTGTTAACAGAGGGCCATAATAAATTACTCACCTCTCTATTTAAAGTTGAAAGGGAAATGAGTGAGGCAAAATAGTTCTGAGCTTTATCTCTAAGCTACAATGTCTCCTGACACTGCTGTTGGGCTGGTGTAGTTTATTCAACCCCTCTTGCTCAGGGCTGTGCCTCAAGTCAAAATCTGAGTCCACAGTCGTGTGATTAAATATAGAACATTGGCTTTACCTTTTAAATCTCCTTGTCTTTGCTAATTTGTATCGCCACAATAACTTTACTTTAAAAACAGGGGGGGGGGTGCCTGTGTAGTCCATTACTGACAGTCAACAGCATAACCATAATAATGAAAAGAAGAAAGCCGAAAAGCAAATGTCAGGCAGGTTATAGAACATTCCAGGCGACTACGGTACTTCCTCTGCATTATTGATAGAAATCTGTTCAGAGTGGATACTCATTTGACAACTCTTCATAATAAAACATGGCTTTAATATTTATACCTCTCTCTCTTGCACTTCCCATGTCTAATTTAATGACCCATTTAACATGTTCTTAATTCCTGAAATAATATTAGAAATCTGTTTCATAATTATGCTTCTGTTCGTACGTATTATTTAAACTCCAGGACATGACACGGCTGTGATTATCTGAGCTTACGCTTTGGAATTTAACTGCTTGCCTGACAGAATACATAGGATGCATTGTGCAGTTCGAGAGAGATAAGGATAAATCTTTGTTAAAAAAAGTAAAGAACGATTAAGCCTAAATAGGTGTATATCTGAATGTTTCTGCAGAAATATATGGAGAAATACTGATGTGCAATGGCTTAGGATATGGCTCATTAGAAACAATAAATGATAGGTATGGTAACCAAGCAACTTTTGTGTAGGGCTCACACATTTCTGTTGGTCTCTGCTTCACTTACATGAAAGAAGGCAAAGTTCTGGAAGTCAACACCATACTTCATATCTTATCAAATTTCCTGTTTATCCCAAGCCAAATAGAAGCATGGTGATAGATGGCGCCGGGCCTAAAACTAATATTAAAATTCATATCTTTTGGCTGGAATTAGTAATAAACTCACCCAATGCTAAAAGTTAGCTTGTTGGTCTCCCTTTGTTGCTCTTCACTCAAGCTATGCTGAAAAGCAAAGTAAGGTATGAACCACTCCAAAATAAAATAAAGGCTTCTAAGGTCCTCTGACTTGACTCCTGAGTCCAATTCCACGTTTTTGCTAGTTAACTCTTGAAGGATGGGCTGAATGCATGTTGGTAGCAAATGAAAAAAACTATCTGCCCATAAAGTATCTAGTCAAGAATACAAGGCAGCTCAAATGAGATGGATCTGAACTCAAAGTACTGATGCTCAAGTCTAGACATCATTGGTCTCTTGGAGGTTTTTAGGGAGTCCATAATCCTGATCACTAAGGAATTTCAAGAGGTGTGAAAGCTTCATTAGCTTCATTACGGTATATTCAGCCGTATTTCAGGAGTTCCAAGCCTCTGTCAGCATTACAGTGTACTGATTTTTATTTTATGTATCTTTGTAATAATATATATGGGTAGGAAATGCAATCAACAGGCTAGAAGTGATCATGGTGGATTGGCTGCTGTTCGGAGACACTGGAAATCTACCTTCCTGTAATGCCATTGACTTGACCTCAAGCACGTTACGGCACTGCAGTCATTCTTTCCCACCCCCAATCTTATGAAAGTAGAGGTTGAGATCTTTTGGGAAGAAACAAAGTATGTGTGTGCCACAGCGCTTAGCCCAATGGAATCTCCAGATTCCATTCAAAATACAAATAAATAATTAAATTAATGAAATAAATAACAATTAAATCAAGCAAGGATTCTTGATCCTTTGTTAAGGATTCTTGATGAAATCTTCTTTAGCTTAGAAAATAGCCCAAAGCATCCCAAGTGAGAGTGTACACAGTTTTGGGCAGAGGTAGTAGACAAAGCCAGCGAGAAGGACTCTGAAACAATTTAAAACTGCCACTACATGCTGCTGTAGCAGCCTGTGTATGTGGGCAGCACGATGGGGTAGGGTCGCTTTCTCGTGATCCTGTGTAAAATAGGTCTTCTCTGTTCATACAGCACAAAACAACAATATCAATGTTTATTTCCAGGTTTTGTTACAGACAAACATCTATGGCCTAGATAAGGAAACAACTAATAAGTTTAAGTGCTATAGAGAAGTGTGTTTACTATCAGTGATGACAGTATTTAATATATTTAAAAGCAGTGACCACCTTGCCTCTCTTCTCTGCCTAGACAAGTACTTGAGAGCATTAGGTTCCACTTACATTTGCTCTAACATAACTACTTACAGAGACATTTCCTCTTTCAACGAAATGGGTATTTTTAGTGTACAGTTACCATATCACAATAATACGAGTCTAATCTAACTGACCTGAGATGCTGAATAGGTGATCACATAGATTATCTGGACGTATAATAATAGAGGAGAATCCCAGTAAGCATTGCCTTTGTCCAAAATATATATAATTATATTATAATATATA
>JAGPOW010003395.1:34174444-34224282 GCA_030014935.1 Caiman crocodilus
TATATATATTAAAACAATGTGAGTAGTGCTGGCTCTATAGATCTTGTCGAAGAATGATCTTTTCTACTCTGGGTGGACATAGTTTTCTTAATGTAAATGGTACTTTTCATAGGCCAGAGCAGCCTTCAATGATTTTATGCTTGGTTCAATGAACATATGCTTTATAATAATAATACGTAAAGAAATTACATTTTATCACTGTTCTATTGCTGAATTCTCTCTCCAGCTTGGATGGTGCATTTTTCCTGCTTCCTGTGGTTTTATTTTCCCCTACTACTTAGATAAATAGTTTTCAATCTAATCTGGGAGGTGGACTTTTCCCTTCTGTATCTTCATTTTTCTCACCAAATTATTCTCGTCCCTCTTAATCTTTATTTTCACTTTTAGTGGTGTGGCCCTTGTTGTTATGAGGCTTACAGTTACTTGAATTGACACCAAAAATATCTTTCTCCAGCTTTGAGTTGTTCATGCCTACAACATAAGTAAATGTCCTTTAAAAAAAATTCAAAAAAAAAAAAAGAAAAACTAATGATGATTAGTATTAAGCTCCCTGCTTTCCAGGATTTTGAACCTTCTTCACTGGTGTCAGCATTTCAGTTTGATGGGTGGGAGTAGGATTCAGCTGAAACTGAGGAAAAAAAACTGAATTGTGTAATTTAAAAATTTACAAGTCAATAAAGACTGAAAAGCCATGAAGCTTGAATGTCTTGCTCATATTTATGGCTGGGATATTCCGTTGTGGCATGCTTGGTTGGCTTGTAGAAGATTAGACTGCTGGGCTACCTGTATCTGCACGTGCATGCATGTGTGATCTTTGATGATCTCCGTTCATGGTACCAGTTATCAATAATCTGGCATTTTCTCCAGTGTTAAAATTATCGCAAAAACTCTTTTTCTCCTTTTCTCTTTCAACATGAAATGCAGCTTTCATCAGTACACTATTTAACAGGATGAAAAGTTTTTCTTTCTTTTTTTTTTCCTGCCCTAGTGGCAAATGACTTTCTAACCAAAATAAAAGATTTGGGTGCACCTAGATATGCAGGCATGTGCAGTTTGCAGAACCATAAACTTCCTTGTGACACCACAAAACACACGCAGTGAACAGTGTATAAAATGTGCTATACTGCAAATTTGCAGCATGGTGGCAAAATTTGTCACTGGGATTCTCAGCAGGCTTGTGCTCGAGGGAAGCTGGGTGAATGGTGGTGGAGGGTTGCATGTAGGGTACTGTGGGAATGTTGTGTTGACAGTGTTTGCGGAATTTTGGGGAGAGGAAGGGGGAATAAATGTGTTTTGTTTTCTCTACAACCACACTGTCTATGTTGTAGCAGTCCTGGCGGTGGGTGTGGATGGAGGCCCCTGGGAAGGCAGCCTGGTTCAGGTGGTGAGAAGGCCAGTGGGGAATGGGGGACACTTTCAGGTGGACGGGGATAACCTCATGTTTTCTGGCTCCCACACTCTACTGTCCAAAGGGGGTGGGCTTTGCCTATCGAACTCTTCCTGGCTGGCCGGCTCTGCTGCAGTTGTCACTGGATGTACCATGATACATGATGAGTCTCCTTCAGTATGAGGCCCAAAGACCTCTGCCTGGGACTCGCACACATTATGCAGGACACATGCCACAGTGATGATGCAGGGCATGTGCTGCAGTGCTGCCTTCAGGTGGGTGGCAAGGCTTTGCCAGCACCCCTTCAGCCAGCTAAACATCCACTTGATGGTGCATCAGTAGCAGACAAGGACTTCATTGTAGCACTGCTTCTGAGCCTCCAGGGGCCTTGGGAAGAGGTGCATCAACCAGGTGAGAAGTAGGTGCAGAATCCACCATGATCACTGGTGGGATGGTGACATTCCCAGTGATCAGGTCCTGGATCCAGGAGGTCAAGGTTAGTCTGGGGCATGGGAAGTGCTGCTACTGTGGAGCCGCACCCCACTGGCAGCTAGCCCAGAGGAGAGTCTGCTGAGTGCCCATGCCATACCTCAGCCGGCGAGGTAGTCCCCATCTGGGCCCAGCAGGTGCAAAGCCATGGGATCACAGGTCCAAGAGAGAGGATGCTGTTACAGGTGGCTGTGGGTCTTAGCTAGGTGCCAGTCCCCACTGCCAGACTGCTGCAGTGTGTACAGGATTCAGGGACCAGTCTACAGTCCAGCTGGCAGAGGGGGCTAGTGTCTCCAGACAGCAACTGGCCAGGGTTGAGAAGCTCCTGATGGAAAGTAATCCTGAGCTGCTTGCCAAGCCACCTTTTTACATTGCTGGGGCCAGCATTGCTGTGCTGGTCACAGCCTCCAGCTTCCCTGGCTGAAGAGCCAGGAGGAGTTGGGAGAGGGCAGTCAGTGGTATAGTGTGGGTCTCTGGCACTCAGGGGCCACAACTTACATTATGCTTAGGATCAAGTCACCAAAAAGCATCAGGAAAAGAAAGCCATCATTCCCAGTCAAGTTTTGCCTTAGCCATTTTTTCAGGGTCTCAAGCAGTCAGGAACAGGATCATACTTATGTGCTAATGGGCTAACAGGTTGAATAGGTTCTGGGCAGGAAGGGCATGTCCACAGATGCGGGGGGGGGGTGCTTGCAGTGGCACAAATAATAGCAGCACAAATTTGTGTTAGTGATTTGTGCCTCAGCACATGTACCTGAACGTGCACTTTACTGCAGGACAAATTGTGCCGCTTTGGGCAAACTGCCCTCCGTCACATAGCAACGGGGGTGGGGGGTTGGGGGAGGCATGCCCCTGCGTGCTGGCCTGGGGGGCACCCAGTGGACCCTCTAGGGGGTACTTGATCCCCTGGCAGCACTTCTGGTTTTGCCACTGGCACTTTCAGTTTCACCACCAGCATTTCCAGGCTCAGCAACCAGCCACCGGAGACCTCCCCTCACCCCTCACCCCCTGCTCACTGATCAGCCACTAGAGAACAACCCCTCCCCCACCCCCGGTGATCAGCCATGTTGCAAAAGTAGATGCAATATGGATTTTGGCATTTAATATGAGTGTGTTTGGTATTTTATAGTTAAAAACACAAAAGTATTTTTACAGATACAGATGTACAGATGCACGTGGTTTTTTTCTGCATCTCCCTCTTTTCTGCTTTTCCAGAGGGTAATTCATAAAGGAAAAAAAAAAAAGAGGAAGTACCGAAAAGTAATCAAAATAGTTTTCATGTTATCAAAACCTAAAGACCAGTTTTCAGCAAAAAGTAATTACTTATGTAAAAAAAATTTGCAAAACTATTTTTTCACTGACCATATTTTTCCCCTTTTCCAAAACCTTAAATTACAAATTAAGCTGCTCATGGAAGGAATTGTTACACTGCGGATGGAAATGTTTTGTATTATTTCATGGAGGGTTCCATAGAACGTACTCTAAAACATATGGAATTTAACAGATAATCTGTAGACTTTTATTTTTGAGCAACCTATAAAATTCTATGCCATAGTTACTCCCTTAATTTGTATGGGCTTTAACTAAACAGAGAGGTTATCATTTTCTATTAGAATCCGTATACCTTTTACTTCAGATACCCTATCGCCGGTGCTTAATAAATGAGAAAATGTTGAGTTACGACGGCTGGTTATAGTGTTGATGCAGGCTGAATACAGCTCTAAATTATATGCTTGACATTGCAGATGCCTATGTTTAAAAGTAAAGTGTCACCTGACTTCAGATCTATCCACTGCTGGGGATGCTGCTGTTGTTGTCAGGCTCTGATGTTTCCGTGATGCAGTAAATCAGGTCTTTAGAGATGTTTCTCCTGTCAATCAACATCTTCACTGTTTATCAGGAGCCCACCATTGAGGCAAAAATCAAAGGAATCAGCACAAAGCCATGCAAGTTCAGGATGGCAAGACTGCACAGAACTGGTTGTCAGGCAGCTGCATGGCAACACCTAAACAGATAAGCTCAGCTGTAAGGCAGGGTCAGGATTCAAGTTGACATTACTACTACAGATGATAGTGTGAAGCAGGACAAAAGGAATCCCACTACAGAGGACAATAAAGCAAAAATCAAGAACACGTGAAGCAATGCTGACCCAGAAATGCCAAGAACTTGTCAATCTGTGTATCCCAGTGGCACTTGTAGATTTTTGGAAGGAGGCTATAGTCCGGACTTCACTGCACACTGCAGATAGTATTCACTCCTATGTTCAATGAATGGATTGGGTAGGAAAGAATTGAAACATCTTTGGACTATAATAACATTTTAAAAGGTCAGTTTCTGTTGATTGGAAAGTAGTCACTAAGCATCTTTAGTGTGAAGAAGAACTGGTTTCAAACATAACTGTTTGAACCAGGGTAATTAATATGAATTAAAAAAACCACAAAGTTTGAGGCAGGTTCCTAAGAAATGTGAATGATTCAAGTACTAATTAGAACCATTTAAACTTGAAAGAAAGAAGAATTCTAGCCATTAAGGCCTAACCTTGCTGCCACCAAAGCTCATCTAAGATGCCAAGCAACCTTCTTTGGGGGCTGGAATAGAGATGATGTGGGAGGTGTTTGGCCCTGCATGTTAATAATGCCTATTTCCAGACTCTAATGTGGGTTTTTTGTACTGTGTTTGACAGGAAGAATAATTATTTTGTAGTAGGTATAGTAAAATTATAGTGATATGTGTTGGTATCTGGAGTATCCAGATTGTTATCATACAGCTATTGCCTTAGGCAGAAATGGGTACAGATGGAAAGATGGGTAAACCCAATGGAATTAAGAGGATAGAATAAAAAAACCAAACAAACTTTGTTGGCCTAATTAATAGCCTGTATCCGCGTTTCTATTTATGTGCTTTCTTTTCCTTTAAAATAGCAGAGGAAGCTTAAAGAGTCGAGAAAACTAAAGCATCCTTGAAATAACAAAACACAATAGTGTTTAATAAGCACCTAAAATGAAAGGATAAACATCATTAAACATTGGATAAATAATTCAGTACAATATTGTATAATATCATGAAGGCTATTGCCCACCTAAAACATAGCACCCAGCACATTGGCAGCTATCTTAGAGCAAGTAGGAATTGGTATGTATGACTTTGGAGGAGTTAATTTCATTCTTTTGAAGTGCTTCAAGATGGAAAGAGTGATGAATCTAGTGGAATTGTTAGAATTGATCTTACAAATAGCTATGAAATGTTCTTTAGTACCATTACAACCAAAACTATTTGTTTTGGATCTGCCATGCTTGTTTATTCTTCGCTCTGTACTTGCAAAATCTTACTCACTGTCTGAGGAACTTTTAAAATAAGGACCTCAAGAGTTCAGTCCACAAGCTTCAGTTGACTTTGAACAGATCATTCTTAGGTTGGCAAAAACAATAGGATGCAACTTTGTAAGAGGGTCTTACTTAATTCAGGAACCTCTAAATAATGTTTATCTCAATTCACTTAATCTGAAAACAAAGCAACAGATCAACAGATAGTAGTTGTTCAGGAATATATAATGGTTTCTATACTGAGCCTTTTTTGTTAATTGATCTATCTCTTTGTGAAGAATTCATCATTTCTACTAAGACTTTTCAGGCTTTGTGTGTGTGCCTGAGTGAAACACAAGGAAAAATGACTCAGCTATTTGGAGGTGTCCTCCCGCACACTTTTTTGTTTGTTTGCTTTAATTAACTATGTATATAACAACATCCTTTCGTCTTCTTTCTGGAACAGCTTAGTGCCAAAATATTTGCACTCCTGACATTCTGAAAACAGGTAACTGGTTGTAATGTACAGGGATGACAGTTTCAAAGGCTTTTAATTTAGGTAAATCAGAACACTATGACCCTTTTTCTTTCCCCACTGGGTGC
Organism: Caiman crocodilus; assembly: GCA_030014935.1. NCBI lineage: Eukaryota > Metazoa > Chordata > Crocodylia > Alligatoridae > Caiman > Caiman crocodilus. The sequence continues at coordinate 34,180,226 of JAGPOW010003395.1, forward strand.
ATTTACACATTAGTTTTACTGCAGAGTTGACCAATACATGTGCCGGTATTAGGGTACAGTAAATTGATTAACTCTGCTATACTGTTGGGGACAGGAACAGTACTATCTTACAGCAGAATAATTAAGTGTGATGAAACACATGCATAGACAGTGATGGGCTGTCTGTGGGGCATGATGGGGCTAAAGTGCAAGGGGCTGCCTGCTGGCTAGCCACACAACTCTTCAGGTTCTGCACCCGGGTATCCTAGCCAGCCCCTCTGCTGTGCAATGCTGTCACCCAGAGGCTGGGACTGACACCCTTTCACCTTCCCCCCAGCCCTGCTTCTCCAAACATGCTGCCAGGCAGGGCTGCTCTGCCCTGGCTCAAACTGCTAGTCCTGGGCACATGTGCTGCCCCCAGAAGCAGTTGGCTGGTTCAAACGACTCTGAAATTTATTGCATTGCATTAATTGAATGTGTAGATGCACCCAGTGAGCAAAGAAAAAGGGTCATAGTGTTCTGATTTACCTAAATTAAAAACCTTTGAAACTGTCATCCCTGTACATTATAACCAGTTACCTGTTTTCAGAATGTCAGGAGTAAAGGTAAATGGCAAGCATCTGCAAGTATGTTTTGTCTACATCAGGAATTTAGCTGAACTAGCTGAAAAGGATTTAGTTAATATGTACAAGTTAAAGTGCGTCAAGATAACTGTGGGTGCTGCCCTCCAGAAGTAAAGCTACCTTAGTTTCCTGTAGGCATCCTTCGAGCAGGATTCCACTAGGATGAACTAAAGCTACAGATGGTCCAAAACCCAGAGCTTACCAACTGAATGGATAAGACAGATGTGATGTGTGCATCCTGAGGGGAAGGACAGTGTTATACAGGGGTGTGTCAGGTAGAATAAATATGCAAATACTATATTGGATTGATTTGGGAGAGGGGGTGTGGTGCACAGAGACTAATTAAGACAAGATCAGGTACATGGGTGCAGAACATGTCAGGGAAGAAGAATTGTAAAGAATTGTAAAGAAGAGAAGCAAGAGTGGAGAGCAGTTACGGTGAACGGACTGTGAGAGGAGGGAAAGTGGGGAGAGATGAACAAACATCCAGTCAAAATAGAGCAGAGAGAACTTGATGCTAAACTGTGAGCAAATTACCAGATTTTCTTGCAAACCATATGCCCCCTTCCACAAAAGGCATGCATCTTTGGGTGGGGGGAAAGGGAGGATGAAGTGGGGAGGGGAATTTTTTTCCAGAGTTATGGCTTCATGGAGCAAGGATGGAGCCTAATTTATAACTCATTCGCCCTCCCTTTTGTGCTTAGGCAAAAGCTATGGTTTTAACACTTTCAGAGCTGAATTGTCAGCAGCACCTTGCTGCTCAACCACAAATTGAAACTAGCTGTAGCTGAAGCCTGGGCTTCATGGCCAGACCTAGAATTTTAAAAAGAGCTCAGAACAGTGTGCAAAGCTGTGCAAAAGAAGAAGAAAGATGAGGAGTAGCTAACAGAAAAAATTGTCAATGAAAGGACAGCTTGATTAGTGGACATCATGACAATTAAAAAGGAGAGAGAGTCACTAACACCTGTGGAGTAAGAGTAATTAGCTGGAATCAGGTAGACTGTAATGATTCCATCAGCTCTGCTTGACTAGAAATGCCACTGCTGCTGCCAGGCAGTTGTCATTAAACTTTGGTTGGAGCAGGAATCAAAGTGGATTGTGATTGCACCACTAGATTCCCCTGCTACCCCAGATCTGTCTCTGATTAAATCTGCTCCTTCTTCCATACAGTTGCTAGGGGAAAGAGAAGGGAAAAAAAGAAGAAGCCTTCTTATCTCATCTCCATGCTTTTGGTCTGCAGAAAATCAGCTTTCTTGTATAAGATGCGCCGCAATCTTTCCTGTGTAAGACGCACAATTTTGGATGGTTAATTTTGATGGAAATGGCGAGTATGGTGAGTAAATGTGGCACTTCATTTCCTTATTCCTTAAGGAGCTAATCTGGAGAAGGAGGTTTAAAAGCAAGACCTCACTAAAACCTGTAGATTGCATCTAAACTATGTAAAAGTGTAGGAAGAAAAAGACTATTTTTCTGGGTCACAAATTGAGTGGTCACACGGTTGGGTGATCTTTAGGATAAAGCAGAGATTAGCTTATATTTATAAGAATTATGCATTAGTTTTTGGCCTTCTGTTATAATGCCTTATAGCTTTGAAATCAACAGGCAAAATCCTGTCCTTGCCTGGGGAGAGGGAGTTTACTGCTAGCATACCATATGCCCCCTTCTTCTAGCAAAACTCCCATTACCTTCACATGCACTAAGATTTTCCCTAAGGAAAGCTCTCTTAAGTTACTGCACATTTGAGTAAGGGTGTCAGAATCTGGCCCAACAGAAATTTTTAATGCTCCCATTCTTGGATAGCGAAGTGCCATTTCACTTACCCCAGCTCGCATTCACCTACCACGGCTCGCATTCACCTGAAAATTAGTTCCCATAATAAATTGATTGACCAGAATATAGAAAGAATATCATTATACATGAGCAATAATTATCAAAAGTCACCTCTTTATCAGAAATCTAAGCTGTGGGATTTCTGCATAGCATCCTTTGATAGTGATGTTGAATAAAGTTTGCACAGTGCACCGATTAGAGAAGCAGCTTGTTGCCAATCCTGGTTTGCCCATGCAAACATCGTTGCTTCAGTGTTGTAAGAACACGAGGGACTATATGATTCATGGCAGGCAAAACTGACTGGTATTTCTGCTAAGAGAGTTGAATGCCTGTTTGAAAGAAGAAAAAGGCTCTGCTGAGCTGTAATGAAGGGAGTTGGAAAGCTGTTTTGTAGTAGTCTCAAATACACATTTCAGAACTTTGCCACTTTATTTTTAGGATTATCTGTGCTGGCCTGGGGCAGGGAAGCACTCTCATCACTTGTACATGGCTAGCCAAGAATTCATCTCTGGTTGACCAGCCAGAAAGCAGAGTTGTCTCAAGTTTCTCTCCAGCAAATTAAAATTGCTGCCTCTGCTGCTGCTAAGAACTGGAAAATATTTCTTTGCATTCTGTTTTTGTTCTTTGGATGATGATAACAGAGATTCACAATATTTGGGGATAGTTTTCTGTGCGTTTCAGACACTTAATTTTTCTTATACCTTTAGTTTTGTTTTCACTTAAATGTACATTAAAATGCCTCTGCTACTACCAGTCTAAAATGGAGAGCCCATGAAATAATGTACTTTAAAATTTAAGCAGAAACCAAACAAAATGAGAAGAAAAAGGAAAGCAAATGAAATTGATATTGACATAGTATTATTAGTAATGCAGCATCAATATTTTAGTCCCTGCTATTATTTCAGTATAGAGTTTCTGGAATTTTATCCACCATTCTGTGTTGTCCATTGTCCCCTTTATAGTTAGAAGAGAGCAGCATATGTGTATTAAGTCCTACTCCCCTGTTGCTCCCTGGGGTTGCTCTGATGGACATGCGCTTATCCTAAGGGAGGATTGAGTATATAAAACTGCTGTTCCCCATCTGTCCTGTCACCTCCTACCTCCTCTTGGAGCAAAGGAAAAGATAGGACTGGTATAGGAGCGTCCACCAACTGTCTATCAGCAGAGACCTCTGTGCACAGGGGGAATTTGTTACTGGCTGTTTCTTGCAATTTTAAGTCCATTTGCATCGAATCAGAAGACCATCCATTATAGTCTCTATGTCTCCATTGCGAGCCAGTAGACTGCTTAGCACAGGTTAAATCTGAAGGTTTTCCAGACTTCAGAAATGTACGTAGCTCTTCCCTGAACCTTCTCTGGGTTTTCAAAATTCCTTTATACGTGTGAAATCAGATCCCCTCATGCGAATGGTCCCGCTGAAAGCATAGACAGAAATAAAGCCACCTCCCCATTCCTTCTGGGTCTTTTCCTGCTTTCAACACCATAAGATAGTGTTGGTTTTGGTGTTTTGTTTTTTCGGCAGCAGCATCACTTTGGGGATTCCTTTTCAGCCGGCTATCTGAAATGACCTGCAAATCCTTTCCATAGTTACTGTATTCTTCCACATGGTTTAGCATTTGGGTCAAGGACTAAAGCTAATGATGGCTCCTTTCGCTACATTTCTTGTCTCTCTCCCTTCTTTCTGTGAAGTGGTGTGGTGGTGTCTGTCAAAATGGCAACAGCACCTGATCTCCAGCCCACCAAAGGCCTCCATCAGTTCGGCTTAAACAGCCTTTTGTGTTGTGCTAACAAGTTATATGGCACAGGGAAGTGCTAACCATCACTGTTAAATGGAAAAACAATTGTTTCCTCCTTACCCCTAAATACATTATTCCCCTGATAAAAGGACATCATTCATACTGTTTGCAAATCCAAATTTCTGTTACTGCAGTCACTCAAGTGCCAGGCAGTAGATAGTAGGCAAGTTAAGTCAAACTTACTGTGTTTTGTTGTTCAAAAAGTCTCTGTGTTGTTAGACTACAATATTTGCTCTATTTTTTTTAAACAGCACAGGTTGGGTGCTCACAGCATTTTTAAATTAAGGTAAATACTTTGGTCTGAATAACAGATATGTGTAGTAAGAAGTCCTGCAGTCTTTAGCTAGCACCTACAATCAAATCCCACTGAAATCAATGGAGAATTCTTAGTAAGAGCTGCACCTAATGGTCCAGATAGTAAAGACTAATGTTTTATAGTGTCCTCAGCCAGACACAAAGTTGAAGCCCAATACTGATAATGAAGAAGTATTATCTCAGAGCAAACACCACTGCGCGTCAAATGAAAGTGTAAGGTTAAGGCCAGTTAGATTATTACTTAAAAAGAAAAGATCGTGTCAGGCTTTTTTTTTTCGTTTTTCAATCCATTTCTTATGCAGCACACTAACTGATTCACTACTGTGCTACTTCAATTTTATCCCAGTGTAACTCCTTTGACATCACTGCTGTTATGCTACATACACCTGGGATAATATCATAGTGAATCAGATACTGTCTTTAATTCTTTTTCTCACTTTACATTTATTTAAATTCAGGTTTTGGTTAATGTCAAAAGCCTGCTGGGAGCAGTAGCATATTAAAAAACTTGATTTCTTTTACAAAAACTGCCAGTTTCAGCACAAAGCTGGTCTGCAGAGAGAATGTGGTGATTAACTTTTCCTCAGTCCTGTCATCTCCTCTAACATTACTCTTTTAGGGCATACAACTTATAGCTAAGTTTAAATCAAAGTTAAGTATAATACAAACAAAGTCACCAAAACCCAAGCCAAGAACAGTTTTAAGTCTATCTAGCATCCAATTTAGGCATCCCATTTGCTGAAAACACTTTGTATCCTGCCTCTGACATGTTCTGTATGTACCATTATTGCAATTTATTATCCACATTTCATAGGAAATTAACATACCCTCTTTTTTTGCTAGGCTTTTTTCTCTTGTTTGTCTCGAAAGGTGGTGTGAACCCTATTCAGAGGAAAGTACAGTATGTAACAGTAAGCTCCTCTAAAATAGGATGTTCTGCTTACTGGAGAGTTGGTAGTTATTGTACAGCAAAGGGTAAGTGAAGTGTGAAGATAGGAAAAGGGAGTGCTACAGACAGGATTTTCCCCATTCATTAGCACTGGCAGAATATCATTCACATTGTGTTTACAAATCCAGGGCAGCATTCATTATTACTGTAAGCCGTGTAACTAACTGAAAGGTCCTAAGGACATAGGTGGTTGTGGGGAATAGAGTAGGAGTGTCATGTTTTTGTACACATTACATGCCCACAGTGGAGGCCTGTGAGATTTGGCTAGCTTATCCTGGAGGATTTGGTTTCTCAGCCATTCTATGATGGCTTATTCCAGGCTAAGGTTTACTGATATCTTTCCGTGATGATGTGAGGCAGCACAGCCTCTGATTAGTTAACCAGGTGGAATATGAAGACCCTATTTCTGTATAGCAGCCTACATACAAATCGGCAAAAAACATTCTTCCAATCAAGCTTTGATTTATTCTACCATAGAGCATGCTGCACCAGCTTAATGTGAGATTAGATAATCACATCTTTGGACCATTGTACACTGCCACTGGTGCTCCTTGTGGAGTGGAAGATATAATGGGAAGAAATCAAAGTGCAAATATTTGTTGGCAGACGAACTAAAGCAGAGACTTTCAAAAGGCATTTGCCATCCTGCCCCTGGTCCTTGACATAAAGAAGCATCATAACAGGTTACCCAATACAAAACTCCAAGTGAAAAGCTTGTGGATGGCAACCACAGCACAGGTGTAGGAAACCTAACGTCTTTATCAAAATAACAGCCACTTACAAAATGTGGGTCCTCTCTTAATTTTTTCCATGAATTGGAGTTTGTCCAGGCTCTGAATTTTGCTGTCCGTCAATGTCTTATGGGAAAATAATGTATTTTGGAGCAACCATGACTTCATTTATTGTGTGCACACTGGTTCAGTCTCTGACCACATCACATAAAACAAAAACACAGAAGCAAAGCAGAAAATCAGAAATGAATGAGGAATGTTATTAAATGTGGAAAGGAGAAGTGAAGAGGGCTATTGTGATACAATAGAACAAAACACCAAATAATATTTAACAATTAATTATTAGCTTTTATTCATAATGGAAGGTATGAGATTAAATGATAAAAACTTAACAATGAATTTGAGAATAAAAGGAAATTATACATTCAAAATAACTTGTTCCGGTCATTTAAAGCTGACAGACTGGTTGCAATTAGGAATGCATGTTTACTGATGCCTATGAATAGACTATTAGTCTGCAAACGGATTCTGTAACCTTTAGTCAGTAAGAGTTGTAATGTTCTTCAGCAAGAGGCCCCATAGAAATGAATTCATTTCTTCCAAGTGAGGCTGTTATTCTGCCCGAGTAAGAGCCAAAAAAGTTGGTCTTTTTTGGTTTGTTTGTCTACATTCCTCTAAATTTCCATGTTGTGTTTTGCTCCTCTGCCTTAGACCAGGGATGGTGATATGATAGAAGGGCCCTAGGTTGTGACAGTCTGTTCCTTCAGGGATCTCTAAGGCGGCTGAGGTAGAGGAAAAGTATTTCACAGAAGCCACTTGTAGAGTAAGGTACCAGCCATGCTGAGTTAAGATGGCAGAAACCGGCTCTTAGAAATAAGCTTCACTCCATTTGAGACAGTAACGGGTCCACACCAGCAGCAATTCATGATACCCTCATTTTGGATTTACTGTACTGGCCAGTACAATGGAAAGTTTAGAGCCAAGGCTTTGGCCCACCCTATGCTCTGCTGCTGCAGAGAACTCACTGGGTGAGGCACACCAAGACCTAACACCGAGGGATTCTGTGCTGGATTGTGAAATGTGTGGGATAATGTATGTGATATTCTTAACCCCTCACATATGCCAACATATGCACATAGCCCAAAGCCACAATCTGACTCTTGGATTTTTTTTCTTCTGATTTTTTTCTTCTTTCTCTCAGTAACAGGGGACTCAGTGTGGGCCCATACATATGAGTAGCTGAAGCTGAGTTGATCTCTCCCATCCTCTTCCCCCCGGGTGTGTGCTCAGTTCTATTCTCCTGACTTTTCATTTAAGATAATACCAATCTTTTTTTACCCAAAAGGAGTTCCACAGCCCCCTAGTTACATAATTGCTAAATTGCCCACACAAATCCTCTTACAGACCCTAAGTAAGGCAGGTTGAAAAGCATATAATCAGCCTATATTAAAACAAGTAGCACTTAATAAATCCTGTTGTCAAGTATTTTAATGACATGCTGAGGGAAATGCACATAGAAGTACTTAAAGAAAAGCCTAGTTACTGTGAAAACCTTAGTAGCACAATTGCAATTCTGGAAACCTGTATTTTATATTAAGAGTCTTGGCAATATTAACTCTGCTCTTCAATCTAATTGATGCAAAGTCAATAGTCTGTGCCAAATCCACACCATCTGGGATTTGAAGCGGGGACTGTGGGATTCAAAGGGAGTAACCTTTGACCTGAAACAGAGCCTGAATAAGCTGCCTGACATGTATGTATGCATTATGCTACCCATTAGAGGGCAGGATAACCACAGTTTATAGGTAATTAGAGGAGTCTGCCAGTTAGGGAGATAGATATACCTCCATACATTCTGGGAATTCATACAATGGAGGCAAAGCAGCATTATTACTGTCTGCTCCCTTGGTGTTTGTCAGGTGGGCATGGTTTACCTGTTCTGGAGAGTCTAGGGATGTAGGGCTGGAAAGGATATCCAGAAGTCATCCAGTCCCACCCCGTATCTGAAGCAGGATCATCCCTATCCAAAACATCGCAGATAAACCATAATCTAAGCCCTATATAAGACTAGCATCAACCCTGACACAACATAGGCCTAACACTAACCTGCAGGGGAACCAAGCAGCCAACATCCTGCTCCTATGAAATGTTGTCAATGTATGCTCAAGAAATTCTGGCTAGAGGGCTACGCCCCATGCTACAGAGGAAGCCAACCCCCCCCCGCAGTCCATACCAACCTGACTTGGGGAGAAAATTCCTTCCTGACCCCAAATATGCAGTTACTCTGACCCCGTGCAAAGGATCAAGACCCTCTAGCTGGAACCTCTGGCTTAAGTCCAAGCAGGAACACTGCTACACTGCGGTCAAAGTCAGTGATTTCCCTTCCAAGCCCTTAATCACCTTTTTTGCCTGCCTCTGGACCCTTTTTAACAACTTCATGTCCTTCTTAAAAATGTTGAATCCAGAACTGCACACAGTACATTAGATAAGGCCTAACCAGTGCCAAGTAGAGAGGCATTATCACCCCCTTAATCTTGCATCTAATGCTTTTATTGACACGCCTCAAAACCACAAAAGCCTTTTGTGAGGCTGCTTCCTATCGAGTCTATGATTTACCAAGTCTCTCAAGTAGTTTCTGATAGTGTCTCCATAAATGTCATCCGTTTTATATTTGTTGTTTTGACTATTCCTCCTGGAAATGCAGGCTTTCTCAACTTGCCTACTTCTCACGCAGCCTTGCCTCCTCATTAGAGGTGCTGGCTATTGGCGGGTTTGGAAGAATAAAGAAGGTTAGTCACCTCACTGCAGGACAATATCTATTATTCAGGAGGGGTGTGGACAACATGGAGAGGGGCCAGAGGAGGCCACCTGCATGATCGGGGCAGCAGGGCAGGCCCTAGCAGGAGAGGCAAAGGGACCTGAACTTGTTCAGCCTCCACAAGAGAAGGCCGAGGTGGGATCTAGTGGCCATTTACAAGCTAGTCAGAGGGGACCAGCAGGCACTGGGGGGTCCCTGTTCCCACAAGCACTCCTAGGAGTGACTAGAAATCACGGTCACAAGCTGCCAGAGGGTAGATTCAAACTAGACATCAGAAGGCGCTACTTCACCGTCAGGGTGGCTAGGATCTGGAAACATCTTTCAAGAGAAGTGGTGCTGGCTCCTACTCTGGGGGTCTTTAAGAGGAGGCTGGATGAACATCTTGCCGGGGTCGTTTGACCCCAGTACTCTTTCCTGCCATGGCAGGGATTCAGACTTGATGATCTGCTCAGGTCCCTTCTGACCCTACCTACTATGAAACTATGAAATTTTTCCATCACTCTGAACTGAACACTTAGTAGAGGGGTGGGCAGTTATTTCAGGTGGAGGGCTGCTTACCCCACTTTGGCAAGCTGTTGAGGTATGGGATAAGACAGTTTAGCTTCTCTGTACCTTAGTTGCCCATCTTTAATAGTAAGGATAATAGCACCTCTCCCTCATGGTGTGTTGGGATAAATAACTTCTAAAAAGTGTTGCTCAAAATGATGATTGCAAATGATCTTGTCTTTTAAGTGACTGAAGTTGATTTCTCTTGTTATCTGCTATGGGGAGCCTTCTAGCAGAATTCAACCTGCCCACTGATTCGCTAAGTCGATTGCTATCTTAAACATCTAATTGCTGCTCTATTTTTTAAAACTTCAGGATAAGTCCTGTCAGAGCTAAACCAAGAAGTCTCATTTAAGGCATCAGACTTTCATGTTAGGTCAGCAGCAGACCTGTCCCTAGGATATATAGCATATCGGGGCGACTGCCCCAGGCCCTGCATTTTGGGGGTGTCCCACAGAGCCAGGGGGTGCCCCACGGAGTCAGGCACAAGACCTACCTGGAGCTGGAGGCTCGGGCCTGCACCCTGAAATAAACATGGAGACCACCCACTTTGTGGGGGTACCACACAGTGTTAAGGGGGCCCTGCACAGTGTTAAGTGGACCCTGAACCCCCTAGGGTCAGCTCTGGTCATCAGATACATATAGAATGACTATATGGAAATGATAATGCACAGACTACTTTCAAATCATAAAGTCAATGATGACTTCTGTAGGTGAGTAACCCAGTTGGAGATTTCTCATAGTACCTCATTGCCCTCCTCAATCTGAAGGAAGGACCTGTGAAATTAACAGGTGCTTCAAAGATTTATCCTATGAACATTTGGTGATGAATGTGGATAACTTCTGAGAAGAGAGAAGCAGGCATAACATAGCTGAGCTCTCTCTGATTTGTTATGTTCCCTGCATCTGGCACTAGGTTGCTGGTGCTTCATCAATTTCAACAGGAAATTTTCGAGCTGAAATTTTAAATTCTCTCACTGTTCTAGTAGTTATAGTAAGTGTCTGTGGTTATAATTAGATTATTCAACTACCACTAAACATGCTAAAAAACTGGTAAACTGCCAATGGTGACTGTGTTCTTTTGTATTTGGCTTAAGAAGAAGGATTCAGTTTTTTTTTAAGAAGGAAGCAACAATTTCGAACTCACTTTCATCTTTTATTCCCCATTGGTACAATTAAGGAGTAATTCTACTGAAACTGTTGGAGTTTAAACCTTATTTAAGTGGGAAAAGAATAGTATGTACATTGTAAAATTTATCTATATACAACTTTTTTTTTTGCTAGCTTCGTTGGGATTTGGGGTCAAACTCTTTAGTTCCAAATCCTATTTGGTCCCATTAGCCAGATGCATGGAGTAGGGCTGGCCCGCATGTCAGCTCTCCAGATCATTGCCCCAATGAGACCCAATGTGCCCAGATCCCTCCTCATAATACCTGGATTCCATGTCAGGCCACCCATTAGAGTCCTGGCTCCAGTGCGAGATGCACGGGTGTAAGCCTGCTGTTCCCCTGTGAGCCTAGGGACCCCAGCAGTGACCCCAGGAACCATGGCAAGCCCCATCCCACCTGCAGGTAAGCAGGGGCCCGTGGAGGGAGGGACCTAGTCAACTGTAAGCAGGCTAAGTGGGCTGAGGAGGGTCACATCCCCCGGCTCCTACTTGGCCCAGCCCCCCAGGGAGCCGTGCAACCAGATCCTCACAAACAGATGCACTCCTGGGCCTGGCGCATGAGTTAGCACAGGAGTTTGTGCAGGAGGGTGCACAGAAGAGTCCGAGGCCCTGACTGTGAGCTCCCCAGGGTAGATATCCCAGCTGCAGTCAGCCCACCAGTGGCATGACATTGATGGGTATGCGCCCACCCCTTGGGTCCCCTCGGGTTCTGAGGCCCCCCCGCAGCACCTCAGAGAGCACTACCCAGACGGAGCCCATGGTTCTGAGCTCCACACAGACAGAGCCTCTGGCTCTCAGCTGCGGCAACTGCCCGTCACTGATGAAGGCTCTGGAGCCTGGGAGCATGGCCACCTCCCCTTGTGGGGTCTGCTCTCTACTGGGGTCTCTGGCATGCCACCTGGAGGAGCTTCAGGCCGCAGTCCAGAGACTGCATGCCATCAGGGACTGTGAGCAGGAGAGACTCCTACTGCCAGGCCCTTCTCCCTTGGGAGACAGAAGGTAGACCATGGTCTCCCTCCAGGACAAGGAAGGACTGGAGAACCTCCCTTACTGTCCAGCCCAGGGCTTGGACCAAGGTGGCAAAGGGCCCCACGGCCCACCACAACAAGGCCCCAACCCCGTTGGAGCTTCACAACAGGTACAAACCTCTTGCAGCCCCAGCAGAGCCTGCTGAGTTGACAGCTCCCACAGGCAACACTGTTACTACCTCCCCCACTCTCCCCAAGGCCAAACGCAGTGTTTGTCATGGGAGGCTCCATCCTGAGGGGGACTGAGGGGTAATCTGCTGCCCCAGTCCCTTAGCCCGGGAAGTTTGCTGCTTCCTGGGAGCCCACATCTGAGATATTGTAGATAAAATTCCTAAGCTCTTCCAGCCCACTGACCACTATCCCATGCTCCTCACCCATGTGGGCACCAATGACATCGCTTGAAGAACTCCTAGCCAGGTCATGATATGCTACATGGATTTGGGTGTGGGGCTAAAGGGTCTGGGTGCACAGATGGTGTTGTCTTTGATCCTCCCAGTCTCTGGCTATGGGTTGAAGCAGGAGAGGAGGATCCAGGTAGTCGACCAAAGGCTGCAGTGCTGGTGTAATGAGGAAAACTTTGGCTTCCACGACCACAGTCCTCTCTTTGGAGAAAGAGGCAATGAGCTGCTTGGAAGGGATGGCCTCCACCTCTCTCCACTGGGGACGAGGCTCTTTTCAGTCAGGCTGGCTGGTCTGCTTCACTAGGTTTTAAACTAATCCTGCTGGGGAATGGGGACTACTGCTACTGCTGGCCCACTGAGCAGCCCTTGCAAAGCCAGCAGGCCAAGGCACATAAGGGATTCCACCCCAGCCCCAGCCCTGGAACAAAATGTAGGCAGGGCAAGGTCCCCCAAGGGCATACTTGCGTGCCTATACACAAATGCCAGGAGCTTGGGGAATAAACAGGAGGAACTTGTTATCCTGCTAAATGCAAATAACTATGATGTCATTGGAATAACAGGAACCTGGTGGGACTCCACCCACGACTGGACCATGGCTATACCCTGTACAGAAGGGATTGAGTGGACAAAAGGAACAGGGGCATAGCTCTCTATGTCAAGAAAAGCTACATGTCCCTGCAAGCCGACATTGGCATTCATGGTGGACGACTTGAGACCTTCTGCATCAAAATCCACAGGGAACATGACACAGAGGATACTATGGTGGGGGTCTACTAGAGACCCTCTACCCAGGGTCAAGACCTTGATCAGGAGGTTACCAGAGAATTGACTGAGGCTGCATGCTCCTGGTGTATAGTTGGCATGGGAGACTTTAACTACCCAGGCATCTTGTGGGAGGAGCGCTCAGTCAAATCTGAGCAGTCACAAAGCTTTCTTTCTTGTATGGATGGCCTCTATCTGATGCAGGAAATCTATTGGCCAACAAAAGGAAAAGCACTGCTTGACCTCATACTGGCAACCGGAGATGACCTAATTAACAATTTCATGATCGAAGGGAAGCTGGGTGACAGTGACCATGAGCTGATCACCTTCACCATCTGCCATAAAGCTAGCAATTCAGTCAGTAATACAGAAGTCCTCGACTCCAGGAAAGCTGACTTTGACAAGCTAAGGAGGCTTGTCAAAGAGGCCCTAAAAGGCTAGAACCCGATAGAAAGGGGAGTTCAGGATGAGTGATTGCTTCTCAAGGGGGCAATCCTGGATGCACAAGCAAACTCCGTCCCATCTTAGAGGAAAGGCAGCAAAAGGGCACAGCAGCCCCCTTGGCTCTCCAGGGAACTGCTCGACCTCCTGCATCTCAAAAGGAAGACCTACAAAGGATGGAGGACTGGAATCACCACCAAGGAAGAATACTATGCTCTGTCTGGACCTGCAGAGAGCAAACCAGGAAAGCCAAGGCTGTGATGGAACTCCAGCTAGCTACAAATACCAAGAACAATAAAAAGTCTTTTTTTAGATATGTGGGTAGCCAGAGGAAAAGCAAGGGCAACATTGGACCCCTGCTAAAGCAGATAGGGCAACTGACAAGCGATGCCAAGGAAAAAGCGAACTTGCTAAATAGGTACTTTGCATCGGTTTTTCACCAGTCCCATGGGACGGCCCAACCCACTATGGGTCAGGGTGGTCCAGGTGAGGGAGATTCCTTGCCGTCCATTGAAGCTGACCTCATGAAGGAACACCTTGACAGCTGGATACCTTCAAGTCAGCCAGCCCTGATGAGTTGCACCCAAGGGCACTCAGGGAGCTGGAAAGCATCATAGCTCAGCCCCTGGCACAGATCTTTGAGAGCTCTTGGTGCTCTGGTGAAGTGCCCGATGATTGGAAGAGGGCCAATGTCATGCCTATCTTCAAGAAAGGGAGGAAAGTAGATCTGGCAAACTATAGGCCCATCAGGCTGACCTCTATCCTGGGGAAGGTCTTGGAAAAGATTATCAAAGAGGCCATCCTTAACAGACTAGCTGAAGGCAATAATCTGAGGGATACCCAGCATGGGTTTGTTGTAGGTAGGTCTTGCTTTACCAATCTCATTTCCTTTTATGACCAGGTGACCTATCACCTTGACAAGGGGAAAGAGATCAACATTGTATATCTTGACTTTAAAAAAGCCTTGATCTGGTATGCCATGATCACCTCTTGGCTAAACTGACTAACTATGGCCTCAACCTTATCATGATCCGCTGGCTGGGCAATTGGCCCCACGGCAGGACTCAGAGGGTGGTGGTTGACGGGAGCCAATCATCTCGGTGCGCTGTGACCAGTGGGGTTCCTCAAGGCTCTGTCCTAGGGCCTATACTATTTAACATCTTCATCAGTGATGGGGTCAGAAGCAGACTGGCCAAGTTTGCTGATGGCACCAAACTCTGGGGTAAAGCATCCACATCTGAGGACAGGAAGGTGATCCAGGCTGACCTGGACAGGCTCAGGAAATGGGCGAATGATGGTGTTTAACACTGAAAAATGCAAGGTTCTCCACCTTGGGCAGAAAAACCTGGAGCATGCTTATAGGCCTGGTAGTGCTACACTGGTTAGTACTACAGATGAAAGGGACTTGGGGGTCATGATTGACCACAAGATGAATATGAGCCATCAATGTGATGCTGCAGCTAGTAAAGTGAGCAAAACTCTGGCTTGCATCCATAGATGCTTCTCAAGCAAATCCCGGGATCTCATTCCCCTGGTGTACTCAGCCTTGGTGAGGCCGCAGCTGGAGTACTGCATCTGGTTTTGGGCTCCACAATTCAAAAATGATGTGGAGAAGCTTAAAAGTTGCAGCGAAGAGCCACGCACACGATCAGAGGTCAAGAAAACAGGCTTTCTGATGACAGGCTGAGAGTCATGGGACTCTTCAGCCTGGAAAAGCACGGGCTCAGAGGTGATCTGGTGGCCGCCTACAAGTTTATCAGGGGTGCTCATCAGGATCTGAGGGAATGTCTGTTCATCAGAGTGCCCCAAGGGATGACAAGGTCAAACGGTCACAAACTCCAGCACGACAAATTCAGGCTGGACATAAGGAAGAACTTCACTGTCTGAGCCCCCAAAGTTTGGAATAGACTGCCGCCGGAGGTGGTTCAAGCACCCATCTTGAATGCCTTCAAGACACATTTGGATGCTTGTCTTGCTGGGATCCTCTGATCCCTGCTGACTTCCTGCCCCTGGGGCAGGGGGCTGGATTCATGATCCTCAGGGGTCCCTTCCGGCCCAAATGTCTATGAAATCTATGAAAAAATGTCTAGGAAATGTACATGGCTAAAGGGCAGTTATGTCCATGCATATAGACTACATGCAACTTTTCACTGTGAAAGGTATGTTTCCTTCAGGTCAGCTTTGTTAATTGTAAGGTAAGTTTACATTAGATCTGTTAGCCCATCTATAGCCAATGGATTACACAAAAAGAGAAACTGAATTTCCTTTGCTCAAGTCTTTTAACTGTGTTTAAGCACAAATAGTCAACAATAAAACTTTCTTCTTCCTTGCTATCACGTTGTGAGCTAACAGCTTAGCATTGTACAGTAACCCTACTTACGAAATGCCTTAACTGCATATTGTTATTTCACAAGCAGGTTAAAAACAAAAGCAAACAACCTTGTTCCTGAATTTTAACGGTGTCTCTCCAAATATGGTATTTTTTTTAATATGTTGACTTTGATTCCTCTTGCTCTTAGCTATTCCACATATTTTTGGCATAACATTAATTTCCCTACAAGGAAAACTTGCTTTTCTGTATTAAACTTGACTATTTTACACAAATGAAAATTATCCTGTCAAGGATTTTGCCATAAATACTATAAATACTGAAAACCAGTATCTCTCCTGGGGTAAATCTCAGCATAAATGAACACATTAAATTTTATGTTTTCGTTTGAGTATGTCTTTGTGTGACTCTCTGAGCTTTCTTGGGGATGAAATCTTTTTCTAAGCTAGCAAAATGTATTCTTTTTTTGCTTTGTTAGTATAGCCACGCTAACAAGAAGTACTAGTGCTCTATATCCCCTCTTGTTTTCTTTTTGTGCGTATCGTTTTGAGAGCTAGACAACTTACTTTTTTATATGTATGGTATTCTGTAATAATTATTGAACTTTTTTGAACAGGGAAACTGTTCTTTGTTGCAGTCTGCCCCTGAGTGGGTGCACTGGAAAGAAAAGGTTTTCCTTTTGGTGGAGTAGAGGAAAGTTCTTTTGTGATGGGTTTTGACAGGATGCAAGTTCATTGTTGAATGTGCTTTTTAAAATGGTTTCCTTGTACAAATTCATAGGTTTTTCATAAATGTAAGAGAGAAAATGGAAAAGTAAAGGACTCGTTTTCCTTGGGTGACTGTCTTCTAGTTGCTGAGCCCTCTTAACCATAGCTCCAAACACTGCCAGAGAGCTAATGGTTAGCAAATTGATCTGGAAAGGAAAACATATTGTGAAGAAATAAACCAAATCAATGAATACAGAACAGAAGAGACTGATTTAACAATCCAAATATCTTGGGGTTATGACATGGGAGTTTAATTCTCCCTAAATTGAAGCAGTGGGGCTTTTTTTTTAGAGTAAACCCCCATGCCGTGTGCACCCGTGTCAGAGCCCAGTCCTTACCTGCCTCTCCAGTGGAGGGGAGGGGAAGAGCAAACTGCTGGCAGGCCGCGGTCCCTGAGCTGCGGGGTGCAGGGAGCTGGTGCTTCCCTCCGTGGCAGTGGAGCCCACCAACCCCAGGAAGCACCCACCCACAGGCACCTGGCTCAGCCAGTCCCAGGGGGCAATGCAGCCACAGGGGAAGCATTGGCCCCCGCACAGCTTAGCAGGCAGGCAAGCTCCGGGAGGGAAGGATCAGGCTTACCCCTTTTTTTTTTCCTTTCTTTCTGTGGAGCTTGCCTTCTTGGGCTGCTGCCGGGCTGCCTTCAAGAGCTCCCTGTGCGACCCCTGAACTGCACAGGGCCCACTGCTCCCCTGTGGCTGCAGAGTTTAGAAACTAAAATTCCTCAGTGGTGTTTTACTTCGCAACACCCCACAGTCCTTTGCTGCATCCCAAAGTCATTTAAGGTGCATTATGCCACTGAAAGTGCTACAGCGTCTGGAATTAATGTGCAATACGCCGCTGCACGTGCAAACAGCAATGCCATTAAAGCGGTGCAAAAGGCATTTAACCCACTTGAAGCCTGTTTTAAAGTGCCTTCTACAAATGCTCTTACTTAGTTAAAAGGAGGAAATTGGATGTCAGAAAAGCTTTACTGGCATGTCTCTAGCTGTTCCAGAAAAATTAACTTGTGCCAAATCTTTTCCCTAAATCATATAAGGCCAGAACTGAAAGCCAGAACAACTGTTTGAGGGTCTTACATTTGTCTGACTTTTACTTTTTTAGAGTAGTTAATTGTCATGAATGAATGTAACTAGACATTTCACTACATGATTAAATTACCTGTTCTTACCCCTTGCTTGATGAGCTCTAATTTAATACCAATTTTAATACATTTTAGCTACACTGTTGTTCTGAATCTTTTGTCGTGGACCTTCCAATTATATAAATAAAAAATAGTTACAAGTATTGAACTGCATAACAGCTGTGTGACTGCTATAAGTATTATTATTATTTGTATTATAATAGGTACTAGCAGCTCCCGCTGAGATTCAAGGTTCATTGTGGTATATGTTGCACCACATATAGTAAGAAAGCACATGTCCTGGTGAGCTAACAATACAAATTTCGTTCCATATGGAAGCAATATTAAATGCATAAGAGCAGGCTCTCCTATTGTGAAAAAAGGGTATGAAGTGCAGCAGGAGATTGGCCCAGCCAAATTAAAAACTTGGCCATATTACTAACCATGAGTATAAATTTATTGCACATACATGCGGGTATAAAAATAAAAAAAGGCCAGGTTACAAATTAAAATGAAGCTGGTAAGGGATGTAAAAAGGCACAATAAAACTTCAAGTATTGTACAAGTTTGTCAAAAGTAAGAGGGAGACAAAGAAAAGCATAGGTCTCTTAACATATGTAGAAGGCAATCTTATAACAAATGAAACTGAGGAGGCTAAAGTATTTAACACCTCTTTTACTTCAGCATTTATGAATAGGGTTAACTACCCAATGATGAAAATGGTTAGGAGCAAGGACAGGGTGGGAGATAAGCAGCCTAGAGTAGTGAAGGAACAGGTCAGAGATCACTTGGGGGAAGCTAAATGTTTTCAAGTCAATAGTGCCAAAAAATATGCATGCTAGAGTACTCAAAGAATTGGCTAAGATAAAGAGAAAGGGGATCTGATTCATAGATGTTAGGGTCGGACGGGATCTCAACAGGTCATCGAGTTCAACCCCCTGCCTAGGCAGGAAAGAGTACTAGGGTCAGATGAAGGAGAAGGGGGAGAAGTCAGTTTAAACTCACCGCCTGGAAAGATTATAGAGCATGTAATCAAAGTATCTATTTCTGAGCACCTAAAGGAGAACAAGGTTATCAGGAGAAGCAAATATGAATTCATTAAAAACACTGTTGGATGGGGGAGAGCAGTGGATATAAAATGCCTTGATGTTAGTAAAATTTTAATACCACGTTCCATAACATTTTCATTCATAAGCTAAGCATATAGAGTCTAGATCAGGTATGTCAAATATTTGGCCCGTAGAGCTGTGTCATCCCACCTGGGGGGCTCCTGGAAGGGCCAGGATTTTGGCAAAAGCGTGAACTGGAGCAGCGTTAATCTCACAGCACCTTTTGCTGACTCATACAGGTTGGAGATAACACCTCTGTTGCTGACCCAGCCGGAAAAATCCTGGTCCTTGTTCTGCACTGGGGAAAGGTGAAGGGGATCAGAAAGAGAAGGGAAGGGGGAGAGGGGCAGGATTGAAGTGGGTAGCAGGTAGAGAGGGAGCTTCTAGGATGCTGCCCTCGTCAGCCCCTGGATCACCCCAGCGCCTCTGATCATCCTCTCCACCCCTGAATTGCCCTTGTGCCATTCCAATTGCCCCCTCCACCCCCACACACCTAGATCCAGACTCCAGGCCCTGCAGCTGGAATGAGGGGCAAGAATCAATGGGTGGGGAGGCCAGGGTATGACGAGCTGTTGGGTTGCAGCGTGGTCCGGCAGGAACTAGTTCCAGGTCCATGGGGGCAGATCCGGCTTCAGAGAGCAGAGGAGCAAGCAAGGCAAGAGAAACCCCCTCCCTGCTGCTGCCGCGCTGGCTGACTGGGATGGCAGGGCAGCAAGGTGGAGGCAGAAGGGCAAAGGGAGTGATCACAGCAGTAATCAGGAGGGTGGCTGAGGCAGCATGGTGGTGATCCAGGCCGCGGTGGAGGACTGAGGTAGAAGGGGAATATCTGAGGGTGGAGGGGCTGATTGTGGATGGGAAACAAATCTAGGGGCAGCGGGGGAGTTCAGGCGGGGGGGGAGTGATCC
Organism: Caiman crocodilus; assembly: GCA_030014935.1. Lineage (NCBI taxonomy): Eukaryota > Metazoa > Chordata > Crocodylia > Alligatoridae > Caiman > Caiman crocodilus. The sequence goes on from JAGPOW010003395.1 coordinate 34,199,843, forward strand.
ACACAGCTTGGGGAGGCTCCTTCCTCCTGGCATATACCCTGGCTAGGGAGACAGCGAGGAGGACATGAATGGAGCCGGATTTCAGCTTCTCGCCTCGCACTGCTCCCCAACCCTTAGCAGCAGGTCTGAGCAGCACGTGTTGGAGACGGTGTTAACTCTTAACGTGAGACTGCTCGGAGCACACGCTAAATGTAATAACACCTTGGAGTTAGCATGTGCCAATCATAATGCAATTGCAACAACCACTGTAAGAGTTATTAAGCGTTAGAATAGAATAGAAAGGTGGAGGAATCTCCCTGCTGGAAAAGTTTTAAGATCGGGACAAACACTTGGCCAGGGAGATTTAAATAGAGATGCTCTTTCGTTGAATAGGCACTTGGACTACATGATTTCCTGAAGTCCCTTCTTGCCCTATTTTCCTAAGTTTTTAAGTCAACAGGGCATATATGAATAACAGCGGAGGGTGGGGGTACAGTGATTCCCTGCATTCGTCAAACAGGTGAGTTTCAGAGCTAGTAACAAAACCCACGATCTTGCTTCACTGTCGATGCCATGCCAGTTAGACCACATGATTTCCCATATTCTGTTCTCTTTGGAAGTGAACTGTCCCTGGTGTCGCGACCTGATCGGAGGACGCACAGGTGGGTGGTTTTGAACTGACTAGGCAGAAACGCGTGGGGTAAAAAAAAAAAAGTTTACTTACGTCACCAGGGGACGAGGCTGAAAGCTCGCAGTTGTAGTTACAAGTGAGAGGGGCGGATAAAACTAGACCTGAGAGAGGAAAATCAAATATTTAAACTGTTTGCTCCTAAGAAAGTAAATTGTTGAAGAGTTTAGAAATTTAGATGCCAGACTGCTTTTATTTGGGATTCATTTCCCATACCACATGAACTGGGCCTCCCACCTCTCTGAACCTGAAAAATATACTCAAGGATGGGATTGTTTACCTAATGATCTATCAATTAACCTGCTTTCTCCTTGCAAATGTAGCCTTACTCATGATACCAGATGTGCAATTAAGAGTGTTTGAAATACTGGCATCATTATTTCAGAATTTTTCTTGTATCTCGCAGGATGATTTGATTTGGTAACATCAAGTCGACAGTGGTGTAGTGTTTCTGCAAGTAAAGAGTGAGGTCTACGTATGTAAATATATCTGTAGCACCCAGGGGAAGAGAGTTATAGTCGAATAAACTTGCCCATATTTCATCCTTGCCTTTCTCCCCTTGGACCATGAAGCTGAATTTAGCAGGGGAAAAGATTATGTTAAAAAATCCAGTGGGGATGATAACTGGTGTCAAAGATCTCATTAGCACTTAAAAGAATTAAGCCATGTACATAAAAACAATGCAAAATAAAACATGTTGTATGTTATACTACAAAAGGATCCTGTGAATTTCCATGACCTAACCTCATTTTGTTTTTATGCAATTTTAATATTGTATTATCAGCCTATTAAAAATATTTCATCTTCATTAATACGCTTGGTGAATACTGTTACCGGTTCATTGAACTTTGATTTCAGTAATTAATTAACTCCATTCTGAATTTTTTTTCCCACAAGTCCCAGAATTCTCAGCATGCCTTGTCTGTTTCGCTGCACGCGCAAAGATACCCCTTTTCAAGTCTGTCTGCTGAAAACAGCTTGTTGCAGTAATTAAAAGTGTATTAAAAAACTGATAGGACGATAGGTTTGTACTTTGTAGTGATTCTGTTTTCAGTCTTTGGCTGCAGCATTATGATGAAGTAATTATTTTCTGTCTCCTTAACACCATAAACAGGGATCTAATAAGCAAGAACTTCCATAATTCAAAGATTGTGACCTGACTTACAGAAATGCCGAGGATCTCTGAAGTTCTGCTGAAGGAAATGAGGGCCATGGATGCACTACATCTCTGAAGGAATCAGGTAACTCAGGTCCCAATTCAGGAATCAGTTAAGCATATGCTGAAAGCCTTTCCTGAGCAAGGTCCTTCTTTGCATGCCTGAATGTGGATTTAGTGGACTATTTTTAGGCACCTAAATGTGAAAATCTGGGGCGAGATATTCAGCTACTGAAAATCTGGAGTGATGGCTCTACTTCTACATGTAAGATGTTATCTGATTATTTTTGTTTAAATAAGGTAGACACGAATAGATCTTTTTCTTTTTTAAATATTTGTGTGTAAACATTTTCCAAACGTTTTCAGTAGGGAGGGGAAGGGATGTAAAATTAATTTATAAGGCACTACAGAGTATGCTGAAGAAACTTGATTAAGGACACAGACCTCTTTCATACCTCGGGTGATTCTTATTCAGATGTCATTGGCTCTACAGAGATCAGTGAGACACTTCATGAAAAGAAATACTACTCGGCACATGTGTCTTGGAATACCTTATTTCAAACCCAGTTTAAGTGAATGTAAAGGTTCTCATCAACCTCAGTGGGCTTTGAATTAGGCCCCACAAGAATAATGACTAGGATGTCATTATTGCAAATAGGAAAATATAGTTAACATGTTGAGATACATCATTGATTACCATGGGGCCCTATATATTTATTTTCCTTATTGTTTAAAATTGATTCCATATTAGAATCCACTTCTATACCCTCCTCATTTTCCATGCATTTTCATGATCAGAATCCAGCATACTGTTGACCGCTTGCTTGCATTTCCCTAAGGCGTAAAAGCAACAAAAAAATAATGCAGAGTGATCAGGAAAGCACTTGCATGCTAGGAGACTATGTGGTTTTGTTATATTAGTCACCTTCTGTCTTCTTATATAAGTACCATATCATTAGTATTTACTTCTACCTAATAAAGGACTTACTAATATAATTATACTCTAATGAATTTTGTCAACCATTACAGCATTGGAAGAATATGAACACAATGTAGGATTGCTTTGAAGGGTTAAAGCTCAAGGAAAATACAGGAAACCTAAATATGATAGACTCCCATCAAAAATATGCATTAATATGTGGCAGATAAGTTTCTCTCCTACCTGCTGCAGCTTTTAGAACCATACCTATGTTTCAAGTCCCTCCATCAACACCTGTAGGGCATGAGAAAAAGAGAGAATGCCAGGGGCTGTCTCACTTTTCCCTCCTTTTCCCTCCAAGCCTTCAAGGATGGAAAGATGAATTAATATAGCCTGGTGTTATATTGTACTCACAGGGTTTTCCTCTATCAGATGTGCTTTATTGCTATCTTTTCAAATTTACAAAAGCACAGCTCACTGTGGAAGTGTTATTCCCAGAGATAAGATGACCGGAAAGCCGAGTTCTAGATACAAAAGAGTCAGAGGGTAGGGAGTTCATCCCAGTTGGTGACCTGTTTATATAAAAATGCACGGTACTTCTGTTGTATTTTACACAAGTGATTCCACCGTTTTATTGCAAGCAAGTAGAAATACTCTTGTGCTCAATTTTTCAGAAACTCATTTTTATTCACATGAGGGGTTTTATAAGTGGTATTGATCAGATTAAGGGCTTCTGAGAAAGGAAGTAGAGGCAATATGGACTGTTTTCAAGAGGATATTGCTAAATACTCAAGTCTCATGTGTCCCTAGACAAAACAAATACTGACTGAGCTGCAATACAGGAAATATTAGATTAAAGAAGATAAAGTGAAAGATTAGAACAGACATCAAGGCAGAGTAAAAGAAGGGTGCTGGCATGTGTGGAAAGAAGATTAAAGAATTAAAGAGGTAAAGTGAAGACAAGTTAATAAAAAGATCGTTAAAAAAGAGAAGAAAAACCCAGAAAGGGGATGTGCTTTTATTAAATGTGTGTAAGATGTAGATGCTCATTTGCCAAATTTGGTGTCAATGATTCTGCTGCCATTACTCACTTGGAAAACTTCATGAGTAATTCCACTGCTTTCAGCATTCAGTTTGTAATGACATTTAATATACGCTACTTGTCCAAAATAAATCCTTTAGATGGAGGATTGTGAATACAGTATATAGTCTTTTGGCTCAGTAAATTATATTTTTTTGTGTATAGATGGCCATCTATTTATAGAAAAGAACACAGGCCAAGAGGTTCTCCAGAGGAAGACAATGAGGATGCAGTTCCTGATGGCTGATATTTCCCGTGAGAATTTGTTCCATAGTCTGGGTCCTTGTGAAAGCTCTGTCTCTTACACAACTACATTTTAACCATGCAGTATAAAGCTCCATTATACTTTGGACGAGGCTTTCTTCCCTGAACCGTAGGGCCAAGTACAAGCATTCAAGGTGCTTGAGGCAGAAGTGCACAAAATATCACCCTTTACTCAAAGCACCCTAGATTAGTGTAGGAATGAACAGAATTGGCCTAGGGGTCGGGGGGCATGGAAATGGCCTGCACTGGCCAAGGCCAGTAAGCTAGGGCACTCCTACACACTTCCCAGAAGGCTGCTAGAGTTGCCCCTCTCTCCAGCCCCACTCCTCCCTCTGCCAGCTAGTGGGTGTCAGCAGCAGTGGGAGGGAGGGAGAGAGAGGGGTGGGGAATGAAGACCCCTGAGGCTGAAGGGTTCTTTAATGAAGACCCCTTGGGTTGAAGGGAGGGGACAGCTGGGCCAGGTCCATGAGGCAGGAGGGATCCACTCCTCCAGCTGAACCCAGGAGCTGCAGCTTGTAGCTGCACCACTTTTCACCATGACAGGAACTGGGGGCAGGGGAGGAACAGGCCTCCCCCACCACTCAGGCACCCCCAACTCCCCCAGCTTGCTGGTTTGGGTCTAGTGACACAGCCCCAAGCTGCAGCTCCTCCTGTGGCTGGGGGGAGAGAGGTCCTCTGCCACATGGACCTAATCCCCCCCTACAAGACCCAAAAGAACAAGCTGGGGGTGCCTGCATGGCAGGAAGGCTCCATTTCCCCACACCCCTGCCCAGCAGTGCAGGGAGAAGATGGAGCCTTTTCTGTCTTCTCTCTATGACAGCCTGGGGGTGGGGCTGGGTTAGTACTTGCTCATAGCAGATGAGAACCAGCTGAAGCTAGCAAGCTATCCAGTAAGGGGCCCCTAGGTTGACAGCAGAACGGGACCTACATGAAAGCATGATGGATGTGGTACAGGCCGTCAAAAAAAGTGCTCTGGCCTAAAGTACTTAAGTATCTTACTACATCCATTAAGGATTAACTTAAAGCAGGATCTGCCATTTTAAAAGTATGTGCCATTAATGTCTGTTTGGTTACAGCCATAGAGTACTTTCTGTACACTTATAATAAGTAGATCATCTGCACCCAGCCTAGATGATATTTAAATAGGCCAGACCTGTGCTATGGATCATCTTAACAATAGAACCAAACCCTTGAACTTGACTGCATATTCAGAATGATGCTAGTGTAAAGAGTGGGCAGTGGTATTAGCTGTACCCATGTTGGTCTAAGGACATAGACAGATATGGTTCTTTGGGTAAATGTGATATCTTTTATTAGACCAACTAAATAGTTGGAAAAATTATTTGCAAGCTTTTGAATATAAACACCCTGCCGTGGGCAAAAGGAGAGTGTACAGTTGCATTGTGCTCTCTTAGATGGGATAAAAGCAAATATGCAAGAATGCAGGTCAGTGCAAATGCAAATATGTGGCAGTGAGGAATCAGAGGGGGTGAGAGACAATAGGTGAGAGACAGGTGGGAGCAGAATGGTGACCTGGTGATGGATGTAGCTGGTAAATTGTAGTGAGCTGCCTGGGGTTATCCAATGGTAGGCAGGTTATAATGTGCCATAAATCCAATGGAGTCCATAATCCAAAGGAGCAAAATGGACAATGTAGTCCATGATCCATTTTGCTCTGTGTATGTGTAGATGGGTGGTAGCTCGTAGGGTAATGATATGTGGATTTTGGGGAGTGCTGGGAGTGCAGATGAATAAAAATTTCTTTCCTGTGTCTCTGCAAAAGCTGCTGGTCACAAGGCTGAATGATATATTAAAAATAACCTCAGCAAGAGCCACTAATCATAAGGCCAGGTGATATATTAAAAGTAACTAACTTTGCTAATACTTAAGTAAGCAGATTCTTAACAAAAGGATAAGGTGCAAAGTGCATGATGTGTTGGGTAAAAATAGGATACAGACCAACGGCTATCATTGAGGGACAAAGCAGAAGTATGGCTTTGGAGATGGTGTTGAAGTCAGTAAGAAAACTAGAAAGAACCAGTGAGAAACCACAAGTGACCAAAATAAATGGAGGTCAAAGTCTTATGCATGTGCTCTTAGCAGAGAGACATGTAAATGAATGAAATGCATAGGCAATACCATGCTAAGGAAGTAAACAGAGGTGTGAGGAGAAATAGTCAGAATAAAAGGAGGGACATAGGCGGGGTAAATATTAATAAGCCGGATCCAAGGTTTATAAACGTGGAAAGAACTATTGTTCGCGGCAGCTCCCAGGTTGGTTGGCTTTTTGGGAGCTAGTCTGAAGCTGTCTCCATTCTGAATAAAGCCGTTGTGAGCAATGTGTGCTGGTGTTTGCTCCCTGCTTGCTTGGGCTAATGAGTAACAGGATCCATGAGCAATTGGATTGTCATCTCCCTAATCATTGGGTACAGTATGGAGTCGGCTGACAATAGCTACCTATCCTGGGCCGTGAGTTTGACCCTCAACGGCCAGTTGGGGTCTTCTCCAGCAAGGTGTTTTCCAGAGGGTGTTGCCAGCAGGGTCTCTGGGTGGATAGGTGGTGTGGTATGGTGCTGGTCCAGATGGTGAGACAGCTTCACTACCCCTTTTTATAGCAGCAGACCTCCTATGAACGTAGTGGCAGAGGCATACCCAGGCAAGGATCAGCCCTGGTGCACTGAGCATGTGCACTCCAGGTGAGGACATGCGGGTCCAGATGCCTGTGTTGCAATAGTGGAGTGGCTGATTTCTGTAGGGTCTTTGTCTTTCAAATGCTGGGTCCCTGGTTCCTGGGTGAGTCAATGGAATGCAATGGTCTGGTGGTTGACTTGATTATTCAGTAAAGGCCTGCTATCATTTTTTCACAAGCACCCTCATTGATCCCCATTCATTCAGGAACCAATTTACATGAGCCTGGTTAGACATGAGTCATAGGTTACACCCAGGCAGAGGCTTGACATTCAAAATGGAAACTTGACATAACTTGACATGACTTATGCTAACTTACATGTGTAGGCCTAAATTATATAGTATCAATTTAAAAAAAAAACAGTAAAAATCAGTAAAACAATAAGCACACAGTAAAAATCAATATAAACATAATAATTATACAATATAAAACAGTGGGTCAAAGAAGAAGAGAGAGAAGAAAAAAGAAACTTGCTACAAAAATGCTAAAGCTTACCCTATGTGATAGCTTACTCAGACTTATCTATAGGGACTAGAGAGGGAGAGAAAAAATCATAAATAGTTGGGGAAGGGAAGAAAATGTATATAGATAGATAGATATAAAAGAGGGGAAAAAAAGAAAAGCTGGGGGTTATGTTACATGCTCTCTAGTGTTCAAAGTGTGCCATGCAAGTAGCTTAGGGCATTTTTCCATGTACTACAGGATGCAGCACTGGGCGTTTTAATTAGTGAGCTGCACTGATTAAGAGTGCCCACACACCACATGTATCAGTGTCCCTGTGCTTAAAAAAATGGTGGTGGGGTGCACCGAACAAAAGGTCATCTAATGTGTTGTACTTCAATATGCCCCACTACCATTTTTTCAGCATGGAGATGTGCAGAGACAGTGATACAAGTGACACGGAAGATTGCTGGAGTGCGTTAATTTCCACGCTCCAGATCAATCGAGTCTGCTCTGATGCACCGGATTTCCAGTGTGTTGGAGCAGGCTCTGCACACGTGTATTGGAGCCCTTTTAATGCCCAGGTCTATGACATTGCTGAAGTCCAGAAGTAATTAAGGTAAGTATAACCAGATCAAGTCATCATCTGACATGATGGTGCACAGTTCGCTTTACTACCCTATAGATGTTTCACTCGCATATAGAGCTGTAATATAGGAGGTCCTGCAGTCAAATACCTGGCGTGCTTTGCAGCCCATTAAGACCTGAATGAATGTTAGATGTGTCACAGTTGAGCTCTCACTGTACTGAAGGGCACTCAACTGGCAATATGTTTGTGTATAACCTAATCACAAACTATATTATCCTGGTAATGTCTGAAAAACGGGGATATTTTCTAACTGTACGTACATTACAAATAAAATTTAAGAAAAAATAGCAAACATAAGTTGTGTGCATCTGAAATTAATTTTGCAAAGGTACAATTAATTTATTGTGTATATGAAATATATATTTTGATTGAATGTTTGCCAGGTAAATTGAAAACCTAAATGAATTCAAATATTGCATAAAATACCATGTGAGTTTGGAAAAAAACATGAGCTGGGCTTAAGAGGAGTTGGGATGAAGAAGCTAGTTAATCCAAACATTGGATTACACTTGAACAACGAAAGCAAATAGGGATATTCCTAGAGATTAAGAGGGAAACTATTAAACAATTGTGAGGAACTGAGATCAAGGCACTTAACCAACTTTTATATTGATGCACTGAAGAATGGCTATATTAATGTTTCTACGTTCTTTTGAAACAGCTTATGGGTCAAACCCTGGTTACAAGAGCTATTTGAAAAAAAAAGCAATGTTGTGGGGAGGGAAGGAGTGCAAAAAAAGAGTGGCTACTGTCCCTGTGACCTGGATGCCTGACCACTTCCCTATATCACTGAGGTCATGGGTGGCAACCAGTAACTTCTTTTGGCTTTTCTGCAGCTTCATCAAGGCATTGGGGCCAGCCAGGTGTTTGAGCTGCACAACCTCATGTGGATTTTTAACTTCCTTTGCCTTAGCAGCCATTCATCTCCATTTTTTCTCATTCTAGCTATTTGTCATGAGCTCTTGATTGAGGATTTGCTTGGCAGTACTTGCTGTGGCCAAAACTGCCTCTGAACTTTGGTACAACCATGGTGTGTCGAATTCTGTGATAGAGTAGATTTAATACCCTATGTGAGATCATCAAAGAAGAAAATGGTATGATTCAGGGCATTGGGAAAAAGATTACTGAGAAGGCAAGGCATGTGTCAGAGCATAAGCATTTGTATTAGCCTTCAGTGGAAACAAATATCTTCCATTGGCACTATGAGCATATTTTGTGCCTTTTCAAATACACTATTTGAATTGGTCACGGTATTGACAGAAAGCATGAAGAGAGAACAACTGACCCATCAGTGCTGTCAGAGTCTCTGGGTAGTTTGGTGTTCATCCCTGGAAGACTTGTTTTCTTACTAAGTATCAGAACTCAGGGGTTCCTCGGATAGCAATTTTTCACTAGTGTTTGTTTTGGGTGACAATTAGTAATTCGCCATGAAAAGATCAATTATAAGACCTGCAATTATCCGTTGTTTATTTATTTATTTATTTATTTACTCTTCCCATCAAAGGCGTAACAGGAAAGTGACCTACTCACTACAACACACATGATCACAGACAGCACAATACACTTTTCTATGATTCAAGAGAAACTAGAGTCTTTATTAATATGCTACAGTATTCAATTTAGGACCAAAGCAACAGAAATACAACTATTGAAAAGTACAGTCATTTTCTAGATTATGTATGCAGTTATATAAAAGAAAAACAATGAAAAAATGAGTCGAAGATAATTTTCCACTAGTGCTGTAATCATTAGAGCTAAATGTATGCCTCGTATTCAGATTAATAAAACAAAATATACTCTTCTTGAGTGTCTTGACAGTGCCTCCAGTACCTCACTGTCAGTCATTTCTACCCCAGAGTTAATATTACCACATCTGAGTTAAGGGTTTTAGTTAGAACTAAAAACAGTCTGCAGGGATTTGAAATACAAGAGAGAGAGATTATCAGCAATGGCTAGCAGGCATTGCAGAAAAAAAGGATAGTTTGAATAGTGGAACATCAAGACCACTAAAAAGGAGATAGGGTCATTAACACCTGTGAAGTGAGAAGAGATTAGCAAATGGTTTACAATGCAGCTGTCAGCCTGCATCAAAAGAAATGCCACTTCCCAGGCAGTTAGTTTTAAAGTTTGGGTGGAGCAGGAATCAAAGGAGAGAATGCAACTATATGCATGTACCTTCCCTGGACATGCCCCTGGCTTGTTTAGCACTGCTGAGTTACTGTGGCCCCCGTTTCTAATTTCAGAGGCAGGAAAATCCCACTGCTACACAGTAGTGTAGCATACACTTCAATATGATGCTCTGGAGATGGTAAGTTTACTGTGGTAAGTTTGGGTGTAAAGAGGCAGATTTCACTCTTTTACAGGAAAACAAGTAAAACTTTATCACTGAACATAACACTGTATCTTCATCTGTTACTGTCCTAGGTATTCATGTAATGTATGTCTATAAGCTCCTCCCAAGTATTTACAACCAGAAATGGCCATCTCTTCTCAGCTTGTAGGAGAAAAAACATTGTCAGTTTGTAAATGAATCATTATATGTTGGCTTGCATGAACATTATCACAGGATGGTAAAGATATAAGTGGAGAAAAGCAAAGGAGATGGCTTTACATTTACCTGTGAAATGGAGAAGTGTAGGGTCATTCTTGTCTCTAGTGAATTAGTTGCATAACTTACATCTAGCTCCTGCAAAATGCTTGTTTTTGTCCATATAAGCCTTCCCCTTTAATTTCAAAGTTCCAGTATAGCTGTCCTGGGAAGTCTGTGCTGAGGGTGGGGGGACAGTAGTCTCCATCCTCTGGAAGGTTTTGTATATGAGGAAAGGCCTCTAACCTCAGTAGAAAGTTGGTGCCCAGATAGATACACAGAGTGCATGTGATGCATGTGCTGTATTCAGAGTCTGTGAGAGCAGTGGTGTAACTAGGGTGAGATGATCAAGGCAACTGCCTTGTACACCAACTCGGGAGCTGGGGTGTACAAAAGAATTTGGTTGCTGCTGGCAGCTGTGTGGGCACAATTGCTGCAAGAGTGCAACAGAAACTAGAAGCTGCCAGTGACCCTGTGCCCCAAGTACCCAGCCCCAAGTACCCAGCCACTATGCTGCTGACTGAAAGCATTTTTTTCAGGATGTGAACGCCCAGTGGAGCCCTTAATCCGTTACCGAAGAGGAGAGAGGCAGGGAGCAACCCACTGGCCTTTGAGTTGAGAGGTTGTTCAGAAAAATGTCCCAGGTGCAGAAAGCACAATCAGGGCTATGATCGACAGGTCCTATCCCATGTGGCAGGTTAGGTGTGACCCAGAGGGGCATGGCCACAGGCTTCATAATTGCAGGACCATTGCTAGGGCCCTGGTCTGCCTCCAGCTTGCCCTGGTGATGGAGCCCTAGATCACAGGGGGCCAGAGAAAATGCAACAATACCAGGCATTGAGATTAAACATTTTTTATATATGTTTATTCTTTATTGTTGTGGTGTGACCCAGATCCAGGCTGGGGATGAATTTCAGTTTGGAAGTAGTTTGCTTATACCTATGTCTGAATGTAAAACTGGAGGACTGGGAGCAGCTGTGAGGGGAGGCTTGGAGGCTGCAGGGAGTGCCTGTAGAGGTACTGCCACTGTTTAGGGAGAACAAGACTGCCAACTGGGGAGCAGAGCCTGCAGCTAAAAACCTGAGTGAGCAAGCCCTGACCCCAGGGCAAGAAAGGGTCTGAAGTCCCAAAGACTGTGTAAGCAGTATCAGAGCTCAGGAGAGGTTATGAGCAATGCCTAGGGGTCTGGAGCCTGAAGCCAAGACCACAGCTGGGATCTAGGAGCCCAGGTCTGAGGAGCACAGCCAGAGGAAGAGGACCAGAGCCAGACAAAGGTTTAAGGCCTGAGGGACCCAGTGCTGCATGCAGGACTGGAGGGCTCCCTTTGAATTGATATCCAGTGACATCCAAAAGGTATTGGCATAGCTATGGTGGTGGCGGGAGGCCATGATTCTAGCTCTTGTGAGAATTAGAGAAGTAGAGCTGGACCCCTGGACATGAGAAGGCTGTGCTATGGGGCCAGAGACCTGGGAAGTGAGAGAGTGACAGCGCAGAGAGGTCAGGACTCCAAATGGAGCAGGCCAAGTTGAGCCTGAGAAGGAGCAGGGCAGGAGAAGCATTCACTGGCCTCTATGGGCAGCCTCCTTGCTTACTTTACCATCAAGTCATGGCTGGTAGGACCCTGAGAAGCCAGGGTAGGTGGCCACTGTTGGGTTGTATGGAACACCCTCAGGTCCTGTGGTTCTACATTTCTAGCAGTAACAAAATGAGTGTATCCAACAGATCGCTATCAGAATACAAACAGAATAGCTAGCTTCACGCAAGCAGAATTGCTATGTATCCTGACATTCCATTATTTAAAAGGAAATGTCCCTTCAGTTCAGTCGTATGGGCAAAAACATTTTGATTCAGTAGCAAGGGGGTTAAATGACTGCTATTATTTCCCTAATGTGCTTATGATTTGCATAATATGACTAAATTGAAAAATCTTTCCGCTGCAAGAGTTTTTCTTTGTTGACCTTTTGAGGTTATTAATCTTATTTCTCATATTGAAATGCATCCGGTTCTTTTTCTAGATTATCCAAGGTGATATCCCTTGGGAATTTGCAAGTGAAAATTATGTAAATATCTGAAAGCTTCATTGGTGTAATGCTTGCTGGTTAGTGTGCTTCTATACAAACTAGGATCTAACCTTGCAAATATAAGGTGTAAGTAACTTTTTTTCTTATATGATATAGTCCCTTTGAGTTTAATAGGACTACTTACCTGAGCAGTTACTTCTGTAAGTCAATCCCTGATTTTGCAAGAACCACCAACTTTCTCTCTTTGGGGCTTGTCTCTAAGGACACTCAGGGGCACTTAAGCTACCCTCAGTGGCGTCTATGGGTCTCTGGTATCTGGGGACCAATGCTTTCATATGCAAACTCTCCCTCCTCCCCCCCAATCCACAGCCAATCACCTTAAGCCAGACATGTAGTAATAATTTAGATTCCACTTGCAAGGCATGGGACATGATGTAGGGACGGTACGGAGCTGTGCAAATTGCCCCTGGCATTGGGGCATTAAAGTGGGCAGCCTCCTGCATTTAACAACAGTTCGTTAACCCAGCAATTTATAGCAGGTGAGACTGGGACCTGGCCCCAGAGATAGGTGGGTGGGCCAAGGTTGAGATCCAGCCCTGAACTGGCCCCCTGTCACAGTAGGATTTGATAGGAGACTCTCAGATACTTTACTACTGTTGATTTGTCAGGCAAAACTTTTGATTCTGAATCAATAGTAAATCAGGCTCAAAGCCATGGACTGTTTCCACCTTTACTTTCCTTCTTTTGTTTTTTTTTTTTGCTTTCATTGAGAATTGATATTTTTTCTGAGTTCCTTTTCAAAGAGCTGGATATTTTAACTGAAATCTGTTAAACAGTTTGTACATTTGTTCCGCATGTGGTGTCAGGGAGAGAATGCAAAAAAAATCTAAAATAAATAGGCCATATAATAACGTATGAAGAAGATGGGATTTCGAAAAAGAAGCACAAAGCTGTTTACAGTGCTGTGCTGTGTGTCTTCAAATCAAAGTGTTAAGACAGGGGGTACATACTCTTGCTTTCTCAAGATTATGTTTCTCATTTTTAAAAATAGCCACATATGATCATGCCAATAATGGGGATACTTAATACTTTGTTATTTATGTAGTGGGCTTGATTCTGCCCCCTGTCAAAGTGAACTCGTATTTCATTCATGTGAAAGAAAAAAGAACCAGAACCTGTTGTGCATATTGTGGGCAATGGATTTAAAACCCAGTCCTGATGGCTTGTTCCAGGTGAGCACAACCTTCAGATCGATTGCTTCTTCTCCAGTTGATAATAGGCAAATGTTATTGTGAGCGAGTGCCCTTCTCAGGTACCTGGTTTTCAGGTAACTTCCCACTGATTCCTGCCTACGTGACTTGATCTCACCTAATTTGTGAGGGGGAAGGAACCGTTGTTAGAAACCGGTACCCTGGTAAAGAAGACGCCCAGGTCAGATCCTCAGCCGTAATGCTTTATTTTATGTGGCCTAGCTCTTTCTCCAGGACTGACCCTTCCCCTGAGTGCCTGCCACGGTTCTCTCCACTCGCCTTCAAAGATCAAAGCGGGATTACCGATTGTCCCTCTCCTCAATGATCAGCCGCTAATAGCCCAGGTAGGGACTGATTACCGTTGACCCTGGGGTTCCCCGGCTGCAACTCGTGTCGGCTTGAGGAGCACGGCATTGTATCTTTACTCTTTTGTTACTTTCTTTCCACTTCTCTGTCTTCTCCCTAGCTGGCTGCTTGCTTGATGATTGGCCACTAATTACCTCATTTGCAGCTGATCAACGCCGACGCTGGGATTCCCCATCTGTGGCTTTTGCTGGCTTGCGAAGTATGGCTTCATCAATTTCCTTTTCTCTTTAAACTTTCACTGTCTTTACCCTCTGGTGCAGGGCCTGGGTTATAGAGAGCCTGCAAAGTAGGGTCGGGGTTCCTTCACCGTCCTGCTCTGTGCCCCTTTACTTCCCGCTTCTTCCTCTCTCCCCCTCTTCTGCCCAGGAAATCCCTCCCCAGCTCTGAGTCCTCGGAGCTGTGGGTGTGGGGAAGGTTCAGTGCCGCTGCTCGGTTCCTCACTCACCACTGCAGCTGTCTTCTCCAGGTAGGACGGGATCCATAGACAGGTGCATCAACCCCTGCAATGACCCCCGTCATCTGGGTGTGCGTCCCTGTCTCCTGGTCCCTCTCGTGGGCTCCGTCGCCATAGGGTCCCCTCTTGACTCTCTCTCTCATCGTGTGTGTGTGTCTCTCTCTCGTCGGCGTCTTTGGTAAGCCTCCTTCTCTCTTTTATTATCCCCTTCCAGCTTCGTACTGGCTGCCCGGGTTATTCATCACTTTCCTCATTGTCTTCCTCCCCGGCAGCTGTTCCCCCTCTTTTAGTAACCACGACGCAGCTGCAGCACTGTTACAGTTATTAACACACAATGATGGGAAATAAGAGTAATGCAGAAAAGCAAGCAAAATGATTCCAAAATACATTACCCAAAATCTCCAGCCCAGTGCCCAGAATATAAGCAAGGTGAGTGGTGCATCCAGTCAGTATGTAAATGCCACCATGGAGGTTGAGGGGCTAATGCGAACTTTTTGTTTTGAAAATTCCTCCTTTTGTACCTTTTCCTCCTTTCTTTTCTAATGACTCTTTATTTCTGGGTACTGTTGATTGGTTTCCTTGTAGCCATCATGCTGTCCATGTTCTGTTTTGTCAGCCAAAACTCTATTTCCATAAACCTATCACATGCACACACCTCAATTTGGTCATGTTTTTCAAAACTAGAAATCCAAAGGGTTTTTGCAACTGAGCAGTGGATCCCTGGAGTAAGGTATGACAATAAAGTTTGGATGTTTTAAATTTCCTAGGATGTGTATGCCCACTGGCCTCAAATCTCTGTTCTGCCTTTGAGGCTGTGAAACTATGGGACAGATAGGATTTTAGAAATCAATTAACCTTTACTATTCCCCTGGACAAGTGCTCTAATGCAATATCTACTTTACTTACCAGCCAGTTCCTAAAAGCAAACCTCTAAATATTTTTTAGCCATCACATATCAGTTCTCAATTTTTTCTTCCCAAGTGACTCATACTGAACAATGCATTAGCACTTGTGGTGCTCTGGTAAGGTGCCTAAGGATTGGAAAAGGGCCAATGTGGTCCCCATTTTCAAAAAAGGGAAGAAGGAGGACCCAGGAAACTATAGG
Organism: Caiman crocodilus; assembly: GCA_030014935.1. NCBI lineage: Eukaryota > Metazoa > Chordata > Crocodylia > Alligatoridae > Caiman > Caiman crocodilus. The sequence goes on from JAGPOW010003395.1 coordinate 34,215,492, forward strand.
CCCATTAGTCCTGGGGAAGTTCTTTGAGAAAATTATCCAAAAACACATCTGTGAGGGACCAGCAGGAGAGATGATGCTTAGGGGCAACCAACATAGGTTCCTTAGAGGCAGATCCTGTCAGACCAACCTGATTGCTTTCTATAACCAGGTCACAAAATCCTTGGATGCAGGTGTTGCAGTGGACATAGTCTTTCTGGACTTTAGGAAGGCCTTCAACACTATCACCCCATTCTTGTCAAAAAATTAGGCAGCTGTGGCATTGGTGCCTACACAGTCAGATGGGTTGCAAATTGGCTGTAGGGCCACACCCAGAGAGTGGTAGTGGATGGATGGGTCATTTTCGACCTGGAGGGATGTGGACAGTGGAGTCCCCCAAGGCTCAGTCCTTGGGCCCGCATTGTTCACCATCTTCATCAGTGACTTGGATGAGGGGGTGGAAAGCACTGTGGCAGAGCACTGTGTGTGCTTGCAACTTCAGAAGATCGTGGCAGGGCACCAGGGGTGCCTGCCTCTTTAAGGCCCTGGAGCTGGCAGCCTCCAGTTGCCTGATGAGGGCAGCCATTTTGAGGCCTATATAAAATCAGGCAGTTTGGCTGCTGGAGGCCAGGCAGCAACATCGCCTGGCCAGAGAGCTACTAGGAAGAATAACCAGAGATATGGGGGAGCTGTAAGGGGATGGAAGGAGGCTCCTGGTCCTGGGCATGACCTGAAAACTGCACCTTGCCGGGAGTGGGTGGCCTGGTGCGGGAGCCCTCAGGAAACTGCCAGGCCAGTTACCACCCCGGTGGAAGGCGAGACGGAGCGCCTTAACCCGTTGCCCCCACCACTGGGTAGGTTAACCCTGAGAATTGGAGGGCCCAGAAGGGGGACCGAGAGACTTAGACCGTGCGAGGGGCTAGAAACCCGCCCAACCATGGGAGTACCCTCGACTGGCCCAGGCTGGGGCCAGGACCCAGGGAGGGGTCAAAAGGGCCAGGGGGATGCGAGGGATGCCCAGAGCTAGAGGCCTGGGGTCCCAACTGGCTTGGAGGTGGGCCAGGGCAAGTTGCCATAGGTCCAGGAGGGACCACACCCGAGAGGGGAAGATGGGTTTTGGGAGGCGAGGTAGCCCGGATGAAGGCGGAGAGGCCGCCCGATTTTGTGGACTATAGATGGGTCCTAAGGGGACGATACTAAGGCCCAGGAAGGGGTCCGGTGATTTGAGAGATTGATATGCCATCTGCGGGGCTTGGGCTGTGGTATGGCGATGGAAGGAGTCACAGATAGTGCCCCCTTGGCATCGGGGCACAAATGGGCAGCTTTTCGCTTACGGAAGATCTAAATGAATCAATTAAGATCAAGTCGTGGAGGGCGAGAATAGGCGAGCGGTTGGCCCAAGGACAGGTGGGTGGGCCGTGGAGCTCGGCCCCGAGGAGGCCCCCTGTCACAAGCACCTTGTTTAAATTTGCAGATGACTCTAAGATGTGGGGAGAAGTGGGCACATTAGAAGGGAGGGACAGGCTACAACTAGATCTGGACAAGTTACTAGGGTGGGAGAATGAGAGTAGGATGGGTTTCAATACTGACAAGTACAAGGTACCGCACCTGGGGAGGATGAACCATCAGCATAAGCATACCTACAGGCTGGGGAACTCCCTTCTTGTCAGTGCAAAGGCAGAGAATGATCTTGGAGTCGCTATTGATTCCAAGATGAACATCAGCCACCAATGTGAGGACGTGGTCAGTAAGATGAACCGCACCGTGTCATGAATCCACAGATGCATCACAAGCAGGTTCAAGGAGGTGATCCTCTCCCTCTATGTGACATTGGTCAGGCCACAGCTGGAGTATTGTGTCCAGTTCCAGATGCTGCACTTCAGGAGGGATGTGGGCAGCAGTGAGAGGGTCCAAAGCAGGACCACTCGCATGACCAGGGGGCAACAGGGCAGGCCCTATGAGGGGAGGCTACAGGAGGACCTGAACCTGTTCAGCCTCCACAAAAGAGGGCTGAGAGGGGATCTGGTAGCCATCTGTAACTTACCAAGGGGGACCAGTGGGGAACAGGAGAGACTCTGTTCTCCTGAGCACTACCAGGAGTAACTTGAAATAAGAGCCGTAAGTTGACTGTGAGTAGGTTCAGGCTGGACATTAGGAAGCACTACTTCACAGCCAGGGTGGCTAGGATCTGGAACCAACCTCCAAAAGAACTAGTGCTTGCTCCTACCCTGGCAGGTTTCAAAAGGAGGCTAGATAATCCCCTTGCCGGGGTCATTTGACCCCACCATTCTTTCCTGCCCAGGGCAGGGGATCAGACTTGATGATCTGCTCAGGGCCCTTCTGACCCTACCGAGTATGAAAATATGAAACTAAGTTTCTCGTCCCCTCACACTGGGAACTGGATTGACACCTTAAAGGTAATGCTATACTAAACAGCTGGATTCGGTATTTTAGCTCAGTAATACTGAGCTCATGATAGCATTTCTGTATTTGGAAATGTTATTGAGATCCTATTGAAATCGCATTATACAATCATTTCTTCTTCCTGCCCCCTTAGTATGTGTATTAGTTATAGCATTCAGTAACAAGTCTAGGCACTACAAATCCCTAATGCAATTTGCATTTGATCCTAAATAAAAATAGATCTAGGCTAATGAAGTGGAAAATTCTACTCATTTCAACACCTTTCATTTACTATTGTTCTTTGTCTTCGTTTCTTCAGTTTCCAAACTACATCAGGTCAAACCTTTTGATAGAATTAAGATACAATCTATCTGACCCTGGTAAATATAGATGAAGAACTGAAGGGCAAAACGATTAAGTAATACAGCCCACATCCTCCCAGAGAATGTTAGACTTAGAATTTCAACCTCTGTGACCCACATTCTAGCGTGAAGCGTAAAACACAGCGCACCCCTTCCTTGTCTTGGGTCCACTAGTTTTTGGCATTATCTAAAAAAACAGATAGAGCGTCATGATAGTTGTATTCTATATAGACCCTGTTACTGATTCCTAATGGCATTAGAATACTTAAGGCAAAAAAATCGAATGTTTTCAGATCACATATTTAAGAGGTATGATTATTTTTTTCCAACATGTTTCTTTCTTTACTTACTATATGTGTTCAGAACAGAGGCCTGTACTTTGGAAACTAGTAACTCTAAAAAGGTTGTGCTGGGCCTAATAGAGTAACAACTCAGCATGACTCCCTAGTGCAAAGCCTATGGCAAAAAGGACTAATACGGGGTTCAGAGGAATGTCTGAAAAGGGATAGGAGTAAGGAGAGAAAATCATTTCTAAATACAGTATTAGCAAGACTGATACCAGACTACTGCATCCAGTTCTGATATTCACATTTTAAAATAGATGGTGAAAATTTAGAAATGCTGCCAGGAAGACTGACAAAAATTGTGAGAAGGTTATAGAAAGTATCTTAAAGTAAGATTTAAAGAGATTGGTCTGGTTAGCTTATCAAAAAAGGATTATTGCAAGGTGACTTTGTTACAATGGATAAGAATCTTGAGAGAGAAAGAAAATATCTGATTATAAAGAAGCTTTTTTTAATCTAGCAAGAAAAAGCATACCAAAAACTTGTGGCTGGAAGTTTTGTTATGCCTTTTCTTGCTGGATGAAGAAGCTAGCAAAGAAAGGCCAATTAAAAAATCCAGCACAAATCTTTAACAGAAAGGAACAAATTATGAAGGGAAGTGCATCAGATTCTCTTTCTCTATGTCTAGAAATCAAGACTCTTGCCTTTTTGGATGAATGTAATTTAATCAGACATAGCCGTTGGGCTCAATACTTTGGTAACTTGATTAAATTACATGGCTTGTGTATACAAGAGGTCAGAACAGGTGTTCAGATGGTTCCTTTTAGCTTTAAATCAATTATAGCTAACAAAACATGGGATTGGAAAGGACCTCTTGGGTCATTAAGTCCAGTCCCCTACTATTGCCAGGTAATCCTGTTAGTTTCTTTCTCAAACTGCATCTTAAAACTAATTAGATTTCTTCCCCTTACTGCTTCAATTAGAAGGCTGTTCTAGAAACTTACTCCCCCAGAAATTAAAAATCACCCATCTTGCATTCTAAATTTATTCCTGACCTGTTCATGCTAATTTGGTTTTTGCTAAATTGTTGCCATTTACCAATCTCTTCCTTTTCTATTGTTTCCCTCTAGCCTCTCATACTCTTTTTGAGAAAAAAATCAAATTTCTCAGAGTTCATTTTGTTAGGCTAACCAAGACAAGTCTTCTAATTCTTCCTTATATGAAAGGCTTTGCATTCCCTTAAACATTGCAGTAGCCCGTCTCTGCACCTGTTCCAGTTTAAAATACTCTCCCTTAAATATAGGTAATGAGAACCAAAGACAATATTCCAGAGACGGTTTTATAACTCTCTTGGACAAGATGTAGGTTTATACATGCTCGGGGTGTGGATGGGGTGTGGCGGGGTTAATTATATGACTCTCTGGAGCTACTCTAATTAAAATGCCCACAGCATCTCATGTACTCAGTGTCCCACACTTCAAAATGGTGGAAGAGATGCTTTAACTAAAGCTCATTTGACAAGCTTTAGTTAAAGCCCCCCTTTCACCATTTTGAAATGTGAGGATGCTGAGTACATGTGACACCAAGGCTGCTGGAGTGTTCTAATTAGAATGTTCCAGCAGATTAATTAATTTTGCTCTGATGCATTCTAATTAGAATATGTAGGGGAGGGCACCAGGCATGTGTATAGGTTCCCGTTGGCACCTCTTTTTACTGGGAAAAATCTTTCCACTTAATGTGCCCTCAGAAATAGTTCATTCTCCTCCTGGATGGGTCACCTACACCAAGGATGAGGTATGTTGTGCTTTCATGCAGTGGAATGGATCTGGGTGTCTAAGACCTATTCTAGTCAAACCCTGAAAAGGTGTATCTGCTTTTGTAACATACCACTATCTAACCCAGTGATTCTCAACCTTTTCTGTACAAGGACCTATTTGGAAACATAGCTGGCCAGTCCCGACCCAGTGCCCCTCATTCCCACTCTGCTGCACACCCCCTCCCTCCAGTTGTGAGGCACTGGGGGCTACAAGTAGTTCCTTGCCAGCCAGAACTCTGTCAGCCTGCAAGGGGAAAAAAAAAAACCCATGGTTTCCCATATCATTTCCCCCTTGAAGGAGAATCCATTTTTAAATTTTGTTCATGACCTTCTCATATATTCTTGCAGCCCACTTTTGGATCATGACCCATAGGCTGAAAAATACTGATCTAACCTATAAATCTGAATCACAAAAAAGCAGTAAGAAAGAGGACCCACGCATCTTTTACGCTGATTTTTTTCAGGGACTTAAGCAGGGTGGAATAGATGTTTACTTAAGAGCTGAAGTCTACTTACGCACCTAATAGGTAGAATAGTCCACAATAACTGATTCTTCACAAATGAAAAAAGAAGGCTTTATGCCTGTAATTACATTATGTGGAAGAAATTAAAATATCCTGTAATTATCATTATGTGGAAGGAAAACTGCAGCTTAATCATAGATGTCAGTGAGGTTCAATGCAAATTCAGGGCTCTATCTTCATGGAGCTCCCTGCAGGAGTGCTTAAAACAGGATGTATCTATACATGATGCTACATCAACGTAGCAATGCACTATGGCAATGTAGCATCAGTAGGAAAAAAACACGATGCTGCAGTTTCATCGCTGTAGCAATACAATCCCATGCTATAACGTGTTGCTATGGCAACATAGCGGCTACAAAGAACAATGCAGAAAGGAAGTACTAAATGATGTTTCAGTAGCAATGGTGCCATTGGTTAGATGCACCCACACAGAAACTACTCTCCCCTGCTTGGATCCTTACGTCATTAGTTCTACATGTGCAAAGTGAGTGTAAAACACTACCATTCTGACAGTAATACTTTACACTCATTGTGCAAAGGAACATGGGGATCTTAAACTAGTTTTGGGTAACCGAAGAAAGCAACATACATGTTACAGAAGGTGCAAGATGGGTGGGAGACAAGGTTGATATCAAAGACTATCTGAATTTCAAGAAAACCTTTGACTCAGTCTCCCAGGATGTCCTCATGATTAAGCTAGAGAGCTGTGGCCTCAACTACCCCATGGTCTGATGGGTAGGGAACTGGCTCCAGGGTCGGACCCAAAGAGTACTACTTGATGGGAGAAAATCAACGTGGTGCAAGGTGACCAGTGGTTTCTCTCAGGCCTCAGTACTTGGGCCACTACTCTTCAACATCTTCATTAGTGATCTGGATTTGGGTATCAGATGCCAACTGGCAAAGTTTGCAGACAACGGTAAACTATGGGGGAAGGTGGTTACGTTGGAAGACAGGCTGAGAATACAGGCCGACCTGGACTGGCTCACAAGGTGGGCAGACCAAAACCTGATGGGCTTCAATGTTTAGAAGTGCAGGGTACTCCATGACTGGAAGGAAGAAGCAACATCATACTGATAGGCTAGGCACTCTTACGCTCACTAGCACCATAGCCAAAAGATTCACCACGAGAGAACCTGAGCTGCCAAAGCGATGCCATGGCTAGCAAAGCAAACCAAACACTGGCATGCATCTCAAGCAAAACCAGGGACATCATCATCCCACTTTACTCAGCCTTTGTCAGGCCTCAGCTGGAGTACTGTATCCACTTTTGGGCCCCCCATTTCAGGTGGGATGTGGATAAGCTTGAGACAGTACAAAGTAGAGCCACCAATATGATCAAAGACCAAGAGGTTAAGCCATATGAGGAGAGACTGAGGGACTCAAGACTCTTCATCCTGGAGAAAAGAAGGTTTGTGGGGTTGGGGCTTGGTGGCAGCCTACAAGTATATAAAAGGGGTGCACCAGGATCTGAGAGAACAGTTGTTCACGAGGGCTCCCAAAGGGATAACAAGGTCTAAAGGCCACAAACTCCTGAAAGGCCAATTTAGACTGGACATAATAAAAAACTTCTTTGAAGTCCATGTGTCCAGGGTCCGGAATAGACTCCCCACAGAGGTGATGCAAGCACCTACTATGAACTCATTCAAAAGGCATTTGGATGTTCATCTTGCTGGGATCATTTGACCCCAGCAGACTTCCTGCTTATGGCAGGGGGGCTGGACTCAATGATCTTGCAAGGTCCCTTCCAGCTCCTAATGTCTGTGAAGATGCCTGGAGAAGAAAGAAGTGGAGTTCAGGGAAAGAAAGGACTAGCTTCTAGGTAAGAAATCTGAATGTTGTCTTAAAGAACTGGATTCCATTCCTAATTATTCTGTAGTGGACACATAGCAACATGCTATGGTGATGTAGCATCAATGGGCAGAAATCATGATGTCACAGCTACATTTCTGTAGCAATCCACTCCCTCATTATAGCGTGCTGCTACAGTGATGTAGCAGCAAAACATAACTGGTATGAGGGATGTTTGTACCTTAAGGGGGCAATCCTCCAGGCCCAAAGGTTAATAGTTCCTGAGAGAAGCAAGGCGGGTAAGGGTGCTCAGAAACCCCCTTGGCTCAGCAAGGGCATTCAGGAATGCCTGAGGACTAAAAGGGAGGCGTACAACCAGTGGAAGGGAGGAACTACCGCCAAGGAGGAGTACTCCTCCTCGGCTCGGGAGTGTAGGAGAGTTACTAGGAGGGCCAAGACAGAGATGGAACTCAGGCTAGCCTCCAGGATTAAGGACAACAAAAAGTCCCTTTTCAAGTATATTGGGAGCAAGAAGAGGGCCTCAGGCAATGTAGGCCCCCTGCAAGACCAAATGGTAATCTTGTGGTCACGCCAGACAAGAAAGCTGATATTTTTGACAGTTTCTTTGCCTCTGTTTTCCTGAACACTTGAACAGGGACCAGGATATCCCACCTACCAGAGGTGGGGACAATCTTGGGGATAGCTATGTCAGGCCCTCAGTCAGCAGAGTTATAGTTAAGGATCTTCTGGAAGGGCTGGACATCTTAACATCTGCAGATCCAGATGCCCTCCACCCAGGGGTGTTGAGGGAGCTGGCAGGGGTCATCACAGAGAACTCGGCCCGGCTATACGAGCATTCGTGGTCATCTGGTCAGGTGCCAGGGGATTAGAAACTGGCTAATGTGGTCCCAATTTTCAAGAAGGGGAAGAAGGAGGACCCAAGAAACTATAGGCCTGTAAGCCTTACTTTGGTGCTCAGGAAGATCTTGAAGAATCATCAGGAGCACATCTGTGGGGGGAGGGAGAAGGGAGATCATGCTCAGGGGCAATCAGCATGAGTTCATCAAAGGCAGGTCCTGCCTGGCCAATCTGATTGCCTTTTATGACCAAGTAACTAAATCCTTGGATGATGGTGTCGCTGTGGATGTAGTCTTTCTAGACTTTAACAAGGCCTTTGACACTGTCTCTCACCCCATTCTCATCAATAAATTAAGCGACTGTGGCATTGATGCCTACACAGTTGGATGGGTAAAAAATTGGCTGATGGGGCGAACCCAGAGGATAGCGGTGGACGGGATGTACTCAAACTGGTGAGATGTGAGCAGTGGGGTACCCCAGGGCTCGGTCCTCGGACCCTCACTGTTTAACATCTTCATCAGTGATTTGGACGAGGGGGTGGAAAGCACGCTGTCCGAGTTTGCTGATGACACTAAGATGTGGGGTGAAGTGGACACACTTGAAGGGAGAGAGAGGCTGCAACTAGATTTAGACAGACTACAAAAGTGGGCAGATAAGAATAGGATGGGGTTCAGTATAGATAAATGCAGGGTGCTGCACCTTGAGAGAAGGAATCCACAGCATACATACAGGCTGGGGAGTTCCCTTCTTGAAAGCACAGAGGCAGAAAGGGATCTTGGA
>JAGPOW010003395.1:34224382-34252298 GCA_030014935.1 Caiman crocodilus
ATACAGGCTGGGGAGTTCCCTTCTTGAAAGCACAGAGGCAGAAAGGGATCTTGGAGTCATTATTGAGTCCAAGATGAACATGAGCTGCCAATGCCAGACCGCAGCCAGCAAGGCCAGCCAGACCTTGTCATGCATCCAAAGGTGCATCTCAAGCCGGTCCAGAGAGGTGATACTCCCCCTTTATGCGACCTTGGTTAGGCCGCAGTTGGAGTACTGCATCCAGTACTGGGCACCGCACTTCAAAAGGGATGTGGCCAGTCTGGGGAGGGTTCAGAGGAGGGCCACTAACTTGGTGAGAGGGCAGCTGGATAGGCCCTACGTGGAGAGACTGAGGGACCTATGATAGCTACTATAGTTACTATAGCTCATAGTTTCATAGCTACTATGAAACTGTGTGCAGCTGGCCCGACACACTATCCGCTGTTACCATAGTGTCATTTAGTGCTTCCAAAATGCCCACGTGTAGATGGTAATCATGTCAATGAAACCAAAGTTTGTACAGGTTCTTGTTAATTGAGCAATCCTCGTTTTCTGTGTGTCCACCCTGGAAAATATAAGGTCTGATCTACAGAAGTGCAGCCCACACCCAACTGCATTTGAGGTCAAAGAAGGCATGTTGACCGACATATAGTTAGGCCTTTCATCTGTATACTCCAGTTACTACAGTTTAAATAGGAATAATGCATGTTCACACATGTGCATTGTAAAATAATTTTACTAATTCTTGTAAAAAACTTCTGTTGAAAGCACAAAAGAAAGCAATTTCGTAAGTGTTTCCTGGTGCATATTTTATATGCTGTGCAGTGAACATTGTATGGGGGCCACATATTGAATGATGATAGTCATGGTGGGGGTGGGTCATTATTTACTTTGTTAGTGATGTCCATCCTGCATATTAAAGGAGGCACAAGTCCCACATAGAAGTCTGTGCCCTTGTATCATAATGCACATATGCATTGCATGGGCAATTTCTGCTCTTATTTCTGGTATTTCTGAATCTTTAGGTGTTTGTCTTTTCAGCCTTCATGTCTTTCAGCGTATTTTTATGAACTATACACAAAACTATTCTTTAATACTTGATCTCTCATAAGATTTAAAGTTTTCAATTGATTTTAGTCAATAGAATAAATGGATTTTTTGCTTTTTACCAGCTATATTTATTGCTGCATTTTTTTTCTTGAGATGAAAACATAAGTAGAACTTTTAAAAATATCTCCTTCAGATTACATTAGAAAGTAGATGAATGCTGATTTTAAAATAGCTATATCTCAGTGACTTTAAGTACTATACATAATAAAGCTGTACCTGTGCATATGTCAAAGAAAGAAAGCTTTGTCAGACTCCCATTGTTATCTACACTGAAGTGACTGATTTAGGTGCATAGGTAAGTGCAGAGTTGATTGGATTTCTGAACAACAATGTTTGTGATTGATTTAAAAGTCAGCAAATGCATCACAATATTGTTCAGTGTCATTTAAAGGCTGTGACTGAAGAAATGTAGCTTACATAAAAGACATGCAAATAAATGGATTAGAGGAATATGAAATTTAATTTCCAAAAATAAGGAAATGCTCAGGAGGTATATCATGAGTGTAAGACTACCCTCCTAGATTTTCAGTGAAATAGATGACGTTTGCTGAAGTAAATGATGTTTTATAAACCTTTTTAGAAACATTTTATTTTCAGTGGATGACCTCTTTGTCTAAGGTAAGTCTAGGAGAAATCTTGCTCAATAATTTTTCAAAAAACGCATTTTCAGTTGATCCAAACGTATTCCTGAATGTGAATCCACTAAATATTTTTGTCTGGATAAAAGATTAAATCATTGTTTATGACATTTTGAAATGCTGTGTTTCATTTTCATGGTTGTATTAGCACATCCTCATCGCTGCCCTGTTGATATCAGCAAGAAGGGAAATCTAAGGGATAAATCCTTAAATGATGACATTTCAGTGAATTGATGAAATAATACCAGCAGAGGATTAGAACCCAGGGCTCCATATGGATATTGTTTTCATAGCGTCCTTCGATACTAAGTGATCCACACTGGTAACTGGGTTGTCTTCGTTTCTGTAACCTTTCAGATCTTAACAGTCAGCATATTTTCGGTATAAAAGAAAAAGCCATAACACGTTAAGGAACTTTTAAATGACTAATAAAATATTAAACTATTTAGATGCTCATTATTGTTAGAGCTTCTCAGAATCGCTTATCTTCAAATTTTTAATAGGTACTAATTCAATACAGAGGTCTAGGCCACAACAGGCATTATTTTGAGTCCTGTTGTTTTGTATTATTAATTAAATATCAGTATCAAGATTATGATGGATATACTAACATGATACTCAAAGTCAACGAAGGGGAACTCATCTGTTATGTATTGCATTTAAAATTACTATAAAATTAATTACAGTAACTTTATATTATAGAATTTGGGTGGCCCTAAGAACAGTAGCTCCATTGAATCAGCAATAGTTCCCTTAATGAATGGCAGCTTTCTTATTTACCCTCATTTTCTTGTTTCCCGCCTGTATTTTCAGGGGTGGGGGGAACCAACCCTTCAACTAATTCAGTTCTATGTCGTTACAGAGTGAGAAAGTGTTGAGAGAGTACCATTGTGCATGGGAAGGCCAACGAACAGGAGGTGAGGGAAGCTCATTTACTCGTCACTGTTTTTTCCTATTATATGGGCTATTTTAGTGTAATAATGATGATGACACTGGACAAGTCTACAAGTGCAATTAATGCACGGAAAATTTACTGCACACTAAAATGCTGCACATTTAGCTTTCTCTGAGGGCATATCTACACGTGCGCATATCAGGAAATGCCTACCCAGCTCTCCTGCCATATGGTAGCCAGGGGGAGTTTTAGGCTCCCCTTGGTGCCAGTCCCAGGCTGGCAGGGGATACCAGGATCAGGCCTGGGCTCCAGGGGGCAGGGGAGCAGCTGTTTCCCAGCCCCAAACCCCAGGGCTAGGAAAAAGTCCTCTTCCCACTTCCAGTGGGCAACCAAGATGCAAAAAGGCACCCGAAATAGGTGCTAAGAAATGAGTGCACTATGGGAAATCAATTCTGGTGAGGGAAGTGAAAGAAAACAGGAAGTTCTGGGGGCCTCATGTCATCGAATTCCTTCCATGTTCCAAAGATCCCTAAATCCTTTGGGGTCTCACCGGTATTCTCATAAGCCCTTCTGCAGAGCATGTTTCTTTAATGCTGCAAATGGACATCATCTTTGGGTTCTCATAAACATTTTTGTGGTGGCCCAAAGCCCATGCAAGCAGACATCCATTCCCCTTTTTTGCATAATAAATGCCTAAAATCATGGCCAGGACAATTTGTGGTAAAAAAAAATTGTTCTGCTTTTTTACGGCAGATGTCTGCTTGCTTTCTGGTGGGAGAGTGGGCGCTGCCTCATGCAGCACACCCTAGGAATTCCTCGGGGTGATTGGCCCCCGAAGCCCTGGGAACTTCTGCCTGGCTTTTCCTGCTTGCAGACACACGCCCTGGGCATCCCTCCGCAGAGGGCTCCCCAGGTGCGGGTATCATGCTCCTGCACCTTGTCTCAAGACAACCACCAATGTCTATGTCACCCAATGAAGTGGAGCATCTGTGCTGACACAGGTGATCCTACTCCAAGGATAATATCTGTTTATAGCCAAAGAGCCACTCTGCAGTGGGGACTCTGGCCAGGGTGTGTACGTTATTCTGCGACACCCCTATTCATTCAGAGTGAGTTGTGAAATAATAAAGAGACTCAGGACTGATTCAAAGCCCATTGCTGGTAATGAAAGTCTCTCTGTTGACTGCAGAGGTTTGGATGAAGTTCCTAAAAAGATTTGACATGCTGGCAAAACTAATAAAATGAAACCCACCCTGGGAAATCTGCATCTAAGTTATCGGGGGGTAAGAAAAGATGGGGTTGGTTGGAATAATCTGCAATGTGCAAATATTCAATGGGAGGAAAGCAGGACTGAACGATGCTTCGTGCTAGCAAACAGCAATTTAGTCATTTTGCAGCGAAATAATGTAGCCAAATACAAATGCTGGCTTAATGCAACACATAAAAGCATAACAACATAAAGCCAGCAAGCGGTAATAATACTGGTCTGTTCACCACTGGGGTGACCCTGCTGAAACGTTGGGTTCATTTCTGGGCAGCTTGTTATCAGACAGATATTGACAGCCTGGAGGGAGTTCTGAGGAGATAAGCCAAAAATTATGAGGGGGCTGGAGACATTGCCATGAGGAAAGATTTAAAGAGCTAAAAGTGTACAACTTGGCAAGAGATGGCAAAGTAAGAACATAAGTCTATAAATATTTGAAGGGTAGAAACACTAAGCAAGGAGAGGGATTATTTAGTGTGGAACATGGGGGTATAACTAGGTGTAATGAAACAGAACTTAAAAGAGAGAGAGGAAGAGTGAGAGTGAGTGAAAGTTTAAGGCACCAGGCAAACTTTCTGACTGCTCAGTCTATTAGGATGAAAAATAATCTTCAAAGAGAAGTGATGCAACTCTCTGGCTTGAGTCACTTAAACCTGTTGGATCAAATGCAAGTGCGTATATACTGCAGAACATAATACTGCATTTGCAAGGAAAAGGACTAGATGAATGGTCAGTACCTTTGCTGGCACTAACATTTAATATTCTTCCAATAGCTATATATTTCTATATTAAGGAAGCAGTTGAACAAATTACATAGTTATGATGACATTAAACCTTCTTATATGTCACACCCTTCAGCAGTCGGGTGTTGTCTCCAAATCTCAGAGAATGATTGACTATTCACCTCTTTTTTTTTGCAGTTACAAATGGCAGATAAATATTGGCATGAAACGGACGCTATTTTCCCACCGTTCAGAGATCAGAGTATATCTTTGACTACAATTGCAAGGGAAGAACCATTTTTGACTAGTTATAATTAGAAGTAAGTGATGTTGAGCTGGTTCATATGCGGTTCATATTCATAGCTTCTGTAAGGTGCTCCTGCTCAGTGCAGTCCAGGTATGAGGGAATTACTAGCTTCAGTGATGGAATAAATTAGGCAAACCTGCATTCTCTAGCCAGAAACGGTTGGGATATAGCAGACTCCTGGCACTCCTTTTACAATGGGGACTGCAGCAGGGCTTCATGAGAAAAAAAGTCTGTGACCTCTTTGCCCACCCGGGGACACAGAGACTTCCTGGGAAGTCTCTGTGTTAGGATATCAAGCTGCTTTGATTTCCATTTGTGTCACTAAAGCAATGAAAAGTAAGCACTGATGGCAAATATAATTGAACAATCCTAACTGTAAATTGTTAGTCTGTGTATAGGAAGTAAAGAAGAAAGCCGAATGCAGAACCTATTCCCTGTAACTAGTCTGGACTGCTGCAGTCATTGAGTTTACTGTTTTTAATTTCATGTAACTGCACTTTTGGATACTGCAAGTGGTGCTTTAAACAGTGAATTGTGTGTAGAAAGGGAAAATACATTATGCGTTGCAATTGAATGGAGAATTTGTCCTTGTGAGTTAGAGCTGTAAAAATAATGCATTTTATCCCCTTTGGTGAGGTTTTGGGAGTAGTATAAATATATTTATACAACACCAGTAGGAATAGAAAACTACACCTCAACTATCACTTACACTTGTGATATGATACAACTGTTTAAACAAGTTGTTCCTATTCTGGTTGCTATACATGTAGTTTGGAAATTTAAAAAAAAATAGAAGGGAAAAAAAAAGCAACGGGCACTTTGATAGGTAACACTGCTTCCCAGGGAATAAGCCTAATACCATCCAAAGTAGTATTTTAAAAAGATTAGATTTCTTTAGCCAAAAAGCTTATCATTCTGTCCTTTAAAGCACACCATATAACCACATGCACATCTGTATCTGCATACATGCACCTGCAATACATTCTCTTTCAGAAAAAGTCATAAAGATCCTCTTACAGGAATACAACATACTGTCAAAGTATTTTCAGTGCATTAGGTACGAAGTTGATTTTCTTCTGTGAAGAAGTACATAGGCTAATAATGATAAATAACTTACAGTTAGGTCAAGACCCCAAAGCTTACCTCTGCTTACTGAGAATGCCATGAATTCTTAGCAGTAAACTCCTTTAAAGGAGTAACAGATTCTTTCAAAGACCTTTGCTTCCCAAAGAAAATGTCACTACCATCCACTCTTCCTACCTTTGAAGCTATTCAGAGCTGACATGAAACCCCTTGATCCTTCTTAAATAATAGCAAAATTCAAGCAGATTGGAATGTAGCAAAATTAGACTTAAATACTTACAGTTGCAGGGAAATCAAGGAATTTTTTACCTTTATAGCTAAAGGATTTATAAACATAGAGTTAAAATGTATAAAAAGAGAAAGAGAGGTTTAAAAGATTTGGTTCTTATTAGTTTGAGATTTTCAGAACTAATCATGCCTTCCTTTTCTCTCCATCTGGTATGCAAAACGAAGGAGACTTGTAAAGAAACTGAAGGACAAGCTTCAGAACAAATTTTCATACAAGAAGGATATGGATCCTGATCTAAAGCCTCACTCAGAAGACTCCCATTGATACCAGTAGCACTGGGCACATCTTCACAGGTTCATTTACTTAGCAGTAACCGAAATTACTGCATAGTACAGGCACGTGTTTGCATGTGTACACCTGTACTGCACAGTAAATATGGGGATTTATGCTAATTTGAGCATAAATTTGATACTGGCATCATGTGGGTATCAAATTTACACTTGATTAGTTACTAAGCAGTAATGCACATGTAGATGCCTTACTGTGCACTAACACTGTGCGTGTGGACTGACTTGGGACTAAACTTGGGACTACAGCATTAATGTACTTTAAGACCTGCACGTTTAGATGCCAGCCTAGTCCCACTTATTATGCAGTACATTTCAGCCAGAGTAAATAAATGCACACCTAGACACTCCCAATATATCAGAACCACTAAAGTCAATGAAGTGCATCATGGGTACATGCAGATATTACACTTAGATCAACCCAACTATGGGAGGAGGTTAGGTTGAGCAAATAACTGGACGATCCAATCTAAATTAGTTCACCTGAAGAGGTGAATGGGGAACCAATGTTGAGGACACGGTGGTGAGGTAAACAAGGTTCCAGTGGTGAATTCTGGCACAGATCTTTCTTTCCTCTGAAGAGGTACGAGAAGCCTCTTCACACTGCTAACCACCCCAGTACCACCCACCTCTTCACCCACCCCAACTTACTTAGATCGGGTTCCTGGTGAGGTTCCCAGCATTGGCAAACATATCTACAACCTGGTCCCAATCTAAGATTGTGCAGCTTAAAGTAAACCATATGATTGTAGAATGAGGATTGCAAACATCTGCACATACCCAGTGTTGCTCAAAATGATGTTCTGTTTGTGAAGAGATGTACAGGAATGTAACCTCAAATCAAATCAGGACGATTTCCTGTTAGAAAATACCTTCATCTGATACCTTTACTCATTTGCAGTGGTACTTGCCCCCCCAAATAGTCCAGTGATGTAACTGAGACAGCTTGTAGTATACAATACTATTTAAGAAAATGACACTCAGTCCTGATTATTATCTCTGACATATTTTTCTGAACTAAGGCCTCTATAACCTATTTTACCAACCCAATTTTGTACTTAAGAAATTGAGGCCTTGATCTGCAAATAAAGTTAATCAATCATTCTCACCAGAATAATGATTTCCTTTAATTAAAAAAAAATACAATTCCACCTTAAAAATATGTGTATTAATACTTAAAAAAATAAATTAAGCCAGCCTGCAATCAGTCCTGAATTTATTTAAATAAAAACACAGTTATTCCTGCATGATGATCCAAACAGCGTCTTTAAAGAAAGTCTGCAAAGACATTCAGTTGTATTTGATAGGGCATCAGCTGCTGTATCCAGTAATTTAGAAATAATACTTTCAAAGGAATTGCCCCAGGAGAAGCATCTTGCTCTTCCAAAGATGTCTGTAGCTGGCTCAGATTTCTAGCATCTCTTCTCATTAAATATAAAATATAGGGGTCCACACTTTATTTGCAACACTTTAAAATACAAAATTAGCAATCACCGTCTGATTCTGGAAAATGGCCAGCATCAGCATTATTTGGAGCTCATATATATTTAAAGCTGGATTACAATATTTCTAGTAGTCTCCTAAAATATATGGAACATTATGCATAAAATAGATCCCCTCACAAAGCGTCTAATATTTTTCTAAAGTCATTACATAAATGCATTGCATTTAAATGTATATGGCAATGCTTGAAAACCGTGATAAAGCAGGCAATTAAGTTTGGTTTCATTTTACTCTCTCCTTCATCAGTTGTATGTAACCGTAACTCACTAGCTATGCTAGTTTAAACAAAGGGAAAGTCAAACCTGTTGGTGATAGGGTGAGTTTTGAAAAACTGCTGAAAAACAAGCAAGAATGCTAAGTTCACCTACCAACTGGAAGACGTATGTCTTCTGAACGTTAAGGCCTTGCATAGTCTTGGGGGTCTTCTGCAATGCCAGTGGACACAGAAACAGCAGCCGTAATTATAGACGCTTTTTTTCTCCTTCTTTTGCTAAAAGTATATTATAGAAATCTTTCTTATTTCATGTAGACCATGCCCCAATGAATAGATTGTCATCTCTATGCTGGACAATAGCCGTGCATTCTACCTAAGGTGACTAAAGCCCACGCAAAAGAATTTACGTGGTTCAACAGAATGGGCACACTGTTCTGCAGGGGAGGGACAGAGTCTAGCTAGACCCAGGCAGGTTACAGAGGTGGAAGGATGAGAATAGAATAGAATTCAAGTGCAAGGTGCTGTATCTAGGGGAAAAGAACCTGCAAGACACCTATAGTCTGGGGAACACCCTTCTTAACAACACCGGCTGAAAGGGATCTTAGAGTCATTATTGACTCCAGGATGGGCATGAGCTGCCCACGCAAGAAAACGGTCAGGAAGGCTAACCGCACCTTGTTATACATCTACAGATGCATCTCAAGCAGGTCCAGGGAGGTGATCCTTTCCCTCTATGTGGTGCTGATCAGGACACAGTTCGAGTACTGCATCCAGTTCTGGGCACCTCACTTCAAGAGGGATGAGGCTAACCATGAGAGGGTCCAGAGGAGGGCCACTCGGATGGTCAGGGGGTAGCAGGCCAGGCCCTATGAAGATAGGCTAAAGGGCCTGAATCTTTTCAGCCTCCACAAGAGAAGACTGAGAGGGGATCTTGTGACCATCTGTAAACTCACCAGGGGGGACCAGTGGAAAATAGGTGAGGCTCTGTTCCCCTGGGAACCACCTGGGATAACAAGGAAGAACGGCCACAAATTGATTGAAAGCAGGTTCAGGCTTGACGTCAGGAGGCATTACTTTACAATTAGGGCTGCCAGACTCTGGGATGAACTCCCAAAGGATATGGTGCTCTCCCCTACCTTTGGACTCTTCAAGAAGAGGTTGGATAGATATCTGGCTGGGGTATTATGATCCCAGGACTCGTTCCTGCTTGATGATCTGTTCAGGTCCCTTCCAACCCTAGAAACTATGAAATGGGCAGTGGGCAACCTGTTAGGTGAGACAGATGTGTAAGAAGGTATATAAACACTGTGTACTCGATAATAGATCTCTGTCACATTCTGAATCTGCATCATGATTCCCACTCAGTTATTGTCTAGTTAGTTTAGAGGCTGTCACCTTTTCTGAGACTCAACAGAAATTTTGCCATTGAGAGTGGCTCTAAGTATAGAAGAGAGTATCCTAAGCATCGGATGCTGGGCTGTGGAATTCTTGCTTGTATCTGGCATGTTAATGTCAGCTAATGTCCGGTAACAATATCTGAGGCCATTATTTTTATCAGGTTTTTTTCTCAATACTGATAGCCGCAGTATGATCAGGTAGCAAATTTTGAAGGAAAAAGAAACCCAAATAACAAAGAGGCTAGAGAAAAAGAATATTATGGTTTTGGATAGAAAAGACATAAACAGCACTTGTATGCAATACTCCGTGCTGACAGCTTTAGGTATGCACAAACAGATGCTTCTGGGAAACAGAAGAGAATGAGTGTTTGGTGCATATATCTTCCTCTGTTGATGTCGAATATTTTTCAGTTTGCAAGGACATTTCATCTTCTCTTCTTTCCGTATGAATCTAGTTGCATAGAAAACTTGTCTTGTTAGGTACTTTTTAAGTAACAATTTATTTGCTTTGGTTTTGATCTGTTTTTTAACCCTTTGTTCCCCCTTTATGAAATGCTGATGTCTGTCGGGCAAAAACATCTGCTTGGACTCTAAGGTATGTGTTAGCCTGGCAAACTCTTGACATGGTAATACATAGGAGTCTAATTTTGGGGGGAATAATGGTTATGAGGGAAGGGTGAGCTTCAGAATTAGTGAAGTTAGCAGATATTTTCTAATTACAGCCCCTGGTTCTCATGGGGGATTTCCGTCACCCTGAAATTTCCGGGAAGGGCAATACAGCAGCACATAGGCAATCCAGCAAGATTTTGGAGAGCACTGCAGACAATGTCCTGGTACAAGTGTTGGGAAGGCCCACTAGGAACCGTTCTTTTCTTGACCTGCCGCTCACAAACAGGGAAGTATTAGTGGAGCATGTAGAAGTGGATGGCAATCTGGGCAGCAGTGAACACAAGATGATTGAGTTCAGGATCCTGAGGGAAGGAAAGCATTAGAGTTAAGGACTCTGGACTTCGGAAAAGCAGACTTTGACTTCCTCAGGGAACTGCTGGGTAGGTTCCCCTGGGAGGCCAGTCTGAGAGGGAAAGGAGTTCAGTGCAGCTCCTTGTATTTTAAAGAAACTTCACTGAGAGCACAGGAATAAACCATCCCAATACGTAGGAAGACTACCAAGACTAGTTTGGCTTAACAGAGAACTTGTCAATGAGATAAAACACAAAAAGCAAGCTTACAGGAAATGGAAACTTGGCCAAACAAATAGGGAGGACTATGAAAGTATTGCTCAGGTGTGCAAAGATGAAATTAGGCAGTCCAAAGCACAACTGGAGTTGCAGCTAGCAAGGGACGTGAACGGTAACAAGAACCGTTTCTACGAGTGTGTCAGCAACAAGAGGAATATCAGGGAGAACGTGGGTCCCTTCCTAAATGGGGAGGCAGCCTAATGAAAGATGCTATGGAAACAGCTGAAGTACTTAATGACTTTTTTACCTCAGGCTTTACTGGAAGGTCAGCTCCAAGACTACCACACCTGGCAGCATAGTGTGGTGAGGAGATGAGCAGCCAACAGTAGTGAAAGAACAGGTTAGGGACTATTCAGGAAAGCTTGATGTGTACAAGTCTATGCCACAAAAATGCTGGGGGAGTTGGCTGATGTGATTGCAGAACTACTGGCCATTATCATTGAAAACTTGCGACAGTCAGGAGAGGTTCCAGACAAATGGAAAAGGGCAAATATAGTGCCCATCTTTAAGAAAGGGAAGAAGAAGGACCTGGGGAACTACAGACTATTCAGCCTTACCTCAGCCCCTGGGAAAAATCATGGCGCAGGTCCTCAAGGAACCCATTTCTAAGCACTTGGAGGAGAAGGTGATTAGGAGCAGTCAGCATGGATTCACCAGGGGCAAGTGATGCCTGACCAACCTGATTGCCTTCTATGGATCCGTGAATGCAGGGAGACCAGTAGGTTTTAACAAGGCTTTTGATACGGTCTCCCACAACACTTTTACAAGAAAACTATGGAACTACAGGTTGGATGAATGGACTGTAAGGTGGGTGGAAAACTGGCTGGATCATCAGACCTGGAGGGTAGTAGTCAATTGCTCAGTGTTTAGTTTGCTGATAGTATCAAGCGGAGTGCCCTAGGGGTTGCTCCTGGGACCAGCTTTGTTCAACATCTTCATCAGTGACCTGGAAGAAGGGATAGCACGCACCCTCAGCAAGCTTGCAAACTGGACGGAGTAGCAGACATACTGGTGGGTAGGGCTAGGATGAAGAGAGACCTAGACGAACTGGAGGACTGGACTAAAAGAAATCTCATAAGGTTCAATAATGACAAGTACAAAATCCTGCACTTGTGGATGCAACAATCCCATGCACCGGTACAGGCTGGGGACTGACTGGAGAAGCAATAGTGTTGCAGAAAAGGATCTGAGGGTTACAGTGGAGAATAAGCAGAATATAAAAGCCAACAGTGTGCTCTTGTTCTGAAGAAGGCTAATGGCATCCTGGGCAGCATTAGTCGGAGCGTTACCAGCAGTTTGAGGGAAATGATTATTCCCCCTATTGGGCACTGGTGAGACCACATCTGGAGTACTGTGTCCAATTTTAGTCCCCCACAACATATAGGATGTGGACAAATTGGAGAGCGTCTAGTGCAGAAACCAGGCTTATTTAGCCTGGACACGATAAATCTGCGAGGGGATTTAATAGCAGCCTTCAGCTGCCTGAAAGATAGTTCCACAGAGGATGGAGCTAAACACTTCTCAGCAGTGGCAGGTGACAAAACAAGGAGCAACAGTCTCAAGTTGCAGCAAGGGACGTTTCAGTTAGATATTAGGAAAAAAACCTTTCTCTCTAGGAAGGAAATAAAGCCCTGGAAAAGGTTGCCCAGAGAGATTTGGGAATTTCTATCCTTAGAGGTTATCAAGCCCTAGCTGGACAAAGCCTTGGCTGGGGTGCTGTAAGCAGGGATGGTCCTGCTTGGAACAGGGGGCTGAACTAAGTGACCTCCTAAGGTCCCTTCTAACCCTAACTTTCTCTGATTCTTTACATTTTGGCTCTGCTTTTCTTTATTTTCAAATAATTCTATTTTTCTAATGAAGATACTACAAATTGCCATGGCATTTTTTTTGCAGTCAGCTTTCAGGGCATATCTATGTGGCATGCAAGAGTTCTCATTAAAGTATCATAAAATAGGAAACATGGGAAATAAAGTAAACTAATTAATCCAAGATTCTTGATATAGGCAGTTTTATGCCATTACAGTTTAAATCACTAGAAACATTAAATTAATTTTGTTCGACTCAGAGCCTTCCTTAAGCTTTAATGATTCTTGACTAATGAAGGTCAACAAATACTTTTTAGTATTCTGCTTAATAATAGGAAGAAATAAAGTATGTTTACTGTAAACATCAAGAGGCGATGAGAATGCTTTTCTTTAAAGCCTACTCTTGCTCCCATTAAATTCAATAGCAAACCTCCTACCCATGTTAACAGGACTGATAAACTGTAAGTGAATTTAGTGTTCATTGAAAGGTGGTAGATTGACAGCCTCGAAGAGTGATGGTCTCTCTAAATAGAATAGTTATTAATGTATGCATCAGAAAACTAGCCTCCTTGCATTGTGACTCAGCTTTGATCTTCAAGTCTGTCGTCCCAAGTGACTGTTTCATTTTGCATGCTGGTACAATCCAGGACATGTCTGCGAAGACTGCCAGAAAGTGACAATGATGTTGGTAATTTCTGCCTTAAAAGCTAAAGTGCGAAACCAGCAGGTCATTACAGGCTGTTGAGAACACACGGTAACCCACTGCAATCAGACAGAATCGGCACAATAGTTAGTTAGGCCTAGTCTGTACAACACAGGTTTTCTGGCAGCGTAGCTTTGAGCTCCTCTCCTGTATCAGAGCGCTCCACCCTGCTGGCAGAGCTGTTTCTCCGCTGCTGGATGGAGTAAACGTACAGCTGACAGTCTGTAAGACATTGCCATACATTTAGCTGGCTGCTGCTGTCCATTCAGCAGCTAGTCTTCTCCCAAAGTCCACTATGCACTCTGTCAGCACAGCTGTTGCAGGGGAACCATGTAAAGCTATCAGGAGTCTGCTGGTGCGCCTGCAATCTAATGTGAGGATGGCAGCTGTTGGCAGCTGTCAGGAGTACTCCTGACGCAGACTGCAGCATAGTGTCTGCATGCTCTTTAAGTGGAAAAGCACTTGCACAAGGGGAATCATTGTTGTGCACACACACTGTTTTCAGTTCTTGATTTAATGCCACATACCTAAATGAATTATAAGTGATGGGGATCAAAACCAGGGCCTCTTTATTTAAAAGCAGGAACCTTGGGGCTCTAGGTGAATAATCCAGCTCAACATTAGCAGGACTTCCAAATCTGTATGTGGTTATACCACAGAAGCACACACAGATCCAACTATTTAAGTAAATAATATGTAAGCATAACTAGGTGTGGGAGAAATGTGTTACAGAAAAAGAGAGCAGGACAGCATCTCAGGAGGTCATCCAATCCAACCCCCCTGTTCCAGGTAGGCTCATCTGTCTCTAAACTATCACAACCAACTTTTTATATTACCTGCACTAAAAAACTTCCAGTGACGGAGGTTTCGCAGCCTCTCTTAGTAATCTGTTTCAGGGTTCAACCACCCTTATGGTTAGCTTAGAATGCACTTCCTGATATCCATCCTAAATTTCCCTGCTTGTAACTATGTTTTGTTGCTTATTGTCCTGTCCCCTATGGCATAGAGACCAGGCTGTTCTATTTATAATACTCCTCTTTTTAAATTTGACAGTTGTTCTAAATTCCACATTCAGTCTTTTCTTCGCCAGGTTAAATAGTTATAGTTCTTCCACCCTTTCCTCCTATGCCACATTTTCTAGACTTCGAATACTTTTTTTTGCTGTATGAAGGGCTCATTCTAATTTATCTGTAGCCCGTTTTGAAGTACGATGTCCCAAACTAGACACCATTTTCCAGTTAAGAGTTTACCTGTGCCAGTGTTGAAATAGCCTCAACCTTTTAAAATGTAAAATGCATAACAAATGGCCTGTTGAAGAAATGCTGTTGCTGGTAACATAACCACAAAATATTGAAGAAGATTTTATCATTACTTTTAAAATGTCATTGGCTTTCATTGATCATTTAAGCCACCAAGTACTATCTCTGGGTATGTACAGCCATTACATTTAGATTGACCTACTTAGGTTTACATCCATCTAAATGCCCATCTGTACAGGCATTAAGGGGAGTTAATAGGACTGTGCAAAGCTTTGATCGCTGATTCGATTTGGACAAGACTCAGCCCAATGTGGAAGCTGAATCTCCAAATCCAGATCAAATCAGGAGACCCATTAATCTCTCTGAATTGAATCGGAAGCCTCCAATTCAATCTGGAGAGATTCAGAGAGATTCGATAATTTGGACACAGACACAGAGCTGTGTCTATGGCCGAATCGCTGATTCTCAAAATCAGAATTGAATTTTCAGATTTGAATTTGGCTGAATCAAATTGGGACGGTGATCTGATTCAGCAAATCAAATCACTGTTCCCCGAATTGGGCCCAGTCCAAATCGAATATGGCCCACTTTGCACACCCCTAGAGTTTAACCTTAAGTTATGGTTCCTCATGCAGTTCCCAGGAGAGAAAAACGCCTGTACACACTGCTCCCCGGTCTATATTCACACAGCTTAAAGCAAGGCATGTAAAGGTAGACTGAGGACAGGGAACACCTGTGCACACCCTCTATTCCCTAATCCATAGAATTTACCCCACAGAGATGGAAGCCATTATGCAATATCCTTTGCTTGGAGGAAATGGCTGCATTTTGTGTGCCCTTGTTCCCTTTTCCTTCCTCTGTTAACCAGCCAAAGGAAGCTGTTGAGGGAAATGTCTGTATGCTGTATTTTTATTTTACCCTGTTTGCTGGGGGCATACTGTGAAACATTTATCCACCAATTCTCCATCCTACCATCACTCCTGCCAAGACTATAGTCATACATACTGATTTTGTTTCCCCTGTGCCACTAAAAAATAATTGACTTGTGTTCACCATGTTCACATATCACTGTGCATTAATATAAATCGAGAACGCTATCTCCATTTTTATAAATAACTTAGTTTTGTTTTTTACCATTAGGAATTTCTTGGATTACCCTCTTAATGAATTGCTGTAAACATTCAGAAGGAAACTCAGGCAATCTAATTTCATGGGGACTTTTCTGGTTGTTCTGCATACAAATTTGCATTCCTAACAATTGTACTTCTGACTTTCTTGCAGCTATGTTGTATTGGCATCATCACAAATTCTAAGAGCAAACTCTTGACTCATTGGAGATCTCAGGCAGGTCTTGATCAGTCTTTAAAAAAAAAAAAAGTATTAGCTGGCACAGTCAAAGCACACATTGAAACACAGGTGGGTGGTTAAATCTTCAGCCAGTGTTTCAGCAATATGTATATATATTTTCTTTTTCAAAAGGCAATGAAGAACTTGCTTGAGTCCTCTGAGCTAACCTTTGTAGCAGCTTTGTCACTCTATCTCATCAAAAGCAGAATGGTTTTTCATTTAGTTTGTTCCATTGCTAACACTCCGCAGAATTTAATTCATAATAACCAGGAAAGAAAATTCTGTGGTGGTGACTTCAGATTTTCAGATCAGACTCTCCCCTGGACTCGTGCCTCCAGTAACCTTATAAAAGACACAGGTCTTTGTATCTTCAGCCAGTGGTTTATTTTGATGTGGTTTATTGTGGACATACATTTTAGTGGTAGGAAGCCTAAGAAGTCAGTTTTCTTTTCTACATCACTTGTCTCCCTCGCATTTGTCACATCAATGGAAAAGAAGCCAATGGTGTTGCACTGAGGGAATAGAGAAGAACATGACATGGTTGAGGGTTATGGTTAAATTTCGGGTAAGTTGTAACAGTCATTTTCTCATTGTACACAGATGCATGAAATTGATTTCTCTTCATGGAATAAAAAGAGTGTTTAACTTTTAATAAGAGGAGGAGAACCTGCAATATGGCAGTAGAAACTGTAAGGCAAGGCATAAATCTCATAGATTGGTAAATGTGTTTTGAAAAGAGAACAGTAAGAATGACCAGTTAATGTTTGCCTGATGTGCCAAGTCAAAGGTATAGCTTACGTGCACATCCTGATCAATGATAATTATCTATACTGGAATACATCACTTCTTATACCATCATATCAACTTTAAAAGTTTTTATATGCTTTTTTTCTACGCTGACACTGATTTTTGAGATCTTTGTTTAAATGTAATTAACATTTATTAAGACCATTCCAAAGTACTCTATAGAACTAGGATGCTAGATCTATAACCTATAACTAGGTTTCTGGATTCACCTTGAAACAGAATTTTTCAGCAGCAGCAAATAGTGCAGTTCAGCAAATGAAGCATAATACTCATAAGAACTTTCATGTGCGTGTCAAAAAATCCTTTTGAGCCTACATTGTCAAAAATGACATGCAACTTCTTTTATCCTATTTGGCAGGCTGGAGGCAGGGCTAGGGACAAAGGCTTTGCTGGTTTGGTTCTGCAAGAGTCCAGAGGTAGGGCCCGTTGGGCATTTGGCTAGAGAAGCCAGGCATGGGGCAAGTGCTAGCACAGTTGCTGGACAGAACGGGTTAGCAGAGGGACACATTTGTGCCTCTACTACTGGAAGACAGTGACCTAACACGAATCAATAGAGGATCCGGTTCAGAAGTTCAGTGCACTGGTCTGACCTAAATCAGTTAAGTTTGAGTGCACATTGATCCAGATCTAACTTAGACTGAGAACCACTAATTTTAAACCAGTATGTGTACCAAATTTCTGTTTGTTGTGGGTGTAGACTAGTTTTGGGAACTAAAAACTACTGGTTTGTGTGTAGTGTCTGTAGCTAGACAATGTGTAGAATATGCTTAAAAGATGTAATGTTCATATCTTCATTATTTCAAGACCAACTTCCTTGAAATAAACGCAAGCACCGTTACTATTGCAACATTTTTAAGTAACAAAGGGGAAAAAAAATTGAACAGTGTTTTTAATACACTTCTTTCATACTTCAACAATCAAACTAACTCAAAATATTGTTTTTCTCTGCAAACTTTAGATGTACTAATTGGGCCAGATTCAAAGCCTCTGTAAATTAGCATCGTTTCACTGATGTCAGTGGAGCTCCACTGATTTAAATTAGGCACCTGCAAGAAACTTTAGGTTGAAAGATATAGCAGCTTGATAAAATAAGTAGGTATGAACAGAGGTTTGAGAATAGAGGTTCTTTCTATAGGTATAGTGTTGCAGTTGTACTCTGATGTTTTTAGTTAGAGTTCCTAGGACATCTATTAACAATACAGTGCAATTGTAGCCAATTAGATATTTGAGAGACCTACTACTTTTCTTGTCTGAGTGTGTGGATACTGTCATTTACTGTTGATTTGATAATGGAGAGTATGCTTACCACTCAATTAGCTAATCTCCCCAGTATTGCTGCTTTCTGAAGCTTGACTGAGTCAACACTGTAACTGCTGTCATTTGGTTGGCCAAAAAAATCCATGTAATTGGACAATGATGGACATCCCAGATCATTTATAGGGAATATGTCTCTTTGTGGCAAGATTTCCCCTTCCCACTCCGATCTCCATTGTGACAGTGCAGAACTTTAACTGCCTTTTCAAAGCAGCTGGGAGAGACTTGCCATTAGAATGAGGAAAAGCAACTTTTCCTAATACTATTACAATGTTTGCCATCTTTCAGAAGTCCCTGTAGACTCCTGAAGTCGTCCCCACATAATCAGAGCTTTTGCTCTGCGTGACTTTCAATCACACAGAGGCATTGTGGTCCACGTATGATCTATTACACTGAACACATTAGAATTATTTTCAGTCAGCCTTGAATTTAACACCTAGGTCCTGAGGGGAGAGAAGTAAATACACTTGCATTTTACCTGTTTCTTCATGAGTTCAATCCTTTTCCAGGTTATCCAGACTGTATGTGGTGCTACAACTTTGATCTAAATCTTCCTAGCTTTCCTGCTGCAAAAATGTTACAATTTTTATGTGTTTTATCATACAGATTTTATCACTTTTAATATGAAAATGGGTCATTCTCCACTAAACCACTGCCAAAGCATGACATTTTTAGTATCCCCATTACCTCTGCAGTACACTTAAATTTGATTTATGAGACCATTTTATGGTATGTTTGTCCTTAGGAGGCTCTGAGCAATGAGATAAAGAATATTAATGTGATTTGCTTCAGAAAAGGAGAATGTTCTGAATGTTGATTGGCTGCAGATGTAACTTCAACAATAACAACAACAACAAAATCAGATTTCAACGGAGGAAGAAGACCTCTTTATAGTAAGGTGTTCCTAAAGCTTTTAAAAGAAGTAATGGGAAGGGTAGGAATGAAGAAATATGTCACTTGAGTACTTTGGTGCTGGTAGATCCAAGATGAAAGCAATGCATAAGGCATGAAATACCAAGAAAACTTGCTTCTAGCAGATTTTAATTAACCTCTTGAATGCCAGCCTTCACTTAGACATATCAATCTCATTTTACTTTTGACTTTTTTATATGGGGTAACCACATTTGTAGGCCACACAGATTATTTTCTATAAGCCCATATTTTCAAAAGTAACTAATGATTTTGGTGGCTTAGTTTTTGAGTGTTTGACTTGATAGCTCTATCCACTTGGTAGAATATATATTTTAAAAAGTTGTGGTTTCAGAAAGTGCTGACTGTTGATCCTCTGAATGCAGAGTTTCTTCAGAAGTATCTCAATTGTGTACCCAAAACTGAATCACTCAGAAGCATTAGCCATTTATTAAAATGTAGGTCACTCTCACTACATAGATCCAGCTCCCTTAGAGTCACAAAACGGATTATAAATCAGTGTATTCTGCTTGGAAACAACAATTTAGCTGTTGCTTAACTTTACCCTCACAAGTCGCTGAAAAGTTTATATCATTACTTGTTTCTGGCTTCTTAGAGAGGACTTTCTGGAAGCCAATTGAGTGATTGCAAGAAAACTAAGTTTACACCCTATGATCCTCCTTGGGAGGTAGAGGTAGGGCTTAGCCATGTGTTTTTTGTTTTTTTTTAATTGTGACTTGAGCATTCATGGAAGATGCCAAATTCAGAGTTCTTGAATCCATGATGGTAGTGGGAAAAATTTTCCTATTTCTCTTTAAAAATTCATTAGGCCCATGTCTTGGTCAGTAGACTTATAGGCTGTATCCACATGAGTATGGACACTTGTTTCCCTGGGGACAAGAAGCAGCGGCACACTTTGGCCAGGTACTGTCCAGCATGCAACAGGTTATGTCAGGTTGGGTAGGGGAGGCGGGGCTAGCAACTATGCCGTCCCAGCAGCCTTGCCTAGGATAAAGCACTTAGTTGTTTTTTTCTGTTTCTGGAGTTCTTATTCTGGCCCATCTGAACCTACCCAGTCGCATTCTTTCTTCGGCTTTTCCTCTGTTTTCCAGCAATGACTGCTATATCAGAAAGAAAAAAATGCTGAGCTCTTAGAAATCCAATATATATAAAGACTAGAGAGAGAAGACAGGTTTTTTTTAATTAAAAGGGCTCTTCACTAAAAAATAAAAGACCAATACAGTCAGAACAAAACTTTTCACTAGAGCATGAAATTTTTTTCCAATATTTTCATCAAGGAAGAGTTCCCAGCTCTGAGATGGAATTTCTGGTCAAAATACATGAGACTGAGAGACACCACAGTCCTTCCTCTGCCATCCTTTCACATCTGGAAAGAGTTCCCTAACGCCCAGGTTATTGCCTGTTTTGAGAGCTTGTTTGTAGTGATGTCAAGGACTTGTTTACAGCAGCTACGATGGGGTCTTTTCTTGGGACAGCCAAGCTTGTTCTTGAGGAAGTAATAGGTTGATGATAGGGCTAATTCTTAGAAGGATGAGCCACTCCATGGGTTTATAGGTTGCGCAGAGCAAAGAGCAAGGCTTATAGCTCCCAGGGTCATGTACTGGCTTTCCTGGTTTTGGCAGGACTATCACCATTGCCTCACAGCAGATTTGTGGAATATGGCTGTTCTCAAGACTAGGGCCAAAAACTCAAGACCAGGGCTGCCTTCATAGATCTTTCCTCCCATATGATGCTCCAAGAATACTTAACAAGGGCTTCCCACAGGGTAATGTTCTGGCACCAACACTTCTTAACATCTACGTAAGTGATGTACCTATACATCATTTCAGAAATGTATCTATGCCAATAATATCACTTTAGCCACACAAGCAAAATCTTATCAGAATATTGAAGCAATGAACAATTTATCAATAATAGCTGCGTGCTTTCATAAGTGGAGACTACAATCAAATCCAACCCAGTCCATCGTCTCCACATTCCATCTTGACAATCACAAGCACATAACTCTCTTAATATCATCTTTTGTTGAGAAAAAGCACATCACAACTTGATTCCTACTTACCCTGGGGTGACCCTTGACTAACCTACCTTTATCACCTCCAAAAGGCTGCTGTGATAACAAAGGCAAGAGTGAACATTATCCAAAAGCTCTGCAGCAGAAGCTGGGGTGCAAAAGCCACCATCCTCCACACTTCTGCCATAGCCCTGGTCTTCTCAACATCTGAGTACTGTGCACCCATCTGGGCCTCAAGTTAATGTACCAAACTCATCAACATACAACTCTACTCAGTAATGAGGACTATCTCTGGAACTTTGCTATAAACTCCATGGCAGCGGCTACCAGTACTTGCAAAAATTATTCCTCCCTCTATTCAACTGGATGCAGCAACATACAAAGAAATAATATGTATCAATCATAATCCAGACCTTCCCATGCACAGAGCTCTTCAAGAGCTTCCAACTCACCACATGGTTTTCATGAAAACCTTTTTGGACATGAACTGAGTACCACCTATACCACAACACTGAAGAGTCTTGGAGAAAAGCTCAAGCAGAAAACACTTTCCTGAATAAATACTTTGTTTCTGACCCAACAACCAGGTTTCCACCTTCCACAAAGCATGTGGACAAACCTGAATAGGATATTTACTGGGCATGGCCAGTGTGGCCATCTGCTGTACAAGTGGAGCCGAAAAACCTTGCCTGCCTGTGACTGTGGAAACCCTGACCAAACTATGGAGCATATAATAATATCCTGCCCCAGATACAAGTTTGAGGGTGACATCCTGAAGTTACACTTGCTTTCTAGCAGGGCATTGGTCTGGTTGTGGAATTTGGAATTCAACCTGTGACAACAGCTCTTGTTCCTAAAGCCATACAAAAGAAATTCTGGGAGCAGGTTTCTTTCATCCTCTCCTGTGTAGCTCTCTCACTTTAAATTAAGAATTTTTCCTGGTCAAAAGAAAGTACAAAGAGAGTAAATGTGACTTTCTGATGCACAGGTTAGGGCAGTCCCCTGACATGGGGACTGAAGTTGAAGTCCTTGTTTCAGGGAGTATTTAATTATTTATACAAAGTGGAACAGCTCCAACAGGAGAAATTGAGAGACCATCTCTAATCAAGATCCCAGCATGTAAGAAATGTTAATTTGCTATGGTATAACTGCATTTAAATGGTTACTAGCAGCAACATCCAATAGACTCTTTAATTTGTAGCACTGTTAATACAGTAGGTCAGGACTCATCTTTATTTATGGTATATCAAGCATGTAATTATTTCAATGTATATTCAAATCTGATTACTGAATATGTTGCAAGGATGCAGGGTTTATGAAATGCAATTACATTAATAAATAAACTAATCAGTACATCATTCATGAAGACATAGAAAGAATGAACTCATTTTGATCATTTCATATTTCATCTTTCACTTTGCCTACTTTTAAATGTGATAAAACTATGTAACCGCAATTCTTGAGTGATATGCAAGTCCTCTCTGTCAGCTCAGAAATATTATAATTATCATTATAATTTTCAGGCAATGGCCTATTGACATAAACAGGCTTCCAAGTTGGGATAGGAGTCATCCCACACAGACTGTTTTGCCGAAACATAGCTTTATATGGTATCGTGTATGATTATGTATTAGATTTACATTCCACTCCCCCAAAAGGGATGGCTTATAATTTAAGGGTTTTTTTACATTTTAATACAGATAAAAATATTAAAATAGTAATTGGAGACTGCCTCTGAAGGACATGGTAAAATATTAAAACAAAATAATATATTATAGAATATACTCTACAGACAATGCCTCGAAACTTAACCCTTTCTGCTGAAAGCCTACCCAAATCAAAAGGTCTGAAAACACTTCCAAAAGATGTCTAAGCTTGGGCTTTGATAGCTTACAGTGGGGAAGGAGTTCCAGAGCTGATGAGTGGTTACCAAGAATGACTTTCCACATGTTTTTGCCAAATTAATTCATCTCACAAGTGGTATTTGTAGCAGGTTGCTCTCAGCTGATCACAAGGAAGGAGGTAGTCCCTTTGGTATGCAAAACTCATGCCATTTAAGGTTTTATAGGAATCAGTCTCCAACATACAAAGAATAAAGAACTAACATTTTCCTCCTGGAATAATTATGTGTTAAATTTATATAGAAAGTCTCAACTTCTTATTCTCTGGGTGAATATTTCTGTATACGGGTATGACATGGCTTATGTTAAGGATTCCAAGTTTCCTCCATTTCCTTCAAACCACATACCAGTGTGTGTGTGTGTGTGTGTTTGCATATATATGTACTACCATTGTTGATTAAGCAATTGCAGCACAGTGCTGATCACAAAGCCACAGAGACTTTCATAGCACTTAAGGTGGATACTACAGGAAATATATATATTGCAATTACTTACATATCACATAACAGAATTGGAATGTGCATCTTAAACAAGGAAGCTGCCTTTTTTTCTACACTGAAATAGAAGCATAAGGTCACAAAAATAAATAGGCACTGTGACTCTCAGGTGCCAGCTTGTTGACACTTCTCAGTGGCCTTGAAAGCAGAAGGGGTATAGTCTAGTGTTAAGCCTTTTAGAGCCAGAACACTTTGAGCTGGAGGACTTATTCTGTCTCATATGGACAGACATGACATGGGGAAAAATATTTTTTCTACATTCTACCTTCTAAAAGCAAGGCATGTGTTTTATTTATGGGTATGGGATATGCAAAAAAAAAAAATGTGGTATTTTCATCAGTCTTTGCAATACCTTATCTGGTATGACTGCCCTAAATTGCAAATTGCCACAACACACCCCAATAAATCCTTCTGCAAGCATGAGTGGACATTATGCTTTTTGTCCAAGGACAGATGACCACAAAACCCAGAAATGATGCAAAGATTTTAAGTGATTTGCATCTCTGCACCACAGTATATCACTGCTGCTTTGTGAGGAATGCAATATGTAGTTAAAATAGTTAGAAAATATTTTTGGAAGTAATAGTTAGTTTGAAAACAGTGTGAACTGCAGACTTAGCAAATTGTTCATTCACATTTTGAAACATTAAAATGTTCAAATTTTGTTCATAGTTCTAGTTAAATATTATTTTGGGTTCAAATCATCATAAATACTCTTTCAAACAATCTGTGTGTTTAAGAAATAGTTCTTGGTACAGCAGCAACATAGCTCTCAATGCAGGCCAATTTACCACACCAAGATTTGTTTCAGTGAAATGGAAACTTCCAGGATTTTTATTTTGAGTAAAACAAAATATTTTCTTTGATCTAAAATGTAACCATGTTGATCTGGAGTTCATTTTGCTTTTTTTATTTTAAAATTGATATTTAGGTAATTTTTTAAACCAAACAGTGTTTGAGAAGGAAATATTGAAGTTAAAAAAAATATTTTAAAATGTTTAAAAAATGAATAAAACCTTTTTATTGACATTTTTTGAAGACTAAAACATCGGTTGACACAAATCTGCAGTTTTTGACAGGTAAATTATTTGCCTATTTTTTCCCCTCTAGGTCTGGTAATTATTTTTGCCATCTTTATAAAAAATTCAGAACTCTTATTGAAAGCAGGGGCCTCTATACCTAGAGCTAAGCGGTAAACTTCTCATGGCTGATACCTACAATAGTCTCACTTTATCTGCAGGTGAGGCATACTTCTGGGAATGCCTAAAGCACACTGAATGATGTATTACAGCAACCCAAAAAGCAAGAGTTGAAGCAAATTATTTTACACTCAAATATTTAAGGGTGATTTCTCCTTCTAACAAAGAACTTTGTTCCAGTGTTCAGCATAGGTCATGCAGAGCTTCTTGTAGTTGTTCAGTTGAAAGAAATCCTAGGGTTTCTTCTGCTTCTGGCCGGATTCTCTATCACTAAAATTATGGCCAGGCTATCCATAGATTCTGGAAAGCTGCCTAATAAAAGAATGAAGCAGAGGCCAAGACTAAATATAGAATAAATGAATAACATTTAGAACTTGGCATCTGGTCGCTGTGCTAGCCGATCTCTCCTAGACAGCGAAGATGGCTGGCTTGAGTGAGAAAAGCGGAAAGGTGCAAAACATATTTTTGCAGCGTTGGCATTGGCAGCCTGATTCTCAAATTACACTCACAGCACCTTGAGTACTAGAGCTGAGACATTCAATTCATGCGCTAGTTTTGCGCTCTAATTTTCTGTAATCTCTTGAAAAGAAACCAAACTATCTAGAAAGCTTTTAATGTGTAAAGCTATTTATGAGACCTGGCAGTTGTTTGGACTTTACAATACAGGGCTTTTCTTCAAAAGGGTGGCTGTGGGTAGGAAGCAGCTGAAATTTTTTCCCACCACATGAAGCAGCTGTAAAGCCAATCATCTACATCTCTCCAGCCCAAACACATTAACACAGGGGTAGATCTGGGGGAGAAGGTGACGGTGGCACAGTCGCACCACTCTTTTATGTCACACTTTTCCAAAAGTTTAAAACCAACTGCATGGGAGAAGCACTGGCATTTCTAATTAGGCAGCATTGAGTGAGTCAATTAAATCCGTGTCTCATTATAATCTTCCTGATTCCTGCTAATCCGTCTTCATTCCATAGGTTCTAATCTCTCTCCTTTTAAATGGTCTTGACCATCCACTATGCAAACTACCCTCTGTTCTTCAATTTTGCTGTCTTTTCGCTATTTTTGGTAATGTCAAGCTTCTAGTTCATAGCCAGGGAGACATATTTTAGCTCCAACTAAAAACTAGGGCCTCTTGTCTAGATGTTGAGACTTTACTATCGAGTTAATTAAGCAACTCCAGAGTAAACATCTTGTGTAGATGGGTCCTCAAAGTTACAACCCCCAAAAAGTTGCCTTTGGGGTTCACTGTATGACGTGTATATTCTCCAAAATTAGATTAATTTATGTGATGTTCAGTCACTATTTATAGCTACTGAAACTGGATTCACTTGTCTCATTTTCATAATTGTGGTATACGCATAATTTGGATATACCTTTATATTATAGCCAAGGCCGTATTAATAATTCAGTAATTTACTTAAGTGGGCCTCATCCATTTACACCTAGAAGAGACAATTGCTGAGAATTAGCACTTGACCAGAGTTGTTTACCCTCAAATAGTCCCTGCCAAACAATGATAATTTACATTTAAAGAAGACACTGCAAGAGTAACACCTACAAATGTGTTATTTCCCACTGAGGGGAAATTACAAAAGAGATGGGTAGTAGCTGAGGAAATCTCCATGTTTGGAAGGATGCATTTATGCTCCTGGTCTTAAAAAACATCTGGAAAATCTTGCAGTCTGGTAAGCATGCATTTCAGGGGACTGTAAGTTTTTGGCATAATGTGAATCCCCTAGAATTGAAGGGGTGATGCATAGGACTAGCCAAATAAGGAAATGTCCTTAAGTCTGCTCAGGTACATGGCTTGGTCTTCAGTCTTCCAGGGTGCAAAGGGGCTGCTGTCCTTCAGCTAAGGCAGGATGAGATCTATACAGATTCTGCAGAGCCGTGTTGAACTAATGCAGTGCTTCTTCTGGTAAAGCGTGGTGAGTTTGCTTTTTTAAAATCTACAAGCAGCAATTGCGTCCGGGACGCAATTCCAGAGCATTTTGACTCTTCAGACTGCCTCATTCTAGGGAAAGGGAAATCTATCTTTTTTGAGTGTTTGACTAGACAAGATTATGATCTTTTTAGCTGGTAAAATCCTTCAGGTAAGAGGTGGCGGACATAAGAGCCCTGACAGAAGGGTATTTTCATAATCCAAATCAACATCTGTTCAATCAGGACTACATGTATGGATGTGAGGTACAGCAACTGTTTGCTAGGAACGTATGAAAGAATGATGCGAAAAAAAGCTGGTGGTTCTTTGGGCATTGCTTAACACAACATGGCATGAATATTATTTCTCCCCTGCAGCTATGGCCGTGACACACTGGCTATTGGCGGTTTCATCTCAACTGAAGTAATAAACACAATCTTCAGTGTAATTAGTCCTTTCTTATGGTAAATGATAAACAAAATATTGCTGAACATAGTATTCATTAAAACACCATAGTACTGCAAGTTGGATCAACATCTACAAACCCCAGATTCTGATTCTGGCATTATCTCTTGAAGTGAGATGGACAGTGCTTTCTGGATGGGACTTTAAATTCCCCTGGTCCAAGCCTTGGGACAGTGAAGTAATTTAGGGGTCTACTTGGCTGTAACCTTCACAGCTATGTGAATGTGATCAGATTAATCTAATGCTGTATGTGATGGCAGCCCTATGGTATAATTCTTCTAGCACCAATGTTTTATGACAGTGTTTTTCAATCTGTGGTCCATAGATTGCGGACTATGTCTAAGGCATCCATGAAAGATGACTATGATCAATCAAAAGCATATGAATACCCACACTTACAGCTCTAAGGAGTCCTCACCTCCATTCAAAATTTCTGAAGAGATCTACTATTAGAAATTGTTTAGGGATCTGCAAATAAAAAATGTTGAATACCACTGTTTTAGTTAGTATTTGATTCAAGCGATGCAGAAGTTCCTTAATTGTGCTAAGAAGGAATATTTTGCAGCATTGGCAAGTGCCTAGAACGTCAAGTTTAGTATGTCAAGCCTTGGATTTTGAACACATTCTCTCATTCTTCATTTGTCACAGAACTGAAATACCAAGTGACTGAAGGTTGGTATGTGAAAAAAATAGTTAGTGAATACATGTTGCAAACTAAGTTTGAACAGTCCTGTGACCACTGTAGGTCCCTGGGTCGTGGGTAGTCCCCGAGACGTTCCTTTACCCCTCCTTCTCGCCCGCCACGACTTTGATGTTCCACAATATCAA
>JAGPOW010003395.1:34258865-34315310 GCA_030014935.1 Caiman crocodilus
TAATGGCCACAAGCTAGCAGAGAGCAGATTTAGACTGGACATTAGGAAGAACTTCTTCACAGTTAGAGTGGCCAAGGTCTGGGACGGGCTCCCAAGGGAGGTGATGCTTTCCCCTACCCTGGAGGTCTTCAAGAGGAGGTTAGATAGGCATCTGGCTGGGGTCATCTGAACCCAGCACTCTTTGCTGCCTATGCAGGGGGTCGGACTCGATGATCTATTGAGGTCCCTTCCGACCCTCACGCCTATGAATCTATGAATCCTATATATATATATATATAGGATCCTATATATAGAATCCTATATGTGTGTGTGTGCGTGTGTGTGCGTGTACACATATACACACATATACATACATATATAAATTGTCTATATATATGTTTTTGTGTATATACAAGCATAGTGACTGCTTGCAGTTGTTTTTGAAAAAAAACCCTGTTCTACCCAAAACAGCAGTGCATTATTTCAACCCAGATCCACAGCATTTGTATACATCAAATTTTAGCTGATTTTTAAAAATGAAATCATCATATTTTCCCAAGCACAAAGCAACTGTGACAGCCTGAAACCTGAGATTCTGCTCTTGGCAGCAAATTCAAGGTAATTTGCATCATCACAGATCTCACAAGAAGTGAGAGGCTTCATACCAGCTATGAACTGACTGCCTAGAGGAGTTTTCCATCTATTGACTCCTCTGCAAAATCCTATGAAATATGAACTTTCATTTCTACCCAGGAAAACATTTACAATCTTTTCTGCAATGCCTGATGAAGGGTGCTTGTGCCCAAAAGCTTTCAATTAAAGAATTTTCGTTGCAAAATTCTTGTTGGTCTTATAAAAGATGTCATCTCTACTATGAGTCCTGATTGCCTTTTCCTCTAGACCAATACAACTACAACCTGGATACCTTTTTATAGGACAGGGGTGTACTTGGTAGCTGTGTTGGTCTAAGACAAAAAGACATACAAAAAACTAGAACTCTTGGTTCCAAGATGACACCTTTTATTAGACCAACTGGAAAATGGCAAGAAAATTGTCCTTTTCTGCAAGCTTTCAGGATCAAAGTCCCTTTATCAGGCTCTGGGAAAAGTGTAGATGGTACAAGATGGTAAAAAGTCCCCATAGGTAGGAAATAAGCTTCATTTTTGCACAGAGAGATCTACCTGATCAACACATCAAAGAGCTACTCAACACAGCTCACAAAGACACTCTCATGGACCCAGAGGGACAGATTTCCATCTTCAGCTCCCCCTGTGCAAAAATGAAGCGTATTTCCTACCTATGGGGACTTTTTACCATCTTGTACCATCTACACTTTTCCCAGAGCCTGATAAAGGGACTTTGATCCCGAAAGCTTGCAGAAAAGGACAGTTTTCTTGCCATTGTCCAGTTGGTCTAATAAAAGGTGTCATCTTGGAACCAAGAGTTCTAGTTTTTTATAGGTCAGGCACTTCACCAGGGCTTTTGGGGGCTTTTATCTAAAGTTAATTCAACTAGCTTTAGATAAAAGTGCCAAAGAAAGACCCACTAAATTGCCTGATGAATACAGAAGTTGAGCGATCTGGGTCTAATTAACACACTGCCTCTTCTGGGCATGCACTGGACTTGGTGCAGGAGCACACTGAGTTTAAAGTAAAGCGTGGGTTTCTTGTTTCTGTGTTTTTAAAATGTGCCAGCAGCCAGTATCTCTGTCTGTTGGATTGATTGTGAGCATCTCCCTGAAGTTATTTGACCTTGCATTCCTTGAGGACCCAAAATTTCTCATTGAACTCAATAGTTGTCCACACAAACTAGGATAAAACAAAGCACAGGTGACTGGTAGGGGGCGCACAGAGGGGAGGAGGCACATGCCCCCCAATATTGACCCCTGACTTGGCACCGGTCAGGATGGGGCAGTTTTTTTTCTGCGCGGGCTGTCAGCGTGTTGGGGGTGGGGGACACCGAGACTCAGCATAGAAGCATAGGAGTGGATATGGGGCTTTTGGCCCACCCGTGGCTCCACCTACAAATTGTGCCCCACCCAGACTCAGGACGCACCAGTCACCCCTGAAACAAACTTATAAAAATGGATTAGTTACCACATTTTGAGGTATTTAAAGAATACCTTAAATTATAATTTAGACAAATCCTAGGAGTTTTAGGAATAAGCATGGGCAATAAATTTAGCTTGCAGTTCAACGTTGACTGCTTAGGTGACTATTCCTATCCTTATGTACCTGATATACTTAAAGGCTTGGTACCAGTATTATACTTTTACCAGTATAAGTAATCGGAAACTGGTCTATACCTGTAACAGAACAGGATAAACAGAAATAACTGAACTGTCTCAGCCTACTGTCCAGAGACCGATAAAAACTGACTGCTACCTCATTAGTTGCCCTTAACAGGAAGAACTTCCTCACCCCAATGAGAGCACTTGAGGCTGATACTCAACAAGGACCTCTCAATTAGGTTAAAGAGGATACAGTCATAAACTGGAGAGACCGTAGCAAAATTATAGATAACCCAATAAGACTAAAATGCCACCCTCCATATAGCATTGGCAGTGCCAGCCTATTACCTTATCTCTCAGTGAATCTTTCGAAAGTTGAACTGGTATCTTTGAATATGCTGCATGGCATTGGACACATTTGTGTTTCTTTGTATATCAGTAATGGATTGTTTCCTAAAAACCTACTTTAGCAATATATTTCCTTGGCTTCCTTGGCTTTAGGGAAAAATAAAAACTGCATATTTCTTTAACAAAAAAGTGCAAGTGTTTCTTCTCATCATTACTCCAAGAGCACTTCTTATTTAGTGACTGGCTACAATTCAGTCTCCTCTTTTTAAATATGATAGAAACATGTAAGTGTTTTTTTCAAGAGAGAATTAAAAATTATAGAATCCTGATTTATCCAGATTTATCCTGATTTAACAAAATAAAAATGAGCAAAGAAAACATCTGTGAGGCTGAGCCCATATTCAAAAAGCCCAGAGTTGAATAGATTCTATCTTTGCAGATTAGTCAATGCTTTGTAATTTGAACTGATAAGCAAATGAACAGACATTCATATTTGATTCGGGAAGTATAGCCACATGCCTGCATTGGCCCAGGCCAGAAGCTGGCACGTGCTAGAGCACACCTCCTCCCAGCTAGAGCAGATGGTTTAGGCCATGGCTAGCCTGCCCACCCTGCAAAAGGAAGTTGCAGGAGAGGTGCAAAGCATCCTGGGATAATGGGGGATGTTGAGTTGCTTTGAATCTGGAGGGGATCCAGGACAGAAGTTCAATTAACTGATTTAACCTAAATCAGTTAAGTCTGATATTACATTCATCCCTGTTTATCTTAAACTGGTTTGGGCCATTTTGGAAGTGGTTTATGTGCACTGAACTTCTGTTGTGTTACAGATTTGGAGCACTTTCCAATCAGGTATACCAGTTTATGTGTTATTGCTGTCCCTAGCCTAAGTGATAGAGTGGAACTTCAAATATGTTCTGTTTCTTTTTGGTGCATATAAATAGAGTGGCAGTGTAGAACTTAGCAGTTTTAGTTCACAGAGTTTATGTGAGTCATTTTTGTTCACAAAGGTGTGTAGACTAGTCAGTCATTTGGTATAAGACCAGAGTTTGTGGACGAGGGGGTGGAAAGCATGGTGTCCAAGTTTGCTGGTGACACTAAGACGTGGGGTGAGGTAGACACACTTGAAGGGGGAGAGAAGCTGCAACTAGATTTAGGCAGACTACAAAAGTGGGCAGATGAGAGTAGGATGGGGTTCAATGTAGACAAATGCAGGGTGCTGCACCTTGGGAGAAGGAATCCACAGCATGCATACAGCCTGGGGAGTTCCCTTCTTGAAAACACAGAGGCAGAAAGAGATCTCAGAGTCATTATTGAGTCCAAGATGAACATGAGCCACCAATGCCAGATTGCAGCCAGCAAGGCCAGCCAGACCTTGTCATGGATCCAAAGGTGCATCTCAAGCTGGTCCAGAGAAGTGATCCTCCCCCTCTATGTCTCTTTTGTCAGGCCACAGTTGGAGTACTGCATCCAGTTCTGGATGCTGTACGTCAAAAGGGATGTGGCCAGCCTGGAAAGGGTTCAGAGGAGCAGCGGTTGGTGAGAGGGCAGCAGGACAGGCCTTACGGGGAGAGACTGAGGGACCTGAACCTGCTCAGCCTCAGCAAAAAGAGGCTAAGGAGGGGACAGGACCTGGTGGCTGCTTCCAAACTCATCAGGGGAGATCAACAGCAAATAGGCAGAGCCCTTTTCTCCCCAGCACCACCTGGGGTGACAAGGAACCATGGTAATAAGCTAATGGAGAATAGGTTTAGGTTAGAGATCAGAAGGCAATATTCTCCAGTTATGGTTAATAAAATCTGGAGCCAACTTCCTAGGGAAGTGGTCCTCACTCCTACCTTGGGCACTTTCGAGAGGAGGTTGGATGATCACCTGTCTGGGGTCTTGTGAACCCAGCATCCATTCCTGCCTGTGGCAGGGGTCAGGCTAGGTGATCTGTTCAGGTCCTTCCTGAGCCTAGCTGCTATGATACTACTATGATACTATGATTCTCAGCCACACTTGATCAGCAAATGGATCTTCCATTCTACAGGAATAGATGCCAAATTAAAATTTTGGTAATTGTAATAAAAAAATATGAAATTTTGATTTCTTTCACAAAGCAGAAATTGCAATTTTTAAAAAAATGGAAAACACTGAACTACATACAAACATTATATGTGCTTTGAAATACTATATTATATATTTTTAGAATTAATATTTTAATATAGAGTTGAAAGAAAAAAGTGTCAAACCAACACATTTTTATGTCCTTCGATTTCCTATAAAAAAATACGTATTGTTTTGAATGTGACAAACCATAATGTCCAACACAATATTGTTCTTTAAAAAAAACAAACCAAAAAAACTTTTTTATTCTCAGCCTTTTCCTTATCTTAAAGCAGAAATTCCTTAAAAGTTGCATGGGGAATTATTGTAGATATTCATCACAAGAAGTTAAACGGGAGGAAGTACCATGACCTACCTGTATTGAAAGCTTTAAAACGAAGTACCACTATAAAAATAAATCACTTTCCCCCATTATAGCCATCTATATATGTTGATATAGAAAGTTGAAAAACACTTCTGAAAAAAAGATGCAAGAAATGTAAAATCCATGCTGAGAACTTTACTGATGGGTATTTATAACTAAGTGAGCCTTAACAGAAAGAAATATATATCCGGTTGCAGGGCTTTCATGCTGCGTTTAGAGTAGCTTTCTTCAGCAACTCTTGTTATATGGCTATGTTTACAAAACTCCTAGAATCATTTCAAACTAAATAAGAACTTGATTTTTATCAGCTGTTGATTTCTGAGGTGCACGCAGCAATGACAAAGATCTAACAAATTTATTTTTTCCAAAATGTTAAGCATATGCTTTTTCTGTTTTCCTCTATCTTGCCAAAACCCTGCCTTTTCCTTCTTTATTTTCTTTTTTCTTATTCAATCTGCCATTCTTCCGCCTTACTCACGACTTCATCCTCTCCATTGATCTCTTCTACAGTTTTCTCTAGGGTCTTTCTAGAATTCCATGTGAATTTTAGGACCCACGTATCTCCTACATGGAA
This sequence comes from Caiman crocodilus, assembly GCA_030014935.1. Taxonomy (NCBI): domain Eukaryota; kingdom Metazoa; phylum Chordata; order Crocodylia; family Alligatoridae; genus Caiman; species Caiman crocodilus. Next base: position 34,264,467 of record JAGPOW010003395.1, read on the forward strand.
GACCATTCTCGCCCATCCTTGTTCTATTTCTTCCTTACACATCCACAGATCAGCCCTGAAATCTAAGCTCCTTTTCCTCCATTTCTTTTATTTGGAGCAGCGCGGATTAACAGTGTCTCCTATCATTGCCCTTCAGCTGTGAACCATTATCATGCTTTCATTGCTGGCCTTACTCTTCTGCTTGTGTTTTATCACCTTTTCTGACATTTCTGAAATGCATTTCTCATTGCTTTTGCTATCTTGGGGTGGCCAGTTTTCGCTTAACCTTTTCTTGCCATTTTTTTTCTTTTCTAGTATCAATAATATTGTTGCCCCATCTTTCCTTTCCTTTCCTTTCCTTTCCTTTCCTTTCCTTTCCTTTCCTTTCCTTTCCTTTCCTTTCCTTCTGTCTTCTTCAGTGAACATTTCTCATTTCTAACTGCTTTTAGAGTATGATACGCTCACAATTAAACTCCTCAGGACCCCTCCTCATTTTATATTTCTCTTTTCCAAGGTGCTGTACATAGTATCACCATCTCCCTTTTCCTCGATTAGTTTTCATCATGCTAAGGCAGTGGTTTTCATCCAGGGTGCTTTAGCAACTGGGGGTGCCCTGAAATCCTTCCAAGGGAATTGTGCCACACAGTGTTAGTTCTGTTAAACGTACAAACCTGATTCACAACAGAAATGAAGAAATTTCACATAGGAATTCATAGTGTTAAAACTATTCTGTATTCTTTTTGCAACAGACAAATTGCTCTAGTATTTTTTTTCATAATCAGAAAATGGGTAAAAGATAAAAGCTGGAATTTTCTGAAGGATGTCTTGGGTCTAGGAAGGCTGAGAATCACTGGTGTATGGCATTTATTTTCACTTCTCACCGTAAGACTCCAAGGCATTGTCAGCTTCTGTTTTATGAAGTATTTGACTAACTAATTACAATATAACCACTTCTGATTACTGGTAAGTATTACTGAGATATTCAGGTGAGGTATTAAAGACTTACTTACTTCTAATACAAAAGTCCATCTATTTATATGTTTCCAGGAATGCACTATATTTTTCCTTGTGATTAAGATGCATTTGCCAGTTATTTTTTTAAGACGTGATCTCTTCGAAAAGATACATTTGTTTCTCAGTTCCATCACTTCCATGTGGCAGTGAGATCCTGACCGTATCAATATAGACTACCAACCCCACGATATAATCAGCCATACTGCTGCCATACGCTTCATTGCTATAAAATGACCTGTTCAGAGTGAGGACAAAGGATGGATATATTCTACAACCTGGGTAAGACAAGTGGAGATTTAGTTGCTTTTTACATCCACTTTTACACAGGTATAGATAACCAGCAAAGGCTGCAAAGCAATGATTAATCATGTTTATTGCTTCTGGGAATCATTTCATCTCTGGGAATGCTGATCCACTGCTAATGTTGTCATATTGTTATGGAGGATACCAATTTCTGGACCTGGATGTTGGAATCCATAAAGATTAGTAGGACTCGGTACCATGTGTGGGATGTATTATTAGTTTTTCCAATCTAAAAAATAAATCTCTTTGTTCATTTCAATACACAGCTTTAGTTCCATTAATAGCCAATAGCTTTTTTGGCCTGTGGTTCTAGTGGTGGCACTTCCAAGAAATACCAAATCCTCACTGTAGTTCAATAAGGGAAGAGCAAAGCCATAAACAGGTCAGTAATAAAGTATAATATATGTACTTGTACATAATGTAATGTGTGTATAATAATCTGCAGTGTTTTTGAACTGGATGTTGCTTAATTTCTAAATACCTCTAACTTAACTTCTCATAAGTACAAAAAGTTATGAATGGCATAAAATTCTTCCAGTCTTTTTCCTGCTAATGTAGGATACAGTTGTGACATGGGACGTCAGTTGAAATAATATCTCTCTTTCCTTTAATAGATTTGGCTCTGCTTCATGAAATGTATTCCTTCCAGTCTACTTGTATATTTCTACTAATATAATCTCTTGTATATTTTGCGTTGGCAATTTGATAAACATTAAGAGGTGGGTATCTTAATTAATCATCTGTTAAAATGACAAACATAAAGTCCATATCCCCATGAGTGGGAACATGCCATTTCCAGCACCTCAGAGCTTTTTGAGATGTCATGAAACGCACATGGTCCTTGTGATCCTGTTCACTGTGCTGCATATTTGCAGTGCAGTGGCAATGCTAGACACTTGGAAATCTCTGTATCTAAAATTAAAAAAAACACACACGAAGGAAAAGGGGCACAGCACATGTGGCAGCAGTGTATACCATCCAAAACCAAAGTCTGGTTGGCCAGAGCCACGCTTCAGCTGCCAGCCAGACTACGTGCACTTGGATTGCTACTGCTGCAGCCCCAGGTTGCCTCCAGAACCCCAGGTCAGGCTGCTGGGGCCAGCCAAGGTGCTGACCCCAGCTGCCCCTACCCCACTTGGGGCAATTTGCCATGTGCCACAGTGAGCATGCAAAGGCATATCCAGGGACAAGTAGCAGGGGCACAAATATGTGCTTATCCTTTTTGTCCTCAGGGAAACACAAGTGCATGCTTGTGGGGACATGCCCAACGTGTCACAAAAAGGACCTTTACGTTTCATCCATGCAAGTTAGGACTATTGCAGGGTATACATTTTAGGAAGCATTCCTCCAACATACATTTATAATTGTAGTTCTCTTCATTAGTTATAGTTCATCAATAAGCAACTGAAGTCAGAAACTTGTATGATAGTGTGGCCTTGTTAAGAGTAATGGCAAGCAACCCATTCAATGGGAACTTGCAGTTTGAAGTTGTGTCTAACAGAGTCCGGCAAAAAGGCCATAATGAGATCCAGTGACCTGCTTCAAGATGTGGTGAATGCCCTACATTTAAAAGCTTTAGAAATAAAGACAGTATTTGTTTTCCTGAAAGACTTGACGTAGCTCCAAAAGATGAGATGGGTCCTGCTGAAAACTGATGACTTAAATTTGCACAGGACACATTTTTGGAAGATTTGGGACTTTTTTCTGTCACCCAAAACTGGCCTTGTGGTTGCATGGCCATTTTTAATTTATCGCACATAGGGGTCTACTCAATCCTTGATTTTGCAATTTTTGTGGAAACTGCAAAAAAAGGCAATTTCTGTGATCACCATGAAATTTGGTGCTCCTGTGATTTTGCATGGAATCTCCAGGAAAAAAAAAATACTAAAAATAAAATGCTGGTTCCATAGTAAGAGCCAACAGCGGCTGCAGCCCAGCCTTGCAGTCTGCAGGGTGGAGGGAAAGCCTCTGGCATGAAGGGGAGCAGCCAAAATGGTGGCCACCCCCCCCGCCATTACTGATCGGTTGAGAGGGCTGCCCTTTGAGCAGCTCCACCCTTCTCTGCCAATCAGTGGGGTGGAGGGGCCTCACCATGAAAAGACCACAAAAATATTGGTTAGACTTCTATGGTGTAGGAAAAGAAGCGAGTTAGACTATATGATTATTATAACCCCTTGTAGACTTAAAAATTCTATGATGCTGAGAAATCACATCTCCAGGTACTCAGACTAAGTTTTTTGTTTCTTTTCCCTTGAGATAGTGGATAGGTAGAAGTCACCGTTTTCAAGATGTCTTCACAGGAGGCACTGAGATACACATGGAAAAATATAAACTGAAGTAAGTAAGTTTTTGATAATTCTGATTTAATATGTTGTGCTTTTAAGCATAGTTCTCAACCAGGAATGAGTCATAAATTTGCACTGTACCCCAGTGTCAGTTTCTGGGCTCCTTGGGCATTTTTATACGTGCAAGTGCTGCAGTACTGGGCACTTTAAAAAGTGTCCGGCACTGCGATGCTTGTAGTTGTATAAGTGGCAAAATTCATGTCAGCACTGGGAAAATGGCAGCGGCACACTTTTGAACTAAAACAGATAGAAGGTGCTTTAGTTTAAAAGCACACCACTGCCATTTTCTGTCAACTGATGTGCATTTCACTGCTTATACAACTGCATGAGATGCAGTACAGTACACTTGATTAATGGACTTTGCACCGAAGTGGCGGATCTCTGGAGCATTGGGGGACCAAAAAGTATGCGTATAAATGCCCAGTGAGACTCATACACACCCTTTTGAGCTACAATTACATTCCTACCACCTCTCCACCTCATGACCCTTCCCACTCTCAACCTCCCGTCTTATTTACAGGACATAGTCTTTTGGGTATGACTAGCAAATTGTTACTCATGCTGGCTTGACCGCAATGGCAGGTGTGCTAGAGGTATGGAATAGAACCAAAGTTCTACTCATTTCCTCTTCTCTGCTCAGTTTCCCTTTACCAAGATGTGATCCAAACCCCAAAGTTCAAGGAAATCGTTTAATTATTTTCAGTGAATTTTGTATCGGAGTGCAAACAGGAAGAAAGAAGGAATATACATTGAGCATGGACTGGAAGGCACTATATGTAAAGTGCCTTCCAGTCCATGTCAGGCACTTTAACATTTTTGTAAAATAATTAAAACAAATAAACAAGTGTTCTTCTGTGTCAGGGGGAGAGCAAATAAAAAGCTTTCTAGAGCGAGTTGGACTAGAGGAGTTGCATGGAAAAGTCATCATTTGTAAAACAGGGTCATGAACTATGTGGTTCAGGAGACAGATAATTAAAGTAAGAGCCTTTCACCTGTAGGTCATCAGTTCTTATCTGGCCCATGTCAACAATGATTAGTAGTCACTGCTGTTGAAGAGGTGTTCAGTGCTCTGTGTCAAATTGGTGGTAACCTCAGTTCAGTTCCTACTGTCCATATCTCAAAAATCACAAATTTAATTGGCAGCCTTGTTGCATACTAATCACAGAGGCCAAGAGAAAATGACTGTGGAGCTTTGCCTTCTTCAAAATGGTGCAGATATTTGAATTAGGTTAAAGTTCAGGACTCTGAGGGCATTTATACACATACGTTTGTCTGCTCCAATGCACCAGAGAGCCAGCTCGTCAGAGCAGACTCAATTAATCACATTTCATAGCATGCGTTTGTATAAATGGTGAAATGCACATAACTGAGAAAATGGCGGCAGTGCACTTTTGAGCCTTCAATGTATTTTAGTTCAAAAGTGTGCTGCTTCCATTTTGTCAACACTGACATGTATTTTGCCGTATACGTGGTATACAAATGTATGTGCCACAGCACCAGGTGCTTTAAAAAGTGGTGCAAGCATGTGTACAAATGCCCTGAGGGGGACTCACATATGCTGTATCGCTCTTGAGACCAGCAGAAAACTCCATTTTGGGGGCGAAGAGTTTGGCATTCTTTCTGAGCAGAAGATACCCACATTAAAAATAAACTAAACAGGGTATATAAAGTTTTCTGAAGGAAATTCAAAGTACTGACAGTTTCATGACAACTTTTCAAAACTTCTTTATAGCATTTTTATATAGGGGGAAGAAGTTATTTTCAATGATCTCAGTTCAAAAGCTATTTTCTCTATAGTATAATGTTTACTGTTATGTAATGCAGATGAGGCACTGAACCTGATCAAAAAACCATTGATGCTAATGGGTTTCAGATCCAGGACATCTAAGCAAAATATCTTTGCTGGTGCCAAGCAATATCAAACCAAAGGGATGAGAATATAAGTCATTAAAAAGAAGATTTAACATCTAAATAAAAAGTCTTTACTAAGCTTCCCAGATCTCTCCATACTCTTCTGCCTGGTCTCCATATACAAAAAAGTATTTCTAAGGATTGGGTATGAAGAGTTCCTTACCATTATAAAAATCTCCGCCCTTTCATAGGACTTCCATGTACATCAGAATAGAGCTAATCAATCCAGTTGTGCATCCAACAAAACTAGCGTAAGCATTTCTGTTGGTTCCACCCTGTGCTCCCTGGCCCATTGTTACCATTTTTTTTTTACAGTTTGAAGGAGCTGTGGTATGACTTGAAAATGACTGGAGAATTTTTTTCTGCTGCACCAGTTGTGGTGAGTTCTGACTAACACAGGCATATGCAATTCCCTTGAACTCTGGCTATTTGAACCTAATTGGCATCCACAAATTTGGCTGTCATGGAAGGATTCTTTATTAAACTCTCTTCAAAAGGGTGATTTGGAATTAATTGTATTGCACATGATTTCTCCTTATTTATACACGGAGTCTGTCCTCCTTTAGAAGAGGCTGTAAGACGCACCATGTGTCCATGAGAGTCTGAGGCCATTTGTCCAAAGGCCTCAATACCTCTGTTGTAGTCCTGGCTCCAAGCAGGCCTTGTTCACCCTTGGCATTGAACTGCCAGGTATTCCTTATGGCTGCAACGTGCTGAACACATCCAAGGATTTGTGCTTCTACGGGGCCTCTACAGAAAGCCCATGGAATATTTGCAGCATCATGGGGCTTGAGATATGGACAGAGGACCTCGTAGTCCAGGCATTCTTGTCTCTAGCCAACACATTCTCTGGCCCTTTCTTCATCATGGCTCGTATACTCAAAGGATACTGTGTAGAGGGCAAGGAAAGAGGATGGAAACATGATGGTGCTTGAGCTAGGCTAGATACATATCATATACGTGGGAAGTCCTTTCTTTGTGCAGACTCAGAGAAGGGACATAGGGTTCCTCCAGAAGTCTTGAAAGGGAATCTTTCCCAAGTGTTAGAAAGCATTGCTTTTCTTATTAGTCTCCTGAGATGTCCGAGGTGACAGACAGCTCAGATGCAGGTCAGTGGGAAACTATACAAACATGAAAGTCTCCATCAATAGTGAAACTTCTTTTTTTTAAAATAAGCTGGCACTGGAAATATGCACCAGATTGTGAAATTCCCTGTGTGCATACTGCATGTAGCTGTTATATTAATTTCAGGTTCTAAACAATACAATTTCACTACATAATTGTAATGTTGCCGTGATCATTTGTGGCACATCTTAAACCTATTTCGATGCTATTTGATTCTACATTATACAAGGAGGAATTGTAAAGAATACATAAAGTAATTGTGTTGAGGCTGCGCTTAAAATAATTTACACTGATTAAAGTCAGATTTAAAAATTCCACTTAGCACTTTCTTTTGCATTAAAAAGAGGGGGGGGTGTATATGTCTAAAATGAACATTATATGCTAGCTTAATTATAAAAGTGATGGGCTAACCTCAAAAGGTTTACAACTCAGGTTTATTTCAAAGAAGTGGCTAAAACTTCAGCTACTCAGACCTCATGCCTCATGAGCAATCTGGTCCATGTCCCAGGTAATATAAAGGGAGTCTTTTCTATGATTTAGCTCGAAGCCTAATGTGTCAGTTTAAGCTGTGGATCACAATAAAGCTGCAGGGGTGGCAGCATATGGCACTGTTGCCACAAGTGGCATAGACAGCCTCTGTATGTGGCCTGCAGCAGATCAGGGGAGGAGGCAGGGCAGTACAGTACCAGATAGGGCAGGGACAGAAGAGAGAGCAGCAGATGGGCAGGGGAAGGGGATCACAGTAATATTTACAAGGGCAGGCCTGCCAAAAAAACTTTGGCCCTTACTGCAATAAAGTGTGGTCTCTCCTAAAATTTCTGGAACCTTTTGTTTCCAGGCAAAAAAAAAAAAAAAATTAAAAATCCCTCCCTCCCCCCCCCGGAATAACGAAGAATCTCAAATAATATTCAGCTTAAGTTTAGTTTTACAGAGGAGTAAAAGGGTGGCCCCTTCAAGAAGGGACAGCCAGCCTTGCTGGGTAGCTGCAGCTGTAAAGACTGCTGACTATGTGGAGGGGCCAGACTGCTGTGCAAAGACCAAAGCCACAGGTTTTGGGACAAGACAACTAGTGGGTTTTTTGCTTATTCTCTTTACCTCAGCGCTCTGTGGACATGTCTACACATGAATTGTTGTGCTGTAGTTACTGTGCATTGAGTTTAGCACTTGTAATAACAGGTACTACCTCAATGCACAGTAACCAGTGTTACTGTACAGTGCTACTACACTTCTTACGTGATGCTACTGTGCAGTAAAATTAGTCTACTGCACATTTGGCATCTCATGTAGACATGCCCTGTTTGTTAGTGTGGACCGGCTGAGAAGCTCCTCAGGGAGCAAAAGCTCATCTGGAGAAGTGCACGGCTGAGGTGACTGAAAAAAAAAAAGAGAACTTTATATGAGTCAACCCAGTTTGTTCTTCTGTACTTGCTAGAAAGATAGCGTAACGGTCCCAGCCTCTGAGTTAAAAATCCATAGACATCCTGAAAGTTGAGAAATAAGATGGTCCGGCTATTAGAGCAGTAGCTCAGAAAACATAGGCCACTTTTTTTTTTAAAATCAATTCTAGACTTCCTCTAGGCTCGGTTTTGCTTTACCTGGTGTGACAGGTGGCTGTCCTGGGCCGAGCTAAAATGTGGTCCGCACACCTGTTCCTGGGGGCAACGGCTCACCTACTCACCTGCCATGCTTTGTTATGAATCAATTAATTAATTAGTGTTAATTAGCAGGAGGCTGCCCTTGTACTGCCCCACTGCCAGGGGTCGCTATCTGTGGCTCCGTCTCCTCCCCTACACCGCAGTCCACACCTTGCCAATGGAATAGCTGTTATATCTCAGCCTTATCACAATCGGGCCCCTCTTTGGGCCTTCTCAAGTGTTTCCCCCTCCTCTGGGGCTCGCCATGCTTGCCCAAGGGCCTCTCAATAGTGCCCCCTCTCCGGGGCTCACCATGCCCGCTCTGGGGCTCCTCAACAGTGCCCCCTCTCTGGGTGCTGGGGTCTATGTACCTCATATGCTGCACCCCTACTGGCAATGGGGTCCCCACACTACTGCGGGTCCCCTATGAGGCCTACTCCAACCCCTGACAGTCTCACCCAAACCACTACTCACAAACAACAACAGAAACACAAGCCCTTCGGCTATAACAAAACCAGAAGCCAACCGGCCCAACCAACATTCGGTCCTACCCCTTTAACTCTCAGAGGCAGCCCCTGCATCAGGTTTCCCCTCTCTCCCAGAGCAGGAAGCTCCTTCCTCTTTGGTAGCTAGCAGGAAACTGCCTCTAGCCCCAGCCCCTAGGGTTTATAAGGGAGCCAGGCCCTGCCCCTTCTGGTCAGCTGACCGTCCCTGGTTACCCTGGCATCTACAGCTGGGCTCCTTATTTCCTACTAGGGCTTCCTCCCTAGCAGTTGTCCCCTCTTTGGGAGCAGGGCATCTCAGTGCACTGTGACACCTGGGCAAAGAAGCTTTTGCTATTTGTTTCGATATTCTTCACATGGTTGGGTGCAACCAAGCCGTTGACCATTCTCACTTCATCTATGCTTTCTTTAACCAAGGAATTATGTTTCTCTTTATTGAGCAGTCCCATTTTCTATCACCTGTGGATCCTCTGTCTATTCTAAATATTTTGTTTGGGGTGCTTGTCTGTCTATGCAGGTGTTTAGTCCCTCCCCTACCAATTTATTTCCCCCCTCCTTTTTTTTCTCTGCATGGTATAAAGATTCTGGATTATTATTTGTACTTTTGTCCGAACGTTGGCTCTTGCTGTTTCTACATCCAACTATCCATATCTCTTAACTCTTGCTTTCAACCAACATACTTTACTAATTGCCTGGCTTTCAAAATTAGCCCATCGGAACTCCAGTCCCAACATGTGTTCCTCCTTCAATTTAAACGAAACTGACCACTTGATCCCAAATTATTCCCCACAACCAGTTCTTCTATGATGTCACTATCTGCTGAAACTCAATATAAAGGTAGCTTTCCCTTTCATTGGTACACTGATCAGTTAATAAAGAAACTGATCAGTCTAGAATCGTTTCTAGATACCCAAATATCAGGTATTTGGAAGGACTTCAAACAATTGAAATAGGAGGCGTGGAAATTTGGGACAATCCCAAGTACATTTTACAGTTGTTATTAATATGGTTATGCCTAAAGCTGAAGCATCCAGTTTTGGGGGAAACCAGAAGAATGAATTAGTCTTTAAGTATTCAAGAGTTAAGAAAAAAAGACAATCAATCTTTTCTGCTTATTTTCTGAAAATGTGCGTGGAGGAAACACCAGGACTTTATCACATATCTCATTGTGATGAAACTGAGTTTTAAAGTGTCAGAGAGAGAAAGGAGGAGGTAGTGAGAATTTTGGATGAAGATTTAAAAAAAAAAATGTAGTGGCTTCTTTCATATGAGAAGATAAAGTACTTTCTACTAAATGAAAGGAAGCTTGAAAGCTTTAGTAAACTACTTAAGGCGCTCAAAATCTGTTAAAGAATAACTCCAGAGCATGGGGAGTGACAGATTAGTTATATCTTGTAGGTATATGACAAGTTTCACTGGGAATGAGGACTTTTTAAAGGAGCGGGGAGAGGGGAGCATTCACTTTCAGCTTATTCAAATTTAGAAGTACATAAGAGGGCAAGATAAAGGAGAACTGTCTTGGTCAGTAGGTCCTAGTCAGCAAAGAGTAATGAACTCTGACTGGTGCACAACAGTTCAAGGTCTGTTCCAGGTCACAAGCCAGGGCAGCTTCAGGGCAGTAGGCTGAAGAAAAGGACTTAGGGAGACAGCAGGGCAACAGGCCAGTGTGGCAAGTCCAAGCTGTGAAAACGAGGGTTTCTGAAGGAAAAAGAAGAGCAACATTTCAAAATATGAGTGCAGACAACAGTAACAATATCTGGGAATATGATGGAAGACCTGTATCTTGATGGAGCCAAGGGTTGGAAGTTGTGCAGGAATGCGGTATTGTACAATGGCTGGTAGAGGCACTGCTGCCGAATTATCCATGACTCTGGAGCAGTGTGCAATGGACCTAGGGCGTATCCTAACTGTCCTATGATACGGAGTCCCTGATCTGAGTAGGCTGTGAGAGAGGAGCCATTGGACAGAGAGCTGAGATGTCTGAGAATAGGAAGTTGCTTGGGATATTGTGAACGTGGGATAGGCCACCCAGCAATATATAAAAGGAAGGGTCATGGGGGAAGCCCAGACTTTTAAGACACGTGAGGTTTGAGGTGGCCAGGAGCATATTACAGAGGCACTGCAACCTTCACACACAGAATGAAAAGGAAGTGGTAAACCAGCCACAGCCCACAAAATGTGCTACCAACTGGAAACTCCTTCTAAGATGGACTAAATGGCCTGGCGTGGTAATCAAGTTAAACACAGGGTAGATGACCCTCCTGTTCTAACCTATGCATGCAATTTATAGTTCTTGAAATATCCTAGGAACAAATCTTGGGTTATCCTTATGCACCTTTTCTCTGACAATTTCCCTGACAGGTTCTCCCCCCTACCCCATCCCTATGAAAGGCAGCTTGTTCAGATAATATTGACAATTTTTACATCTGTGCTCTACTTCCCTCTTAGAGAGAGGCTGAAAATTACAGAGTTGGAATAAATGCTGAACAGTGTGCAGCACTGGCTTCTAAAGTAACTAGTTCTGCATGGGATGACAGAAACCTTGAAACAGTCCCATGTTTAGCCCCCTGGATGGTCACTCTAAACTCCTTTCAAGCTTTTTTATCACCAAGAGGCATCAGATGAACAAAATTGGACAAAGCATACTATAAGTATTGCTCTTCCTTTTTGTGGCCACTCAACCAACTGTGCTGTCCTTTGCCCCTCACTGGTCTTGTCTGTAATTACACATAACATTCATTCATCAATCATGACTTAAAACTGTGCACCTAACACAAAAATCTCTCATGCACTAGTCGGTGCATGCCTACAAGCTATGTCAATGCAATAACTGGAACTTGTGCATATATACTTAGCTAGTATTAAACTAGCTAGTTCATGTACTGCTGGCAGAGTAGCCACAATATTATAACACTCTATGAACTGAAGAATCCTCCAGGGAAGCTATGTTAAATACTCAGGTGCTCAGTTGGCTCTGGGTTGTGTGCTACACAGATGCACTCATACTATTTAAAACTAGCAATTTAAAGTCATCTTAAGTTTTTCTACATGAGCTGCAGTGAAAGCTAAGACAGGGCAGTCTAGCTGGAGGCTCATAGGCCCCATGCAGCCCATCAAGGGTTAGCATGTGGCCTGCAGGCTCCTGCCACTCTTTCCCCCACTGCTCTTGCTGCAGTGGCAGTCTTGGTCACTGAGTGGGCTCCCTCCTTAAGTTCAGTTTCCTGCTTTCGCTCCTGGGGGCGGGGTGGCCACAATGTGTGCATAGCAAGAAAAGAGGTAGGCTGCCCATGCTAAGTAAGGGAAGGATCCAGGCTCCCTGCCTTGTGCATGGCAACAAAGGAGAAGCAGCTTGTGTGGTGCATCTAGCCAGGGCAGGACGGATCTACGTGTGTAGTGGGATGAGCTGTCAGCACAGGAGCAGCCTTTGCAATATGTGGACTCCCCAGTCTGTGTCTGTGACATGCAGCCCCCAGCTACCAATACGTCGAACAGCCCTGGCCTAAGTCATGCTGTGAGTCATGCTTTGAGTTAATGACTTGAGGAGCCAGCCTAATTCACGTTACCACCTATGTACACTGAAGTCAGTCTCCTGTGAAGGACATGCTTTGACACATGATCTTTGAAAGCCAGATGAGAATCTAACTCGCACAAGTGTTTGTGTGTTGATTTTCTTTCATTACTTATCTTCTTAACCATATTCTTTAGCTTGTGGTTTAATTACTGTAATTAAAATGAGGCAGTAAGTAGACACGAGGCAAAAATAATAGCAACCTACGAAATATTGGCTGTAATCAAAGAGGTAATAAATATATCAGTTGTCATGTATTAGTTTGTTCCAGCAGCATTCAAGAAATTTAATTTTAGCAGAGTTAAACCTGATACAAAACCAATCCAGTCCTGATTACTGTCAAACATTTCATTTCTGATTCGATCTGAAGATTTGATGCTGATTTGGAGAATCGGTGATGCAGACATGGACACAGCTTTAAATGTTTTTTCTACGTATGGTACTGGGGCAGATGGAGCATTCCACAGGAGCATGAGGGGTCCCCCACCCACCTCCCCAGCTTAGCAATTGGCCAGGGGGGAACCCAGGTGCCCCCCCAGACCCAGCAGGCACCAGGCACCACGCTGGGAGGGGCACTGGGGGGCTCCGCACTGCACTGTGCAGAGGACCTGGAAGTGGACTGGAAGTGCACTGAGGAGCCCCCTGTGCTTCTGTGGGACACTCCATGTACCCCAGCATTACTGCACTCACGAGCCCCTGCTACCTAGAGTCATGTAGAAACAAGATTTAAAGCTGTATCTATGTCCGAATTGGTGAATCTTTCTGAACCTCTCTGAATCAATTCAGAGAGCTCCGATTCAATTCAGAGAGATTAAAGGGTCCTCTGATTCAATTTGGATTTGGAGATTCGGCCACCGAATCAGGCTGAATCTCTGCCGAATTGAATCATGGACTGAAGCTTCACACAGCCCTAACTTATACAAGCTGAAGATTGGGACCATAATTAATTCAATGAGGCAGACAACCTCATTGCATTAGAGTTATCGGTACTTCTCTAATTAGTATAGGCAGAAGATGTACATGTATGGAAATATACTGAATAGCTTTATTATGAAGAAGGCTTACCAATATTCTCTTGATGACTCTTTGGTCACCATTGATCCTTTCTGTAAACAGTGTTGCTCTAACTATAGTTTCCCTTAGAATGATTATGGCTGAGCTCCTTGGCATTCATAACATCTTGCAAATGACTTCTTAGCCTAGAGAACCCTTCCATAATGATGTTAACATTTTTGGATGCCTTATTTCATTCCCATCTACCCACTGAAGCATTTACAAGAACAGTCTTATTAAATTTGCTTCAGCATGTGTTCAATTAGTTGAAAACTTCTTAAATATTGCTTTAACTGTGATTTGGGGAAATGCAAGATCGTTGTTACAGTTGTTAAGGGTATTCTCAGAGGTAGATGGCACTATACAATATCATTGCATTCAAGCAATAATCTAAATAGGAAGAAAAAAACCCTTTATATTCATTGTTGTTATATAGAAAAGCTCTCTCCCCTCCCCCCCCAATATAAAGGATTTCATACAATAAACTGAATGAAAATTGGAAGCTGGGGATATTTTGTTTTGGTTATTTGTTTGTTATTTCTGTCAAACAAATCTTTTATTTGGCAATGTTTAGTGGGAAAACATGCTAGTTTATACAGTACACAAGAGGAAAAAGTAACAGAGTTGAGTCAGATTACTTCATTAATTTTCCAAGACAGATTTTGAAATGAAAAGTGAACAGATATTTTTAAAATGGAACAATATTTATAGATCCTATTTGGTGTGTGCAAATAGCTAACCTATTTTACCATCTTTCTCCCAATCTCAGAAAATAGTATAAATGCTCGGATGATCTGTGGTTTCTGGTTAGCAATATGCACTTTGGGTCAAAGCAATCTGATTCATCTTAACTTGAGACATTTGTTTTAATACAAGATTTCTTCAGGTGAGTGTTCTAATAGAAGAGTGGCAAAACAATGTAGAAGGAAAATATAATAACTATTGTGACAATTAAATTGCAATAGATTTTCAAAATCATATAACTAGTTTAGCAGCCAACAGAAAATGACAGTAATAGCGTCCTTGCATCAGCTTTTGTATCTGCATTAGCATGCATTCCCTGGCCAAAAAGAAAACCTAAGGCAAAACACTGAAGACTTCACTGAACAGGAGTTATATCAGATCAAGCTTAAAAGTAACCTTTTGGAGAAATGCTGTGAGAGATTAATGGGGCTCTTTTTTATTATTATTATTATTTTTTTAGATACCGGTAGGTTTCCAGACCTTCCAGAACTGTTATGAACCTCTACCTGAAATAGAAACTGGAAAGTCTATAAAAACAGGTAAAGCTGACTTATAATTTTGCAGGTTAGAAGGAGAACTCATTTGCTTGTACAATTGTGAATGCTGATGAATGCCCACATGTGGATGAATGTGGATGAATTGTAAGAACAACTGTTCTTTTTAAGAGCACCTGATCCCAGGAAAAAGCTTGACCCCCATTCTCTGGGAGGGAAAGGAGCCAGTCAGGAAGCAGTGCAGTGTGGGGTCACCACCCCCATAATCCCCTCTCCCTTGAAGTCCACTGGTAGAAGGTACCTCAGAGGGGCAGGGAGCTTGGTGGCTTGCTGGAATGGCTACCTAGTGTGCAGCCAGCCAGCAGTATGGGTTGCCAGGGGCTCTGAATGCCAGAACCAACCCCCACTGGTGGGAACTGTGGATGGGCTTCTCAGTCCCCCATTGTAACCCCTGTGCCAGATCTGTACCATCTCCCTTTTCATCCTATTCTGGCCTCCCCCAGCACAAGCAAAAAGAACAGGCTTCACTTGAGGCTTGGGTAGGAGGCCCCCCAAGACCTAGCCCTTTCCCACCATCCACAATTTATTGAAACAGCTTTTAGAGTCTTAATTTTTTTCCCTTTTATTAAATTTCAATCAAATATAAATGCAGGCAGATAATCTTTTCCTTAAAAGCTGCACGCCCTGTGTCCATTTTTTCCATCTCCTGGCATGCTGCCCTCCCCCCCGAGAGCCCAGGCATCTGGCTTCAGACACACTCCTACTCATCAGCCCTCTAGGCTGGGGACAGACATTAAAAAAGCCTGAGCTTGAATTGATCCAATCTCTACAGGTTAACTGGTATATAACCATACAGACATCCCAGAAATGCAGGCACATGCCCACAGTAGCTCAGGCTAGAAGCGGGGGATCCTAGAGCAGCTTTCCCTTTCCTTCCACAGTGTTGAGCTGAGGGGGGCATAAGCAGGACACTCTGATTAGGGGGGGTCCCCCACCCGCCTGAGCAGCCCAGGAGGCAGTTGATAGCACAGTTTTATCAACCCTAACTCAGTAGTTTTCAGCCCATTAAGAAAACAAAGAAAACAAAAGCTTCTCTCCATTAGTTCAAGCTCTTAAAAAGTCTTTTTTTCCAAAAAAGGAAGGGAGGGATGTTACCAGCTACCTGCTGAATGGCTCCAAAAACCCCTGTCTGCCTTTGTTCAGTCTCCCACAGCAAGGACTATAGCCAGCATGTGGTCTGCTAGCTAATGCTGAGACGTGTCTGTGTAAGGCAGAGGGGACAGGGTGAAGGGAGCGGAAGCAGGGGCTTGCAATCCCAGCCAGAGCTCAGCCAGGGAGCAGACGGGAGGAGCCAGCCCTGCTGTGGAGAAGAGAACCCAGCCTAGAGAGCATGCCAGGATGCTGAGGGAGTCTGGTTTAACTTAAACCAGGAAAGGGTCTGGGACAGACGTCGCATAAACCAGTTTGACCCAAATCAGTTAAATCTGATACTACGTTCAACAAGGTTTATCTCAAACCGGTTTCAGCCATTTTCAAACTGGCATTTGTGCACTGAACTTCTGCTCTGTTACAGGTTTAAACCAGTTTCTGATCACTGCGTATTGTCTGTCCCTAGCCCTAGTGGCAAGTCTGACCAGTGTACGTGGAAAGCGTATTAACCCTTAACATGCTACTGATCATTAACTCCTGATAACCTTAACACCAACTAACATTCCTTACAATTAGTACGTACAAACTTGCAAGTGTAATCTCACTCTTATTTTGCCGCTATTCCCAGAAGCTGGTTTAGGTCCCTAACAGGGGAAATGGGTGCTCAGCAGCTGCACAGAGGTTAAGTGACAGGATTATAAGCACATACTTGTAGCCTTTCCAGAGCTGACCTGCAATTGTAACAATCTAGCTGAGATGCAGGCATGTGCAAGAGTTCTCCCAGAGGTGAGATCTTTCAGTATTGCAAGGGGAGCATAAACTTGCTATAGCATAGAAAGACAAAGTGAATCTTGGTTCACTGAAAGCATCCCTGAGCCCAGAAGGAAGCTGAAAGATTAGGCAGTTTGATTTCTCATGCCTCCCTCTACTTCCCCTCCTCCCCAACCTTCCATCTCTTAAAAAAACAGAAGTCTTTCAGCTTTTTAATAAAAGACCAAACCTGCAAGGGGGCATAGGTTTAAAATGAAAACCGAGTCAGTAGATTCTTCCTGATTTTGATCAAGCTAGGGTTAGGGGAGGGGTGAGGATAAAGTGGAAAGGAGACTAACTTAATTCTAGCATGTGGCCAATTCTACCCTTAGAAATGTATATGCCCATTAACCCAATATGTCTGACTTTATTAAGATCCTAGAGAATTGCAGCATTTTGAAATGCTGGAAGTTAATGCCTGCCAAAATCGGGGGGAGCAGGGGGAACAGTTCAGGCTGAAAATTACTAACTTTGTTCTTAAAAGAGCAAAGACAGGATCAATTGTCATCCTATATTCATTTTTACTAAAGGAAACAAAAAACCCAGCATTTCCTTGTATAGCTACAGTAAAGGGAAAATGATTTATATCTATAATCTAAAATCTATACATTTCAGTTGGCAGACAAATAAAGTTAAACAAAATAAAGGAATTCAATAAGGATGCAGTTACTTGTTGTCCAAGTAAGTCAAGTTAAGAAAAATACAACTTTTCAATGAAAAATAATGAATTTTAATACTAGGCTTATTGGTATTGAAATAACTTAAGAAGTGGGAAAAGAACAAAACTTACTTTTAGGTTTTTATTATGGAAAATTATCCTTTCATGGTCTTTCTGGGTAAAATTGTATTCCTTATTTATGTACTTTGTTTGTTTTTCACTTTACTCAGCTACCTAACTTAGTTACCTCCATAATGTTGACAAAAGAAATATTCATGTAGGTAAGTAATATGAGCCTAGTCAAACTTGCACAGCCTGATTATATTCCATTTGTTCAATATTTTTAAATATACCCTCTATAAAGTTCCTTAAATATAAAATTGTAAGTATTGTCATTATCAGAAATAGTAATAATAGCTAAGTAAAAAGAATGTGTGACTTCTGCTACAGACCTCTAGCTTTTGCTGTCCATTGGAAAATATGGTGGATACCTCTTTAGACAAATAAAGGACTAACTTCCTTTTCACCAGAAAAAACTGGTATAGCAATGAAGCACCCTCCAGTGGAGTTTCCAGAGCTGAGATATCAGTGAAGAACATACCATTCCTGTATTAGATCCCAAAGGTGAAGACTAGAAATAAAAACCTTGGCTGCCTGTACATGAGCATACTCTTTGTGTAACAATAATTGGGTGCATTTACACATGCAATTAATGCAAAGCAATACACTCTGGTACTTACTGCTCTGGAATTCATTGCTCCCAGGTATGCTGTTTGAACATGCATCTGGGATTACAGCTTGCTGAACCAGGTCACAGCAGCTCTGGTTGGCACAGGTCCCTGGGGGGGTCAGCCATCCAACCTGGGGCTGCTCCTCCGTAGCTTAATGTGCTATGAAGGGGCTGCCTGGGGCACGAGGATGCCTCAGTGTGGAGCTAGCAGCAGGTAGTCCCCATACTAAAGCACCCTTGTACCCCAGTCAGCCAGGTCAGCAACTCTGGATGCAGTGTTGCAGATTAAAAAAAACTCTGCAGCAGGATAGTACTTGTATTCATGAGTACAAACTGCTACAGCCTTTATTAATTTAGTGCAGCCTAATAGGACCACAAGGTAAGAATTTCCCCCTCTCCCTTCTCCTTCCATTTCTTCCCCTCCCTTCCCTTGCCTGCTATCCCCATGCCTAGCTAATCTAGGGACCGGGGGAAGTTCCAGAGCTGCTCCTATCCCACTCCAGCAGGGATGCCCAGGGAATCAGGCTCAGCCCAGGACAACAGCAATGGCAGCAATGGCAAGTAAGCTCATTTTCCTTGTGTCCAGTCTCTCTAATGTTCTCTGACAGCTTAGGAGCAAGCCCAGGAATGGGGTATCTGCTCCAGATCTGCTTCTGCTCTACTCCAGCTTGGCTGCATGAGGCAGCAGCAGCAGTTCTGGAGCTCCCTTTACCCCCAGGGCACCCAGGGACAGTAGCAGTGGATAGTTGAGGGGTAAGAATGGGAGGGGAGGAAAGGTGCTGCTGAGCATGGAGTGGAAGTGAGAGGGTGCTGAAAGCAGGGGAGATACTTAGCTGATTTGGGGTCCTGCTACCTGTGCTGGTGGTATTGGGGTATTGGTAATTGGGGTGCAGCCACCCCTCAAGCACCAGTCGTTGCTCCCATTCTTCCCTTTACAAAATCCAGGATCCACCCATGACTACGTCTAACTTTACTCATGCAATTAGACATCAATTATACTACTTATATGAGTAAAAATACACAATACTTACACATACCTTTGAAGGATCAGGTCCAAATAGAGTTTTAGGACACATGGAAAAACCTAAATATTTACTTTTCTAGACAAATAGGAGGAATAGGAATTTGTAGAGCTGAGGCTGAAGGGGATCAAGCTTTTGCAGGAGCGGAGTTTTGTAGATGCTTTTGTGTGAAGAAGTGTTTGCTACTTTTGCTTTTGTTGGTCTGAAATTGGTCTAAGACAGAAGAACACTACAGTGTGAGTGCCTAGGACGTGGCTTAAAAAAATCATTGTGGTGGGTTGTTTTTTTTCTGAATAGTACACACAATTTCAGATTTGGATTATAAATTATTGTCTATGAAATAAATTTAGACGTCTTATTTCTAATATTTCAGATTAGCAAATTAACATATAATGGCAACACATTCAGTCAAAAAACAATGCTCAAAGAGTGATTTCTATTTCTTCCAGTTTTTTCCTTCAGAAATATGGCCTCCCTGAGGAATTTGAAAATATCTGTACTTTTCCAAACCCAAATTCTTCCCCATGGTATTCTGTGCTATTTCACAGTCAACTGTTGCTGGTTAACGCACAAAACATCAGCAGAAAGTGCTAAGCATCTCATTATATTTTGCTTCTATGCTGGGAATTCTTCATATATGGCAAGGCTGAAGGGGAAACTACGTTCATCATACGTGCATTGTGGAAAAATCTCACCGCTTTCGAGTTGTCTCTTTACTGCCTGCTTTGCATTCTGTCAAAGAGCAAACAAAATGACAAACTTCCCCAGACAGAATCTACCAGCTTGTATTATTCATGATTTAAATTCTGGTGCTTATCAAGAGCGCATGTAAAAAATCTGCCGCAGGTTGTAACTACAAACGTAAAATAATTATTTTGGCAAATTCACTGCTGTGCCCCTGTTAATATTTTCTGCTGGTTTTTACATCTCACAATACAGCAGGGATGAAACCTAAGACTCTCATGGGAAGCAAAGACAGAGAGTGTGGTTTGGGATTGTTTAAAATAACAAATCAGTCTTTTCTGTCTATTTCGCTATATAGGGGAATTGTATTTGCTTTTCTGTCGAGTATCATCATCTTATTGTTCCAAATTGACATAAACGCGAAGCCCCGATGTTATTTCCATAGAAAATGCTTTTCAGACACTTTAGAAATGTTTTGTAGGGAGACCTTATAGGAAGATTATTGGGACACCATAGCAACGTCCAATTCAGCAAGCATATACTTAAATCCTATTGCCGTCAAAGCTACTTAAGCACATGTTTAAATGTTTTGCTGAACTGGGTCCAAAAGTAACACATGGCATTTGAAGGTATGATGATCCTGGTTATGTGATTCTAATTTCTAGCACTCCTCTCTGATTGGTCATCCATTAAATGAATTTGAGGCTATCAAGTCATGAAGTGACTATCAAGTCAGCCTGTCAGTAATAGCAGTTATTACTGTACACCTCTGACTTTGTTTTCCTTTTATTTGAATGTGAAGGAATACTATAAGGTCAAAAAAGTATGAAGGTCCGTCAAAATGCAATGCCTTCTAATTTTTTATCTCCTAAGCGAATCATGGGCATGGAGAGTTTTTTTCTTCTTGACATATTGCCCAAGGGAACCATAGTAAATTCAGATATCTATGCTGAGACCCTGAACAAACTGAAACTTTGCATTTAAAGAGCTCCTTTGGACAAAGACATGCCTGAGGTGTTGCTTCTGTGTGACACTACTCAGCTACACATCAGATCATCTCATTGTTGGGACAGAATCTGCTGTCCCATCATCTGTACAGCCCAAAGGATGAGGTATGGACCAAAAGATTATTTACTTGCTGGAATAACAGTAAAATGATGGAGGCTGTGTGACAGCGGCTGCACGAGAACAAGGATTCTCACAATGTCAATGTACATGATCTTGTTCATCAGTGGAAAAGGGCCATTGACTGAGAAGGAAACCATGTGTGTTCAGTGATGATGTCCAAAAATTTGTGCAAGCTTACTATTCGTTCAGTAATATTTGGCTAAGAAAGCAAATAGGAGGCAATGCTTTCTGACAGGCATTGTAGCTGTAGGACAGAAGTTTCTTTTTATTTTTTGTTTGAACATGATCTATATCTAATATAAAGATTGTCTTGTGGACTATTTACATGAACTGGTGGTCAACTGAACTGGTCCAGTGATGCAAGTTGTAGCTGTGTTGGTCTAAGGACATAGGCAGACAAAGTTCTTTGGGTGAATCCGATATCTCCTGAAACTTTCTTAGCCCGACAAAGGGTTTTTGAACCCGAAAGCTTGCTTAATAATTGTTTTCCAACTATTTAAGTTGGACTAATAAAAGAAACCAGATTCACCCAAAGAACCTTGTCTGCAACTGAACTGGTGATGCACGCGTGCATGCACAAACACACACACGCTTCCTCTAGGATTATTTTCCCTACAATCAGGAATTTGTCATGGTTTTGTTATTTGACCACCGGTGCATGTACATATGTATATTTTTTTCTATGGCTAGCCTTTCTGTATGACTGTATGTGTCTGTCATTAGACAGATAAATAGTGTGACTAGTCAATTTTCCATCTCTCTTTAAAAGTGGTATGTTGGGATGGGGGTTGCCATATTGCCATTTTGGGTTGAATTTACCCTCAATACAGACTATCAACAACAAAGGACTTATACTTTCAGCTAGATTCTGAAAACGCCACCTGAACAATATAGTAATGTTTAGAAAATTTAAAAAAATGACACTGAGTTAATGAAACAATTTAGAGTTAATGGAAAACTATAAGAGGAGGGCCCTACTGATCCAGTGTAATTCCTGTATCCTGCAGTGTAAGTTACAGTCTGTATTTTTATCATCTTGGCCCAACTGTGCACTACAAGAATGATTTATCTGAAGGAGAGAAGGGTGCTTTAAAAGTGCCTGGCCACATAACAGTCTGAGCCCTCGTTACATGACGGTTCAGATGAAGGTACTCCGAAGCAAAGCGCCTTCATTAATTAATTAATTAAGCAAAGCGCCAGTGGGTACCAGGAGCAGGGCTGGGCTGTCTTCGAAGTGGGAGGGTGGGTGAAGGCAGGGGTGGGAGGTCCATTCTGAGTTTACCCAGACAATGCTGGAGGGTCGGGGAGGTGGAGTGGAGCCCCCCTGAGGTGGAGGGCTCCAATGTGGGGCAGGCGAGGGGGACTTCAATCCGCCTGCCTCACCCTCCAGCACCGACTGGGCAAACCCCAGGTGGAGCTCTCTCCCTTCCCTTCTCCGCTCCGCCCCCCAGTTTTGAAGACAGCACTGGAGATGGGAAGGAGGAGGCGTGGGCTAGGGGATAGTGGCTACAGACACACTGGAGCTTGATCTCTCAACCCACCTGGGCCCAAGAGGCAGTGTTTGTTGGGTCAGGGGGAATGCTGTAACTTCTGGCACTTCTGGCAAGTTAATCAAGTCTGAACCTGCAATAACTTGTGCTTCATTGCCCTACGGGTGTCTAGGGAGACCCATTGAAAGGAAACAAGTCAATCCTTCATTTCAGCTGTTTCCCTCCTCGTGCACCCTTTTATATTCCTGGGGAGCATATAGGAGATGCTGATTGAAAAAAGGCAAAACTACTTGGCTATGTATCCAGAAATGAATAGAACATGAGATCCATAACAATCAATATGAATGTTTGATGAATGTAATACTAATTAAAATTAAAGCTGTGCCCTTGTAGTCCTTCTGTGACACGAAGTTTCATTAATAATACTACTGAAAAGAGAAAGACCTTCCATTTTTATGCTTAGAAATTCTGTGCTCAAAACAAGGCGTGAGCTGCTTTAGAGAAGCTGGCGCTCAGATCTGAGAGTAACAATAGCTAATTGAGAGCCATCCACAACTGATGTGCCAAGTCTAAATTACAAGTGAGCGGTAATGAAGATAATGTTGTCGTTTTGGCCTTAATAACTCGAGGCACACTACAAAGCTGGATGCCTTCTTTGACCCTGTCGTAAAATCACTGTCTAATATTGTACGAGGGATGTGTGCCAGACAGTCAGGCTGCTGGATGGCTGTCCATTGCTCACAGATAAAAACCTTAAAAAGCACGCGTGCGGACTGCTGGCCCCAGCAGTCTTACCTGGTGGCTTGGAGCAGCAGGGACACAGGGTAAGCAGCACAGAGGCCTGGGTGGCAGCAAAAGTATTGCTCTGGACAGTCCAGCCTCCGTGTGTGCTGAAGCACGCTTGTTGTGTGTGTGTGTTGTATGTTTTAACATTCTTCACATGTGGTTTGGGGCGTCACAAAGAAGTTTACAGCAATGCAAACTGCACATACCTGCACATCTAGATGTGCTCTCTGGGCACATCCAGGGGAACAGGGACATGCATTTTGTGGCACCTTTAAAGGCTTTTGAGGCGCTGCAAAATGTGCACAGTACACATCAAAAGGTTCTCTGCAGTGCATATTTGCAGCACAGAGCCAAAATTAGATGCTGGGAAATCCTGGTATCCAAAAAAAAAAAAGAAATGCCAAAAAAAGCAGGGTGATGCACAAGGCTGTAGTATGTACCATCCAAAACTGGAGCCTGGGCAGCCAGAGCCATGCTCTGGCCAGGGCTCCACATGCCTGGATCACTGCTACTGCAGACCCAGGACGCCCCCAGCACCCAGGTGCTGGTCCCTACCTCACCCAGGGCAATTTGCCACATGCCAGAGTGCCCAAGCAGGGGTGGCACTGCTATCTGTCCCTGGGGAAATGCAAATGTGCTCTCATGTGAATGCACCCTCTGCATCTAGATTTTTCTTGTGTTGGCAAATTTTTCCTTAGGCCAGTAATTCTGTTTCCAAGATTAGTGATCCAAATCAGAAAGGCACTTCAGCACTACTTAAACATGTGTAGTTCTAGGAAGTTTAACACTGCTCCTCATGCCTCAGATTAACAGATGCAACAGAACTATTGAATGGAGGTCTAGTGTGATGAATCTGAGCAAAAAGCCAAAAAAATGCCATTCATCTCAGATTTCACTCTATTGAACTTTGGTTTTACGGGGTGGATGTGGGATGCCTGAAGGCTTTTAATTAGCTACCTCTTTGTTCCTAAGTGAATGAAAATCTGATTCAAGACTTTTTTCCATACATTAAGGTAAACTAGTTTAGTCTTAACATACCCATGAGGCTAGGTGAGTGGATTTCTGTCTAGAAGCCAGTATGGTTAAGGATCATACCAAAGTTAGCCTGCATTCATACAGCAAGGAAGGCATCTCTGTCAACAATAGGATGCCGGCGGGGGGAGAAGCAGAGCGTTCTCTTGGTTGTTTGGTTTTCTGCCTGAAAGTGATGGAAATGTAGTCTTGCCAAATGCCTTAGAGCCATGGTTCTCAACCTTTCTGAACCCAAGGCACCCCTCCATAACTTTTGTAAATTATGTGGCACCCAATTTCAAAACTAATTTAAATCGAAAGTATTTATCTCCTTAAAGCATGTCTAGGTATTGGGAGTCTAGACCAATGGTGCTCAATTTTTTGACTCTTCACAATAGATGAGTGGCATGGGGCCAGTCCATGGCTAGATCAGGTCCTGGGGCTCAACACCAGCCCTTTCCTGGCCTCTGCATCTGGATTGGACCATACTGTGGTCCAGTATCACACCCCCCAACTCCCACTTGCTGGGATTGAGCCCTAGAGGCTCATCACTGCTCCTTCCTACTCCTAACATGATGGGATAGGGTCCTGGAGGCCAGACTCCACCCCTTACTTCAGGATCGGGCCCTGGAATCCAGTACCACTCTTATCTTGCCTTGCAAATTGGGATCAGGTGCCCCATCCAGCATGCTGCACATGGGTCTCCCCATGGGTCCAGAAATTTTGCATCAGGGGAGTGGTACCACTCTTTTGCCACCAAATTTCCAGACTTGTGGGGAGCCCCATGGGCCAGGTGACATAGCGCCATGGACCACATCTGGACCACGGGCTGAGGGTTGACTACTGTAGACTTTAAATTGTTTAATGGCAATATGGTATAGCATTGTCTTGCAGGGGCTTGACCAAATGTTGAGTAAGAAAAGAGGGCAAATAAATGGTAGGCCAGAGGATGTCACAAAGTGTGAGTTATTTTAGAAAATTGAAGGAAGACAGAATGGAAAAAAAATAGAAGTCTCATTAACCGTTGCTTAAGTGCATTTAATGGTTACACAAAGCTAATTCTAGATGTTATAGCTTATATAAGGGACAAAAATGGGCCCATGAATATTAATTAGAGTAACACAAATTAGGAAGGCCTTATCTTTTTTAGTACACTTTTTGGATATTTTAGCCAAGCCATGGAGGATAAAAATCTGGGTTGATCTCAGAATCTTTGTTTTTCAGCATTTAACTATGGTTCTTGTTGTGTAGCCCATCTGCAGAGATACTAAAATAAGAGCTCTTCTCTAACTTAATTTGAAACTTAGGTGAAAAGTCTTTTTTCCTAATGGGCTGGCCACTGTTACAGGCTTTTAAAGACTTTAGGAGTGAAAGAAATTCATTTAAAATTCTCTCAAATATTAACAAGATTATTTCTTACGATGAATATGCACTTCATAAAATTTTAATCGTTTGCTTGACATGCATTATCTGTACTGTTTAGTCATGTATATCTTTTCTGTGTTTCATTATTAAATTTGCTCATAAAATTTATCTACATTTATGTTTCTGAGTGTTTAATTTTGGTGGGACAGGCTCTTCATACCTTTTTTGTTTCTCAGAATATACCTGGAAGTCAACATTGGCCAGGCAGGGACAAATCTGACTCTACACTTATCTTCTCACCCCAGACTTATCTTCCCACACTTCACACCAGGCTTCCAAGGAACTGGCAACACATTGGTTGAGAATCTTTGCCTTAGACACTGGGGATCGCTCTTGGAAGTAAGCCGTGTGCTCTGACAAACGGCTTGAAAAGGGGATACTGTCTGTATACAGCGTGGACTTGTGGGGGTGCTATTTTCAAGAACATCCTGGCTGGAGTAGGCTGCTGTCCTGAGTATGACACTTCCTCAGGAAGTGTTT
The DNA here is from genome assembly GCA_030014935.1 of Caiman crocodilus. Classification (NCBI taxonomy): domain Eukaryota; kingdom Metazoa; phylum Chordata; order Crocodylia; family Alligatoridae; genus Caiman; species Caiman crocodilus. The sequence continues at coordinate 34,290,513 of JAGPOW010003395.1, forward strand.
TGCCAGTAGCAGGGAGACAATGCACAGGGGCTTCTAATGAGATGTACCTTGGAAGGGTCACGGCCAAGAAAACTGTAAGTTACCTACTCGCATGAATAAACAGGATTCCTTTGAAAAGGGTGCTACACTATGTGAGGAGACGATTCACTTTGTTTAAACTTTTAGCTGTGTAATCAGTAATGTGTGTAACCATGGATGGAACCAGGGTACACTCTGCAGATCTGTGATGACTGCTAATTTGGACTACAGCCTTCAGAAACCCCCCAGGGCTGCAGGGCCAAAAATGAAGCAACAGGCAAGGACGTTTGCAGCCAGTGATAAGAAGAGGCAATCTTTGCAATGCCTGCACGTGGAGGCTGGTCAGCCTTACATAGGAAAGCTGCACGGTGGAGCTTGGGATCCCACTGGCTTCATCAGCCAGGACTATGGACTGAAGGACCTGGATCCAGACTGGGGACAGCTTCAGGCTGCTTCTGTTTGAGTGCTTCGGGACTAAAGGCTTGTTTGGGGACATATATATATATATATATACACATAGAGAGAGAGAGAGATCTAGATCTATCTCAGTACTTATTTGGGCTAGTGCTAGCAGATCCAGCAGCTGAAGCCCTTGCCGCTTATCTTTGGGCATGTCTACACAATATGTTTACTGCACAGTAGACTAATTAGCTGCATAATAAATGTCTTGGCATCTCTATGTGCACCTTTATTAGGCTGGAGTAAACTAATTTACTTCACAGCAGGATAGTACTTTTATTTATGGAGTAAAAAACTCTGCCGCAATGCATGTATAAACACTGCCCTGGCTGTCTGGGGCGTGAGGGTACTTCAGTGCAGGGGTTACCTGCTGGCTAGGAGCACAGCGAAGCACCCTTGTGCCCCAGCCAGCCCTTCTGCAGCACATTGAGCCAGGATGAGCAGTCCCGGATTGGCAGGCTGACAACTTGGGTCCTCTGCCAGCTGGGGCCGTTCGGACCTGGCTCAACATACTGTAGTCCTGAGCACACATTCAAACAGTGTACCTGAGAGCAGTACACTCTGGTGCAATAAATGCCAGAGTGTATTGGTTTGCATTAATTGCACATATAGACACATCCTCTGTGTTGTACATTGGTACATTACTTAGTACCGTAGAGGGTACATCAGTGACTAGCCATCATATTTACATGAAGCAGTGAAGCAAATGATTAAGGTCTATAGGTTTATCCAAAAATATTATAAGCACAGTAACAGTCAGGTACTTGAGGATTTTTGTGTGGTCATGTTTATACTTAAGGACTGCCTAATGTAATCTCAGCTGTTTGTACTAATGGATATTTATCTAGCACGACAGATGTTTTTACACTTTCTTCCACAAAATTTATTCAGATTTTAAAAATAATTGTCTGTGTTCATTTTGACTGCTAGCTAGACACTAAAATTTTGCTGAATTGACATCTTTTGAAGGCTGTTCTAGTGAACAAATTTACTTGAAGGAATGTGCATAGAAAGAGAATGACTTTTTGGTGCAAGGATTCATGTTTTTACTTGTAGGTTGATCATAATCCATACATATGTTGTTAAACAAAGCCTGGGTGCTCTATACGCCCCAAGAGGATATAGCCTAAGGGTGTAGACAGATGTAACAATTGTATTGATGTCAAAGGAGCATAAAAGATGTTATGATGCAACTGTCACATCTCCATGATTTTGTAGCAATATAATTATAGCAAGACTCCTTCACCTTTAACCTTGCTTTTTGCAGGGTCAAAGTTAGGGCATTTAGCCAAGTTATAGTTGCTACAGGATCACGTAGATGTAAAAGAGCAGACATAACAGGTACTGCATGCTCCTGAGCAGCAGTTTGCTCTTCCATTTTCAAGTGACTACATTTATTTGTCCATATCCTAAATTTCAATAAGTACAAAATGAACAGACAGTTCTGCAAGCTATCTGCAGATCCAGAATTGTTATTAGAAGTTATTTGGCAAATAATTTTGAATGATGAATACATTTAGGGAAAGCTTCAGCTGCTGGAAGACAATATCTGAAAAGGAAGGTGAAATTTGTAATATAAATTATTCATTCCAAGTTATTTGCCTGAATCTCATTCTGAAGTGTCTTTTAAATTTTAACATCAGACTTAACTTAGGTGTAGTTGCAGTACATTTATTTTTTGGATATCGTCAAAGCTGGCAATGGTACAACATGCAAATGTCAATCTAGCATATAAATGTCCATCAGTAAAATGATTACATCTACTTTGTATCATTGCTTGCTATCATAGAAATAAAATCTGAATTACAGGTCTATGTTTTTCCTCACCGAGAGCCTGTAATCTCTGCACAGTCTGTTCCAAGTGGAGTTTTATTGGGAGTTGCACCATCCCAGGAAAGTTCTCTGATGCTTCCTACCCACAGTGCATGGCAAGGGTATCTGTTGGGCTGCTACTAATGAGTGTTTTTTAGTGTACTGATGGCCTGGGTTGGTCCATGGTGAAGGGACAGAGCTGTATCCAAGCCCCCGTTCAAGAGACAAACATCAGAGATTAACTGATTTCACATTGAAAAAAGCCAAGTTCTTTAATTGTAATTGACACCAGGTATAGAGAAGATAGAGACAAGAAAAATTCCTTGCATCCCTCCCCCTTTACAACCTTTGCCCAGTTTGGTACATTTAAGGTATAGGCACAGTAAAATCCCACGTTTCTTTTATGATGTCACTGGGTCCCTTCATCATCCTCCTTCCATACATAAACATCATAAAAGTTTGGCCCCAAGGGAGACTTACCTGTTTCTGCCAGGGCTGATACGCAGCTTTCATTAATTTGGTCCACTTTAATGTGTGTGGGCCTCTTGGCATAAAGATAATCCTCTTGTAAAAGAGCAATGCATCCAGTAATGCTGTAGAGCAATGTGTGTGGAACATGAACGTGTCTGAAATTACTTGATTACGGTTTTGTGTGTGTGGGGGGGTTCTTTATTTCCCCTCTTTTTTTTGCAGGAGTGTGGCAAAGGGGAGGAGGGGGGTGTGAAACTATATCTAGTTCAATCACTTCCAGATATTTACTCCTTTCCATTTATGAGTAATTTTCTCAAATGCTTAATTTACTCAAAAGTTTTAAAATGTCAAATAATTTGCTATTTTAATATAACAGTTGGAGATTATTATCTATGACAATCTCCCATTGCATTGATATTGCTCCTTAATTAGAATTAGAATTATTGCTCACAGAGTTTTTCCCTTTTACCACAAGGCATGTCTGGAAATTCATTTTTCTTTACAGGAAGTGAAACTGGAAGAATGATAAACGGGCCAAATTTAGCTCTGCTTCAGCCCTTCATCAAGCAAAACTGTCTTTGAGTTACAAATTGTCAATACCAGTGAGTAAGCACATATAGAAACTTTCCACTGTGTTTGGCATGTCAGACTGCAGGAATAAAACTACTGCTTTACTTACATAGACACCTTTTTTCTTCAAAACCAGCTGTCCAAAATAGGAATGGGCATCTTGGGGGCTGGACCCAATGATCTCGTGAGGCCCCTTCCAGCCCTAATGTCTATGAAATCTCTTAATCTGAAGTAGACAAGCTGATTTTTCTTTGCTGGAATAGAAGCAAAGTAGAATAGAGCAAGCAGATGCTGTGACATGGAGCTGCTTCCTCACCTTGGGGCTGCAAACACAAAGAGTCTAGTGTTAACTCTGTCACAGCCGCTGGTGGGGCAGTAGCTCTTGGCTGAAGAACTACTGAGCAAGCTGAGAGCGAGTGATATGGGACGTGCAGTCCGTGTTGTCTTAATGAGACTTGTGGTATGGAAACAACTCTTTATTTCCAGGGACTTCTATAAAAAAACTATTTTAAGCGAAGAAGGAGGAGTCTTGCTACTGCCCCTTCAAAGTTCTGCTCTCTTGCCAGACCTGGAAGCTCCTGCTGCACTACCCGAACTATTTCCTATTCTTTATAAAATTTCATAATTTTATATTTTTGATATTCCGCCTGCTAAAAAATAGGAGGCCTGTCTTATGGGGGGGGGGGAGGAGGATGTGTGATTTGTGAGAAATTATAAAATAGGCATAAAACTATCTGATATCACTGGCTGAAATAGTCTCTGGTTTGGCCCAAACACCTCAGTCTGGCCAGCAGCAGGGTTTTCTTCACACCGCTATTTCAAGCAGCCCGAGGAGCTTGTTATGCCCAGCAACTTGCGGAGTGAAGGATGAACCGAGTGACATTTTGTCTATGCTCTTACAAAGAAACCCTGTGTCATGGGAGGGAGCAGGCAGGGAGAATTCAAGGAGGAGGGAAGTATAGAGCCTGAATTTCCTGAGCAGAGATTAGATTTGCCCTGTGCTGGGGAATCAGGGTCCTCTATGGTGGGTCCAGTCAGGACAGCAGTGCAGGGATGGGTAAAAAGGGGATACTTCGAGCTGGCATTCAAGGCTTTACAGTACTTAGGAATAGCTGTGCACAAATGGGCTGTTTTTGCTAACTTTGAGCTGTATAGCAGTGGCACAACACACAAGATATTAACAGCCAACGCTGTGTTTTTAAGGGGGATGTCCCTGTGGTTGCTTGCAGAATAAAATAAGCTAAAAATATTTGTCCTCTGCAAAAAGATTGGGTTGAGGATGTCTCTGTGTTTTTCAAGAAGGGAATGAAAAAAGCAGCACCACCTGTCTATACTTAGTGGACCTTCTCAATGCAACAAATCAGAATTACAAGCACGTAGTTAGGGAGAGAATAGGCCTATTTATATTTCCCTAGTGCCTTGAGTTACATGTGACTAGAGGGTATCTTTTTCAATTACATTCACATGCACTACACTGATCTACAAATGTTGCCTGAAGTGAGAAAGATGGCACTATCAACCTGGGAATCAACAGGAGAGGATGATAATAAGTAAATCCTGATTCTGCTCATGTAGTGTCCATTTAGCTATTTAATCACGATAAACTTAAGCTGGAACCCCAAAGTTCACACACTAGCCTTCTTGACACCTTATCACAGGCAGCTAATAGCAATTGCATATTTTTCACAGTTGTTCAAAACTCTTCCTTACCAATTTCTCATGTATCATTGAAGGGCTGCAAGGATTGGGACTGAGTTAGTGTCAGTTCTGCAACAGCTTTTGGGTCATCTGGATATTAATGAGCAGAAGCAGAGTGGTATGCACCCTGTAGCTGAATCTCAGGCAAGTATCTGTGAGTTTTGCAATGCGCCCTGAGAGGGAAGGAGTCACTGAAGGCACTGAGTGGGTTGTTTTTTACTCATCATTATCTGTTTAATATTTGATTTGTTTTGAATAAGCACTATTTTAAGTAGAACTACAAGGTCTGCTTAAAGCCTGGGGTGTAAAATGTGGACAATCACTGTATAGCACTATGGGCTAGAAGAAAATAATCAGTAAAAATGTTATTATATGGCAGTACCAGACCGCTTCTCTCTTAGAAGACATCACCAAATAAATACTATTTAGCTAAGAAGAAAAATATGAAAATTAAAAGCACCCATGTTGTGAATGGAGCCTGCACCCAATGCTATAATAAGAATTGTCCTTATACAAAGTCTGGGCTACTTAGACTGAATCCTAAGTGAGTGCTTCGAATCCTCCTTCCTTAGGGTCAGAGGTTTCGCTTCACTTCTTAATCTGTTGGCCAGCTCAGCTGAGCTCACTAGTACTATTGTGTTGGCAAAATTGTGAACTAGCTGCCTCTTCAGAACAAATTGAAAACAGATGGGGAACGGTGATGCAGAAAAAGGTATGAGTCACTGCTTCTCTTGGAATGGCACAGTATACAGGGCACTCATGGTTCACCTCTCTCCTTTTCTCTTTCCCCCTCCCAAGATCTGCAACTAAAGTGACAGTCTAGCCTAGGGCAACAAGAACTAAATGCTCTACTTTGCGGTGCAGAATCGAAAGAGGTTCAATGAGAACAGCAGAATAAGAGCATAATTTTCAGAGTGCTGTCACTTCCTTATTGTCCCAGTCTCACCTCTATTTCCTCAAAATCCTCTCTACATCTCATCTTGTAAGGAAAACCTTTTTTACAAGAATGTTGTGTAATTCTTCCTTTGCACGGTTGCCTTGTACTTGGAGCACCTCACCTGTTCCTTAAGTTTAAAGAATTTGGAAATTGCTACGGGCTAAGTGGTATGATAGGGTGTGGAGGTTTTTGTTTGTTTTTTAAACTTGCTCTTCATTTAACCAAGGTGCGCAAGTTGGTTTTTTTTAAGATCACGATACATTGTCTATTAGGAAATGTTAATGGAACCCTGGAGACTTTATTTGGAAAAGTTTTTTATCTGTGAAAAGTCTCTGCTATCTTAAACCAGTTGTGACACATCATTCAGAATGCCCTTGTTTTAGGGAGCAGTCCACTAGTCAGTAATAATAGGTTGATGCACCTAAGCTGGCATAACTTTGACTCCCCGAATTTCTGTAGAGAATTACCCTCTGGCAAGCAGGTGATGGCACCGCTGTTTGCTGTTGGCCACTAAGGTGACTGGTACAGGATCCCATTCATATTAACTGTACTATTAGAGTACTGTTGCATCTAGGGGTCCCTTTTGAGATAGGGACCCAGCTGTGCTGTGTTAGACAATACATAGGCGGACAGAGTCTCTCCCACCTCTCCTTGAAACACCTTAGTATCTAAGCAGGGCAACTCAAGAGAAAGTGTTTAAGTGCCTTGCCCAAGGTTTCAGAGTGAATCTGTGGCAAGACTGGAAAGCTCTCGTATCCCATGTTCAGCATCATCTTTCTTCTAAAATTCTTAACAGAACAGTAGGGCTTTTTTCAAGGACGTCAGACCTATGAGATGCTGCAATGGCAGAGGAGGTACAATAGCCCAGCTACACTAATATATAACCTAGCTCCCCCTACTATGCCCTTTCCTCTCCAGTTGCATAACTAAGGCAGGAGAGCAGGGCAGTTTCCTCCTGCAGTGCAACTAGGAGGCTTATATGCATTTTCCTGTGGTACCCTTTCCTAACGTCCAGCACAGAGTTTCACCTACTGTCTTTGATGTCTTCCTGTCTATGTATCGGCTTTATAATACCACCCTTCACTTGTATCTGTAAAGTCCCTGCCATTTCTCTGTTTTGGGAGTGCAATCTCTGCTAATGGTTAGTTGTCTTATTAATGTTTATTTATATTATGTTATTCATGTATTTTTATTTGCTTTTATTTTTTTTTAAAGGTTTGTCTGTTGTATATTTATGGCCTATATTGGCTGGTTGATGAGTTTTGAGTAGAAAGGGGTTTCACTTGGAGGATGTTATTCTTATGATGGAAAGGTCTTCAAAGAGAAATGTGTGTTTGAGGGAAATATTGGTGTGATACTGATGTTTTGTTTAGTGGTGTTGCAGCTGGGTTAGTTGCAGTCCTTGTTGCAGTAGTTCTTTTACTTCGTTTTCCTTCCTTTCTCATCCATTACTTACCTTGCTTTGGTCCTTAAATCTTGATAAATATATTTAATGCTCTTCTTTTCATGTATTGACTGGCTCTTGGGCCCTCTCTCTCCCTGCTTTGTTCCTATTTTCCTTTGCATTTCTCTTCTCTTTCTGTTTTCAAGTACTTTACAATTGTCTTAATTTAATTCTTTCCTTCTCTCTCTCTCTCTTTTTTTTTTTTTCTTTTTTCTATGCAAATCTGCATCATTTTTTAATGAGGCCCCTTTCCTCCCATCTTTTTCTCCCTTCTATTACTACACTGTGTGATTTGCTAACTGGCTACATCACAAACCAGCATAAAAGCAGGAGGTAGTTTTTCTTCTTCCTAAGCAGTCTGTTGGATTTAGTCACAAATGTTTAATTTAAAAATATGTTGCTAAATCTGCTGGATCGCAAATCGCCCCCCCCCCCCAATACCTTGTATTTGAGCTATAGGAATATTGTTCTATTTTTTTTCCTCTTCCCTTTTTGAACAAATGAAAAAAGGGTCTGCTATATGTAATTGTCATGCCAGATAAAGTTTTGTTTTATTTATATACAGCGATTCTTATTGTCTTTCCCTTTAGCCTTTAAGATATTTGCTTGAGAAATATTCTAATCTCTTTCTTATATCATAAATAGGTCTATTTTTTAATAATTCAAGGTGATGTAGGTATGTGCAGACCAATGTTCAACTTGAACTAAATAGTCATACAATTATGAGGTTCAAACTGTGGGGTCTCTAATGGAAAAAATAAACTTTAACTCTGGTAATACTCGTATTGTGTTGCTGTAATGAATGACTTCAAGGTTGCTTCTATATTTTTATTCATTGACTCTTTTTAATACAAAAAGCATAAACAGTACTTGGAAAAAGGACCATAACCCACGTCTCCTCCTTTCAAGGTAGAAGTCCTAAATCAGAAGCTAGAACAATGTTCAGTCTTTCTGGCCCAGTAAATCTTGAATTATTTTCTTTAGAAGAAACAGCTGCAAGAGGAGGATACAAACTTCCCCTAGTATAAAACAGCCATTAGTCTGCTGCTTAGGAAAAAGTTATGGATTTGAATTCTTCTGGGAATGATTTAAATCATCTACCACTAAACTTTTAAATAAAGGGGGATGGCATCTGTGATGGTGCAAAGTCCCGTTAAGGATTTAGAAAGGGCAGCTAGCCATGTTTGGCAGTAAGATACAGGTGGGAAGGGGAATCAGGCTTCTGGGCAGATTTCCACATGGGAGCAGTTGAAAATGGCCCTAGCTGAGACAGGAGAAGGAGCTGAAGGAGGCTGCTGCTGTTGGGATTTACTGAAGAACTTGAGGCCTGAACCTAAATAGCAAGTTTGTTTTTATTTTCTTACTTGAATATCATGGGCAGAAAGACCCAAATGTTTTGTGCTAAAGTAACCAAGAGTCAAGCAAACAAATTGTTTTGAACTCTGAAAGTATCATGGCTGACTTGCACTAATTTAGCTGGTGGAAGGTAATGCAAGCTCCGAGCATCTTCATCTTTTCTGTCAAGTGTGGTTTCAAATGGTAGAGGTGGATACACCTGTGTTTTTTGCAGAGCCTAACCCTGTAAATGTGGCATGCTCTTGTACAGGACACAGATAGAAGATTGTTTAGCTTGAGGATCTCTGGTTTAGCCATAAGGTAGATACTGAGTTGTTCAGCCCTGTCATGCCATGGTAGTTTTGGGCAAATGCAAAACTTCAGACTCCAAGAGAATTTTGCTGGTGAAACTTAAGCAGCTGCAGGTGTCTGGGGAATTAAATGGGACTTTTGAGGATTGCCTTCTTGGAGTTAGGCACCTAGGGTGCCTGCAGAGGTGTTGGACACCTGTTCTGAGGCACTGTAATTACAGCGTATTGGAGCACACTTGATTAATTGCTAGACTCAATTAAACAAGTCTGCTGGAGCATGGTAATTAGCATGCTCCAGCAGCTTCAGATTTCAGGTGTTTGGTGTCCCCATGCTTTAAAATGGTGGTGGGTGTGCTTTAACTAAAGTTTGTTGAACAAGTTCTAGATAAAGCGCTTATTTGAAAATGCAAGATGTTGAATACATGAGTTGCTGTGGGTGCTTTAATTAGAACTGCTCCCCAAAGCTGATTTAATTAAAGTGTCCCTCACCTACCACCCCAGAGCATTTATAAAGATGTCCCTAAATTCCATCTCCGTTTATTTTAGGAGCATAAGTCTTTTATGGATTTGGTCTTTAGCCGTTCTCTAGAGCAGTTTCCCATTAATAAAATGGGAATGAAACTGCCTGCCCTTCCATAGGTGGACAGGTCAACAAACAACTGACCTCTACCTCATGCCGAAGCGGGTTGGATTGACGTCCCATGGGTGTTGTGAGGTTAAATGCATTGCAGCTTGTGAGGCACGTGGACACAATGGGAACAGGACCAGGAAAGTACATTAGTTAAGTTATGAATTATAAAAACAGCCAAGTAGAAATGAGACACTTCACGTACTGTCTGATCAGTGGTGTCCCGAATGTCAGATAAACATGTTAATGCTGGAGATAATAGAATTCAAAGTGAGATGAGGGTTGATTTCACTGAGTGCTGCCATTGCATTACGAATGAGGAAAATGTTGAAGTTAGCCCCTCGCTGACCTCTTGTTACAATAGTAGGGAAGACTCTTCATCTTATGGCAGATTCTGTTTCTTACTAATGAGATGTGCTCTTCAAATATTAGCTGCTCAAAAGGGCAGCTTCAGTTCCAAGGCCAATGTTTGTGGTATCATTTTTATAACTCTAAACTCTTTGTTATAACATCCACATCTCTTACATTTTCTAATACCTTTTTTCCTGAACAGTTATCTTGGATGAATATGACAACAGTGAGAATTCATCAAAAAATAATTTTCAGTAAATCCAGTAACTTTTGATCAGGTTTAAGCTGCTTTGTTCAGAAAAAAAAAGTTTGTTTGAAATAAAAAATATGGAAGGATTTAGATTTTGGAAGTTACGACTCAAAGGAAAATGTCATGGTGTTTCATTGTTGGAGGTGGTGTGGGTAATGCACCCTGGAGACTCCTACTGCTAACAGTGATGAAACATTAAAATTCTTCTGGTCTTGCAGGGTAAATTCCACTGAATAGCAATGAGTTCTGAGGAGGAAAGCTGGGAAATAGTTCCCAGGTAGACTGTTAAGGTGCCAGGACTGTAGAAAAAGTGAAGTAGTGGTCCTATTCAGTAGTAGTAATAATAAAAAAAAATAGAGCAATGCATTTCCAGTGTCATTCCCTTTTGAGTTCTGAGGTCCCAGTTTAGCAAAGCATATAAGCACATTTTTATGTCTCATTTAAAAATAACAGGGTTTGGGCAGGTATCTAAAAGTAAGTGCCATGCATAAATACTGTACTGGGTTGAGGCCTAGAAGATGTAGATCAGAAACATGTGGAATCTCCTACTCCTGTGCCACTTGCTGTGACAATAGGGTATGTGGAGAGAAATGATCACTTGGGTGGGGGTGGGAGAGGGTTTGTATTACTGTTCCAGAGCATGCTAGGGGTCCCCACTCGTGCTCTCCCTGTGCATAGCACGCGTCAAAATGTTCTGCTCCTTCCCTTAAGGGGAACTGGGCACATTCGGTGATGTCAAGCACCCTAACTGGAACTACAGCCCTAAGCGTGACCCTGAGCACAAGCTGAATAACTCACGTTTTCACGATTCAGCGTGTGAAATCAGCAACGCGTCAGTAAGGCACCTTTTTTAGTGGCATTCCCTATCGAGTTGTGACATGGTGTAGCTTGGCCCATGGGTATGTCTCAAACTGTTTGAGTCATGTAGATGAGACCAATACACACCTTGAATTCCACATGCATGTTGCACTGCTTATTTGTTGTCAGTATTAAATGCCTCAATATGAGGCTTCTGCCACATTCATCGGTCAGTTTTGTTTCTGAATAGTCTTGGGGTATAGTTCCAGTGGCCTTAGGGGAATCTAATATTGGTATTGGATATCTGTGACACACAGGCAATGCATAAGTGCTGTTGGGGGGGCGGGGGGGTGTGTGGAGAGTACAATTCAATGCTGCCACTGGGTGCTGGCTCCAGCCAGGCTGGAGCCCTGTGTCTGTCGTTCTGTTGGCACAGAAATGTGGGGAGGGCATGTTCTCTTTCCCCCTCCCCCCGGCATGTCACGATCCTCACTCTCTTGTCAGGAGGCATGCTCAAAGGGAGAACTGTTTCCCTTGTGAATTACTACCATTTGGACATCCCATGGCAGTCTAAGATGAAGCAACAACCTGTTTATGCACCTTTATTACAGATAGTGTGAATGGGATCTTCTTTCCCATGAACCACAAAGTGGACTAGTTTAATAAGGAAGATCTGTGGGTATGTAAAAGAGCTGATAGGAGGCGGGGGGGTATGTGGTAAAAATCATACCCAAACCTGTCCCTTTGCTCATCGATGTAATCTCATGAGGTCTTTGGAGGATGAACAGACAGACTGTTACAGGAGCTCAGCCTGAAAACACACTTATCTGACTCTCTTCTTTTACCCAAATTTCTTAGCCAGTTGATTCTCCCTGTTCCTTGGTAGACCATGCCACAGTGCTAGATTTTTAGGACTCAAAATCCATTGGATCCAGTAGAGGCCTTTTGAATAGTGGGTGTGCAGAGTGTATCCCCCTTCCTCATTCTCTCAGTATATGACAGTGAACAAGCCCAGAGTTGTGCACACTGCAGCATCCAAGATGATGGCTTTCTCTGGGCTGAAGCTAGCTGATTAAGCTTGGTTTAGCACGCTTGGCTCTTGCTCTTTCCAGCAAAGCTTGCTTCTGTGGAAACTGTTTGCCCAGTTTTAAAATAATACAATAAAATCTAGTTAGATACCTGGGGCAGCTAGACTGAATGACAAGAAAAACGAAAAGCCTTTGCTTAGCTTTACACTCCTGATCGCTGTTGTTTTAAAATGGTCATCTTTGCTGCCCATCGTGACTACCGAAGTGACAGGCGTATACAATTCGCTAGGCCGTTCAGTGGTTAAATGAGTAAGTTCTTGGATTTGATGTGCCAGTGTATTCTTTTGGAATATTCTGATTGATGCAAAGAGCATAATGGTAGAATATTGATGTCTTTACTAACGGATGCATGCCCTCATTTCAAGACAAGAATTTTTTGGAGCAGAATAGTTTTTTTATGGATGAACGCAGTTTGAAGCATAAAGATCAAAGTTGCTTTGAATTCAGGAGAATTGGCCAGATACAATAAGACTATGATTTACTGCTACTATAGCTGCTCATTTTATACTATCATAGTGTTTTAGTTTTAAGCTTGTGCTGTGGGGTTTTTGAAAGGCTTGGTCTGTGTGCACGTTGCTCAGAATGACGCCATAATTAACAATTAAGGTTGCTTGGGAATTCTATTTCAGTTCTCCTGAAGCAATATTGTTAGATGACAGAAACAGGATTACCGCAAGGAGTTTAATTGATCTGAAAGTGTGTAATCAGGGAAGCAATTGGAGAAGCAATCAAAGGAAGAAGAATTAGCTGAAAAGCACAGAAGCTGATTTTTTTCCAGGGAAAAGAGGAAGTTATTTAATACTTCTTGACCATTTGAGCTAATGCTCACTTCAGTTTTAATAATACTAATTTATGTGGGCTGGTGTTCAAACTTTATGAAGTGGTAGGAGTGACAGTGGTTAAATGAGTTTTCTGTATAAACCCATTTTGTGGGGTAAGTCTAGGGAGGGATGTCAGTGAAGAAATTTGAAAGTACCATATTATGAAGAGCTTATGGGTTAAACTTGTATCAAAGTATGATGGTAGGCGGGATGGGTGACCTGAAAAGCTGGAGAGGATCATGTGAGGGGACGTAAATGGACATATAATGATATATATGTGTGCTCAAAAGATACGAGCGCTGTTCAAAAGAGGGGCAAGCAAAAATGTGTTAGACTCCTAGGGTACTAATAAAGAGTCTAAGGCATGAGCTACTTTTACTAAGGCATGAGCACACGTTAGATGATATGTAGCAGCTTAATCTAGTGAGGCCCTGGGAAGTAGCCCTAGTTTCTTGTCTCTAAAACCAGCTATACACGAAAGAATTTGTGGCAGAGGTGGGGTTCATGTCTGTTTTATCCAGGGCCTTTTCCTTGATCCAAAACTCACTAGAATGAATTGGAGCCTTTTCAATACCTTCAGATCCAGAGTCTGCTGCTGTCACAAATTTGTCTTTTTCTTTCTGCCTTGCATTCTCACAAAACCCCCAGTTTTTAACAGCTCCTCTAAATATCCCATCAGTACCCTGTGGCCTTTGTATCTGCGGATGCTTTTATTCCAGACTCGGGTATGCCCAGCACTGAGAAAAGACCATGCATGCTGTCTCAGGAGTAAGATGCAGACTATATTACAACTTGATTTCTACGTTCTATGCTGTGCAAAGGGGTCACTTATCTAAGACAGACCCTGTGTTGCAAATTGCTTTCTCCCTTCTATGAACTGAAATTGTACTTGGTGGAGCATTGAGCAAGCAGAGCCAAAAAGTTCAAATGCCTTCTTGTGCATCCCCCCTCCCCCAAGTCTTCTTTTAAGTAGAACTTGGGGGTAACAATCTGTTCTCCCTTATCCTCTTATAATATTATCCATAACATAGGTCATCCACGCAGGAAAGCAAACAGTACTTCATGCTCCCTTATTTCCTTGCTGGGACCTATTGAGTAAATGACATTGTTGTCTGAAGCTTGGAAGGAGCAATTATGCTGTTTGGCCCTTTGCTATTACCTGGATAGCATTCTCACACAGCTAATATTTCATTAGTGTTTTCTATTTCTATGGTTTTGTGTTTTCATGTGTTTCTAGTGATACTAGGATTTTTCCTTGGAATTTGTTGATAAAAGTATAAAATTCATTTGTTTCAATGACCCTTGTGAGCAATCACTTAGCATTAAAGAGAATACATAAAGAGAGTCTGAAGAATAAATATGATCTGTCCTCAAAATTGTGCTATATTTTAAATATAAGAGGAGCCAGGGAATAGCTGCTTTTTCAGTTTGTAGCGGCTATAGACCAAGTAGATAGTAGTAGCATAAATTGAAGCAATAACCCCTTTAAAAGCTTTCTGTTGCAGATGGACCCTTCTCTCCTGGAGATAACTTTCACAAACAAACCAATGTAAATTACAACACACCATATTAATAGAATATATTTACACATCTGCCATTCATGAAGTGCCTAGTTTGTAGAGCAGAATTTGCAAAAACTTATTGGAGGGAAAATTACAACTTATGCTGGATATAGGGATCAATGGAATATGTCATTGAAGTCCTTTGAACAGTGGGACAGTTATGGCTTGATCCCATTTGCTATGGGTGGCAGCCAGCTGTTACTGTAACCACTGAGTACTAATTATGCAGCCCTCTACTGTTACCTTGTCTTTCTCTGATTAGCCTGTTAATTCACCTATCTCCTAGACTGGCCATTACTTGAGACAGATACTATTTTTGTTAGTATCCTTGTACAGTGCCTGGCCCCCAACCCTTGCTAGGCGTCTCTAGGCACTATCCCAATAATATCAAGAGTAGTAACTATTCTTGCAGGAAGACAATGATTTGTGTTAATGGAAGCACTTACTGAAGCCAGCAGAACTTTGTCTGAAGGGTTTCACTGCTGTATTTTTAGTTTTGCAGTGTACACTTGCATAACAACTATATTTAAACTACACATTCATGTCTGACCACCCCTGCTAAAATTCTTGCAGCTGTGGACACGCACAAATGTAATCTTCTTTGCTTATTGTACTACTGAGCCCTAGTTACTGTATGTTCCATCTGAGTCCGCTTCAGCTGGCTCTTGCACAAATTACAAAAGGACTGAACACCAGCCGCCAAGTTGTTTCGATATATTATTTATTAGGGTTGCACTGAAATACCACAGCTTGACTTTTTATACCACCTCTTGCAGTGAGGCTTTAAGACATATGAAGAAATAATAGCTGCCCTGAAGCATTTATAAAATGCATGGATAAGACAAACAATCTGGTGAGGTGAGGTGATCTGTTCTAGTCAGGTGGGAGAGCCTAACCTCTAATCCCCTAGACCATACCGCCATGCAATCCAGTTGTGCGGTGCAATTACTGTTTGGTCCCGCATCTGTTGTGATACGAAGAGTTCGCTTAGCCTCTCCTGCTATCAGCTTCCCTTGTTGATTTCAGTGTGAGCTTTTATTTGATGCTTGGTACCCCTGAGCATTAGGCACTGCCCTCTTCTCTCCCCTAAATTTTATAGCCACCAGGTCCTGCAAGATGGATAAAGAATGTAAAATAATAAGCAATAAAATGCTTAAAGAACAAACAACATTGTATTTTCCTCAAAAAAATAATGTCTTTACCTTCTGGTTTTCAAGGAGACTCAACTTTTTATCTAAATGGTTTATTTGGCCTTAACTCTGAACAAGTTTCAATCAGATAATGCATCTCTTCCAACTCTTGCTCCACTGTACTCCAGAGATATTTTGTCGTTTAATTTCACCATATTGATGACTTGGAGGAAGAATTAATTAAATAGGAAAAATTCCTGTCCTGCTTCACTAGTAGCAGTTCCATTTCTTTAGATTTAGCACAGGTGAGTCATGTATGTTAAATTTCCTTTCTGTGGATTAAAGCTGATGTAGATTTTGTTGCATCCAAGTTAAACTTTTTAAAGCTATTTCAGAGGAAAAGAAACATTTATTTTCTTCATTGATTAAAAGCATTTTTTGTACTTGACTAAGGAGATGCCAAGGGTGATCAAAAAGAAAATCAGGAATAGGATGGAGAGATACTTGTTAATTATGTAGGTCTAACTATGAGAATTGAGTTGAATTATTAAAATAATAATTAAAGAACAGAGTGAGACCAGGGCTTTCATCTTCTTTCCTGGCTTGTTGTAGGTTTTTGTCATACTTGTATGTAAAACATTTACCTCACTGCATATGTCCCCAAAAGCAGCGGTGTGCGGTTACTGCAGGGGAAGAAAAGCAGACACAAATTTGTGCAGCTGCTTCCTGCCCTGGCATGTGCACCCACCCGTGGGGTTAACAGGTGGGGGGGAGAGTGCTCTGGGTGGGGTAGGGGAGGCTGAGGCCAGCACCTGGGCTGGTCCCAGGGGGCTCCTGGGGCTCCAGTGGCAGAGATGTGGATGCACAGAGCCTGACCAGGAGCCAAAACATGGCTCTGGACCCCCAGGCTCAAGTTTCAGGTGGCACATGATGCTGTCCCATTCACCACCTTGCTTTTTTCTGCCACAGATTTTTTTTAAAGTAGGCTCCCCTGGTGTCGAAAAACCCCACTATGCTGCAAATTAGCAATGTGTCGGATGCCTACATGTTCAGCATGTGCAGTTTGTGGCACCACAGATAGGTCTGCATCACCACGGACTGCCCGTGTGCACTGATCTGGACATGGCGTACAGGTGTGTCAGGGGGACTGGATTCCTGCTTTCAAGTGACCCAGCCACTAATTCCCACTGAATGGTTAGAGATGTGTTTTTTTACTATTTATAGTTATGCTGAAATAATCCCTAGCGTGGGTACAGTTTTTATCGGGAGAAAGATGCTTCCTAGCAGTATTGGTTATTTCCCTTTCTCTTTTGGAATCGGCGTTTGAATATAAGCACTTTTATACCAATAGAAAAGATGCATTCATAGGGTTGCAGTGCTTTTAACCACAGCAGAGCATTTGAAGTGGTACTACCTTTGTGTGTAAGCAAAGAAAACTATGGGCTTCTACTACTGGAAAGGAAGTATGCATCTATAAAAGACCTGTTTAGACTAGGAGCCATTGGTATGTTTAGCTAAAGTATTAGCTAATACATCTTGATTAACATGCTATTAAATGCCACTTAACACCTAGTATATCACCTTGGCTGAGTGCCAAGTGCTGTTTAAAAATGTGGTCATTAACATGTTTGCTATGTATCCCTTACTTTCTAGTCTAAGAAGTGTAGTCTAAGAAGGGGTTCTCAGCAAACATGTGCACACACTAGGGCTATGCTTACACCACAAACTCCTGCCAACACAGTTACCTTCATACTGGACATGATCCCTGAAACAAGTAGTGGTGCTTGCAGGAGACTTAGGATGGAGTTACAAGTTACCTTTAAGTCATTTTTCTCAAGCTCTTAAAATAGGAGCACCCACATATTAAAGGGTGTTAAACTGTGCTAAGTACTGTTGAAGTGCCTTCGAGTTGCATCACTTCGGGTGAGGGTTATCTTTGATCCCTCCTATCAAGTTAGGGTATTGTTTGTCTGCTCCATGAACATAAAGGAACCAATTCTCAGTAATTGAACTTCCCAGGATGCACAGCTCCCAGCTCTTCTACTCATGGCAAACTTTTCACTCTCCCAAACTCTATTGCCCAGGGGATGGTATTGATCTCAATCCAACACCCTATCCACCTCGGTAGGTATGACCCCACCCCAGATGTCAGATCCAAGGACCCCAGAAGACTTGATCCAGGCCCTTAAACTGGAAATCAGGCATATGACTTTCCCTTCAGAGGGCTAAGCCTTTGTCAGCATCTGGGCAGCTCTTTCTTAGCCAGATGAGATTGCAGGAGGACTAGGGGAGAGTTGTCCAGATGTGAGGCAAAGGCTTAGCTCTCCAGGGGAGAAGTCATATTCCTGGCCCCAGTTCCTTCTCCTGGCTTCTGCATTCCTGGGGATGGAGAGAAGCGGGGAAAGGGCTGCCTAATAGGCTTGTGTAAGGCAGCTAGTATTCGCTTTGGATTCTGATTCGAGGGACAGAATTCAGGGCCCTTCATGAGCCTCCCGAGGCCACCGCAGGAGCAGTGAGTGCTGGGGGGGGGTTGTCTTTTTTTTTTTTTATCTTAAAGGGCCAGACCTGGCCAAGTGGGGCACCCATGGGGGGGAGCAATGGGGGTATCAGGGGTCATGCAGAGCCCGCCATACAGCAGGGGGGTCAGGTAGCAGGGCCATGTCCCTTCCCCCCCCCCCCATGCAACAGCACCTGGTGAGTGGAGATTTTTTGTTAAAGCACTGGGAGCTGGTATGGTCAGGGCAGCCATGGGGGGGTCCCTTCCCTGCCCCTTGTACTTACCAGCCCCAAGTCTGGTTGCAGCTACTGGGGCTTCAGAGAGCTTCATATTGATTCAGACCTATTAATTGGTCCTCTGGTTTGATTTGGAGCTTTGACCATCGAATCAGGGTGAATTGCCACCCAAAGCTTTGCACAGCCTTACTGTCTAGTCCTGGATATGGTGAGAGCACAGAAACCAGGTAGGCATGCTTCTCTGGGGGTCAATGATGTCACTAGTTAACCCCTGGTGTCTGTGCTAGAAGCCAGCGGGAGACCATGGTGCCCAGGGAGGCATGCTTCCTTGGGCTCCATGCCCTCACCAAGCTCATCCCTGGGAGATCCACTGCTAGAGTAGAGCATCTTGGCTGTTGGCTTTGATCACTGAGCCCTCTAATGGCAAGTCACAGTTGTGGAAGTCGGAGATGGCATTAAGTCTTAATCCAGGAGTGAGCAAAGTCTGACCCATGGGCTGGATCTGGCCAGCAGTGGACTCCATTTCCCAGCAGCCCCTGCCTGCTTGGCTAGGGGTGCTTTCCATGGAGACCCCAGCAGCAGCTGCACTGTGATAGCATGGGGCTGGGGTTTCCATGGAGGCTGGCAGTAGCAGTACCAATCTCTTCCATAGTTGAGACAAAGCTGCCAGCTTTTGATATATTTTCACATGTGTATTAGTAACATAAACTTCGGTCTCCTCCCTAGGATTTACCTCAGCCAATTAATACCAGTTAAAACTAAACCACTTTTATCCAAAATAGGATTTGAACGTGTATTAAGAATGCAGCTTTTTGTCCAGATACGGGAGGGTTGTACTTTGTGGCATGCCCCGCTGCTCTAAAGTAACGTTTACGGAAGTGTTCGTTTCAACTCGCATTAACTAGCAATCCCTTCTTTTATACCAGAACAAATCCATGCACACTAGTCTACACATATCCACAGCAGGTAGTCACCCTACGTATTGTAATACAATTAAAATTATAGAAAATAGTAGATACCCATTTTAAAAAGGGCAGCAATGTGTAGTGAACAGTGATGGCATTTGTAGCTATACAAGTTAATATAATATCAGTTGAAATCATGCCATCTGGGTACATGGTAATAACTGCAGGAATTCAGAAAGGCACTTTTACCCTGAAACACTGAACAAAGAGCAGCAAATGACTTTTTTTTTCACTTTCTGATGATGAGATGGGGCAGGGCAAGAGAGAAGACATGAATGACAGAAATTTTCTCAGGCAGGTACACAAACCCTGAGCTCTAAAGATCCTCTTGTACTCATTGAATTAATTGGCAAATACATTATTAAAGTTTTTCCTGGTCAGAAAAAGCATATAGTGTCCCTAGGTGGATAATTGGCAACAGACCTCAAACTTTAGGATGTCTGGATCTGTTAACATAAGCTTTTACTATCCAAACAAAATTACTCCCGTCTATTGGCTATAAACTACTAACAAACTTGTAAATTATTACGTAATTTAGGTATTAGAGGGATTATGATATCATAATCCAAACACACAACAGCTCTCTCTAATGTTTCAAATTAATTCCTTGCCTAAAACATTATTTAGAGCTACTAACAATGCAAGCTAAGCCTAACATCAACTTGTATTCTTTCTGCTATGTACATCATCACTGAGATCATCATGCATTTGATCTGGGATCAGTTCACTTATGAATCCCGGGCAGGTCTTGACATATGCAGGAAGTGGGAGCAGATTTGCTGCTAATGGCAGCAAATTGCTACTGTTTCCTGAGGCCCTGCAATGGGCCCTTGCTGCCACCCTGGGGAACTCTAGGCTACCCCTAAGTTCTAGTCCAGGGGCTGGCAAGGAGCATCAAGTCAGGAGATGGGCGTCTCCTAGCCAGGGTTGGGGCATTACAACCTGCCAGAGGGGGCTGCCTGCTGCTGGGGTGGGGACAATGTCCCCCAGCTCTGGCAGTAGGGAGCTCCTGGCCCTGGCTCTCTGATGAGGGGCAGGGGACTTGGAAAGAACTGCAGAGAGGGGCAAGTCCTAGCCCCTTGTCCTGATCTACTGGTGGGGGAGCTAACTTACTGCTAGTTGCTCCACTGGCAGATGGGGGAGGGGGCTGGGACCTACCCCACCCCTGCAGTGCTTTCCAGGCCCTGTACCTTAGTCACAATAATCAGGAAACAGAACTGGGACCTGCCCCTGACCAGGGAAGTTCCAAGGCTCCACTTCATGACCGTGGAGTAGAGTGGGGAGACTGTTTCCATGAGCACGGAGCTGGGCAGGGGACAGGCTGGGGAGCTAGTAAGATAAGGAACTCCTAGCAACAGCCTTGCTCCTGCAGAGCTGGTGGTGCTGGGAGATCAGGGTCTCTCAGCCCCTTACTCCCCAATTGTGATGGTGAAGCAGGGTCTGGGAGACAAGGATCTCCCAGCCCCCCTCCCTGATCACAATCTTAGAGTTGGGGGGCTTAGAGGGGGAGAGGGACATAGTCCCCACCTGGGCTCCAGTGGCAGAGCCTGCCCCAGCAGCAGGCAGCTCGTGGGGACAGGGATCAATATTCTACCCCCTGGTGGCTGCTTGACTTGGAGATTTACTCCCAGGTAGGCATCTACATACGCACTACTGTGCCGTTACTAATCAAAAGTAAAACTGTTACTTGCGTTTGCAAGTAGCAAACTTCCAGCTCGCAACGTTACTGTGTTGTAAGCATATGCAATCTGTGCTTACATGTGCAGTAAAAGTGTCTTGTGTAGGTGTGTCCACTGATTATCAAAATGCTAAAATCGGTAATTAGATTGTTTTCCTCATGCAGAAAAGGGAAAGCTAGTAACTGACTTGGCAATGGCACTCTGAAAGAGGTAAACCATGGTTTGCTAGCATTCTGAATAAGGGAGTACAAATGAGCAGCAAAGAAATGCTGTGTTTGATTTAGAGATGCTTCTGCCCTGTGAAGTCGGAATCTAGATCCATTTCCCTCCCCCCTCCAAGTTTAGGAGCTCAAGTGGTAACTCCTGCAGCAGAATAGAGCATAGCTGTGTTTTTGTAGGTGCACTAATACCTACTTCAACATTGTATGACCTATTAGGAAAGCATCAACCGTGGTGCATCCAAGCTTTCTCATTCTTCAAATATGGTTTTGTCTCCATCTCCTTTGTCAAGCTGTTAGGTTCTGATCTAAGGACTTATATTACTTTTTAACTTTAGGAGCTCCCTCTGCACAGTTCCTGAGCTGATCTGCTATGATATTTCTGAAATGTGTTTCCAAAGAAATGTAAGATTCATCTAAACCAAAATTGGTTTTAGATATGGTCAAAATTAAAATTTCTTTCCTAGCACCTTGCTTTGTTATGCTGTTTCATTAATTTGTGGTACATTACCTGTAATTGCGTTCAATCTCTCTCTCATACAAAAATCTATAGTAAAGAATGTTTTATTTAAGCTAACCATAGGACTGGGAATCTGGTGCCTATACCTTTTTAAGGAAGTCCTTTGGTATGAATCAGTACTTATTATTCTTATTTCAACTTGCAGCTAAAAGAAGGTGCATGAAAATGGCCCAGCTACTTTTAGAAACCCAAGGAATAAAAACCTTACCTCACAAATAGTCCATTAACTTTAATGGGAAGATATGGTGAGATAAGCATTGTACTGTCCTTAATCAGGGGACACCTATACACCATACAGAGAGACTTGTTTAATTGAGCCTGCTGGAGCGTGGGAATTGCTGTGCTCCAGTAGATTCCAGTGTCATATGTATTAGCATCGTCACACTGAAAAATGGTGGTAGGGGTTGCTTTAAACTAGTTCATGCTTTAGTTAAAGCACCCCCTACCACCATTTTTCAGTGTGACGATGCTAATACACATGACTCTCCAAATGCTTTAATTAGAGCAGCTCTCAGAGCCATTCTAGTTAAAGCACCCTTCCTCCTTGCCCCTGCTTCCTGGAGCATGTCTATAAATGCCCCAAAGGATCAATTACAATTTTTCCCTGCATTTTTTGTTCACAGTAGGTGGCAATGGAGACACTGCACTTAAGTTTCCCACTTTCAGACTATTTTGTTTGTTTTACTCTCATCTCTGGGAACATACGGTAATCATGGAGGTAGGTCTACCAAATGTACAGGTCCTAGCTTTCAAAAAGTGAACATGATTTTGAGTTGATTTGTAAGATGCTGACAGTAAAGTTGTCATCAAACTAGTCATGTTATGATAAGCCTGTCTTGTTACAAATTCTATGCAAATATAACCTTAATTTAGCAAAGGAGTTAAGAATAGTCTTAAAATTAAGTAACTGGAGACTCCCAATGGCTTCAGTCAGACTGCTAACACACTCATTAGTCATGTGCTGAATCAGGGCTCAAATTTCAGTACTCTTTTAATTACACTGGTGGAAGATAATAGGAAGAAAGAGATCCAAACTGATTTGTAGCACATCTGGATCCACTTGCTGCCCTGAGTAAATTGAATAATTGCCTGAAACATTTTATATTCGTTTTTTAAGTGTGCTGGTAAAATCTAAATAGCCTCACCATTAAACTTCTGTGTCTTAGGAGGCCAACACATTTAGCCTTCTGGAAATTATATGCAAAAATCAGTGTGGGATACATATTTTGTCCCTGCAGACATTAACTGGCTGTTGTGCTTAATGTATGGTGTGAGCGAAGTAAAGGATGTCATTTTCTGCCTTCAAGGAAGATGAAAATGAACTCTAACAGGTACAAAGAAGGGCCAGAAAGACAAAGGAGTAGACAAACTATATGAACACTAAAAGCTTGGCATAAAGAGTCTGGCAATGCAAAGCAAATGGGTCATAAATGGCACAGAAGGAAAATGTTTTAAGCTATGGCACACTCCTGGTGCATGAGAGAGAAGGGTATAAAGTGGTTATGGTAAAACTTTAGTTGGATTAATTACAAGGATGATTATAACCATTAAAGCCTTCCAAGAAGAGTATTGGGGGCTTTAAAAAAGGACTACTTTTAAGATGGCACTCACTCGGTTTGTCAAGGATGACGTGATGTGCTTGTCTGTGGTAGCTGCGAACTTGATGTGACCCAGGAGGGTTCCTGTTGGGTCCCCTCTTTGGGTGTGTACCTGATGATGCTCCAACAACCCTACTCCTTCAAGGTAACTCTCTGCATTGGACTGTTGAAGTGATGTAGCTGAGAAATGGTCTGGACTCTTTTTGCAGGCGGAAGTGCAACCAGCAGTTTTGGTGCCGTGAGCAAGAGAAGCTATCCGTTACCAGAGAAACAGGAGTCGGGATGATGCAGAGTCCTGCGGAGCAAGGTAAGATTCTTGCCTGAACCTTAGCTCCATATGCGTTATCAAAGCCTCAGCTGCTCTTTCTTTAGTCCTCCATTCCAGCATGAGGCCCTGACCCAGACCGTAACCTGAGAAAAGTTTAGTCCCTTACCCTGAGCCCCAAGCCAGCTCAAGCACTGATTGAAAATAACAAAGTGTCTGAACCAAGATTCCAGATTGAAACAACCTTGACGTTTGGAGTATTCAAAATGCAGATTTATTTTCTGTGGCTCAGTCCCAACTTGAATTATTACTGTTGCTCAGTGGTTTGTGTTGATCCCAATTAAAAGATCTGGCTGTGTTCTTCCTCTAAAGGGACTGTTTTGTGTGAAGTCACAGGGCTTGGATCCTAAACTCAGCTTCTACCCTCAATGGGAGACAACATTTGTAATGCAGGATGTAAGAGCTGAGCAGGGACTACAATGATGACAGGCTACAATGATGTCTCTGTGACCGGCTCTTCTTCATCCTTAGCTATAACCATCTAACAGGCGTGTGCAATATGCAAGCCGGCGTCTTTCCAACCCGTAGTTGTTTGCTGTGAAATATCAAGCTGGGCCGCGGTCTGCGGTGTTTCGTGGCTAACGGTCCCAACAGCAAAAATAGAGCATATCATCAGTATATCATACAGTGCAAAATAATGAGCAGATATCTGTGCTATCATCCATATAATCCCACATATGGCCAGCTCATGGAAAAAACATCCATCCCAGCTGCCACAAGTGTCAAGATGTAATTTCTGTTCCTAAATTGCATCCCAGTTGATCTGATGGTAGAAATACCTGCCAGAGGAGAATACTATATTTGCCTTAGACTTCCAGAGGAAATTCCTGTGCAAAAACAATTCACTGGTGGTAGCGTAAAATATAGTACCTCTTGCAATGATAGTGGAGTAAAGGGAGTTTGGACTATATCTCAGTCTGGGCTGCTGTGTAACCGCGTCTTCGTTCATCAGAAGGTTGAAGTAGACCTGGTAAAATCTAACCATTGTAGTACTTACTCCACTAATGAATCAAACCCAGATGTAAAGAGCTGTTGCTAACTGTAGGATTGCTTTCATAAAAAAAAACAAAGCAACCC
>JAGPOW010003395.1:34325037-34343426 GCA_030014935.1 Caiman crocodilus
GCTCCCAAGGGAGGTGGTGCTCTCCCCTACCCTGGGGGTCTTCAAGAGAAGGTTGGATATGCATCTAGCTGGGGTCATCTAGACCCAGCACTCTTTCCTACCTATGCAGGGGGGTGGATCTATTGAGGCCCCTTCTGACCCTAACATCTATGAATCTATAGTAACACTAATGCAAGTCATTATTGCTTGTGGATGAAAACCAGAAAGGAAGTTCCTAAACCTAGATTTGTTCATGTATACTGCAGTGCAGTCTCTAATGAGAGAGAAGCTGGAAATCGGGTTAACTGGCAATTGTAATAATAATAATAAAAATGAAGTTTAAATAGTTTTGCAAGATTTTCACAAATATTATGTTTTTTGGCTTCTAAATGCTGGCCAGACTTCTAAAAAAGAATCATTTTAAATGTTCCCCATAGCTAGATATACTGTCCTCAGAGCTTCACTATCCTGGGTACTCCAGTTTATTGTTGGAATATTGAATGATTGAAGCAACTTATGCACAGGTTTTCTTGAAAAATAAACAAACACAAAAACCTGATCCAATCGCTCTACTTTTGCCAACACAAGAGAGACAGATTTAGGAAAGACAATAAACACATGCAATCCTTTGCCTGTCTTGATTTCTTCTTCTGAACGTTCTTTGTGTTCCCACCTGTTCAGGAAAAATGCATTTTTGTACTACTAAATTTAATTATCTGACTTTTTAATACCAGTCCTGACAATAGGATTCTTTCTTGCCCCTTCTGGAGATTTTTCTATTCCTTAAAACCTTATCTTCCCTTCAGAAAAGCTGGTATAGAACAGCCAGCTACTGGCTATTTACCACACTGTTTTTCTAGGATAAGGCCTGTTCACTTGTTAATATTATTGAATGCTTGTCCCTTTTGGAGGCAAACAGGGAAGTGCAACCCTGTTTGTCTGGCATAAGGATAGAAAGAATACTATATTTACTTGCCAAGTGTAGAGACGTGGAGCTGTGATATGGCTGCTGCTGCTTTTACTTCTCTTTACTCCAGATGATGCATGGAGAGAGGAGAACAGCCTAGCAGGGGCAAATCTAGAGGAGTTGCAGTAGTTTGATCACATCCTGTTTTAATGTTTGCTTCTTCCAAAGTTTAAAACCAACTGTCTGGCAACAGCAGCATTGTTTCTATTCAGGCAGGTACAGGGAGCCTTTTGACTTAATGTCTCACTATAATCTGCTTGATTCCTGATGATATATCTTTATTCAACAGGTATTGATGACATCCCCTTCTTTTTAATGCTCTTCATTTTCCACTAATCAAACTATCCTACTATCCTTTTTTTGGCAATTTTGCTGTCTGTTAGCTAATCCTGATCTCTCTCCTTCTATTTCACAGCTGTGCAGATTGTTTTTGGTTTTTTTTTAGCGCTAAGTCTGCTTTTGGGCTAGGGACAGACATTATACATAAACCCCCTTAAGTGATCAGAAACTAGTTTAAACTTGTAATGGAACATATGTTCAGTGCACATAAACCAGTTTGAGAAAAACCTGGTTGAATGTAGTATCAGACTTAACTGATTTGGCTCAAATCAGTTTATACAATGTCTGTCCCAGACCCCTTGCTGGTTTCAGGTGAACCAGCAACCCCCAGCATCCTGGCATGCTCCCTGGGATGGGCAGGGCTCTCTATTCTTTAGCAGGACTGGCTCTTCCCCTCTGCTCCCTCACTGGAGCTTCAGAGACTGTGGGCTGGTTCCCACTTCCCCCACCACTCCCTACTAAATAGGAATTCCTCCCTCCCCTCTGCCTTGCTGAGGAGGTATCTGTGTATTAGACAGCAGACCACATGCTGGCTACTGTCCGTGCTGAATCAACAGGCAGAATCCACAAGTATCTGGTAATGTACCTCTGTTTTCTTAATTGGGAGGTAAATACTGTTATCAGTTCCCTACTGGGCTAATCACAGGATCCTGCCAGAGTCTGGCCATGCCCCTCTCAGGTTCATGCTGTGAAAGGAAGGGAGGGCTGCTCTAGTGCTCCCCAACTTCTAGTCTGAGCCACTGAAGGCATGTGCCTGCATTTCTGGGGATGTCTGTCTAGTTACAAAACTGATTTAGCCTACCCAGGTTAGAGTAACCTGCAAAGAATGAATCAATTCAGGCTCAGGCCTTTTAAATGTCCGTTCCTAGCCTTGGAGGCCAGTTTTAAAGCAGCAGCTACTGTTTCAGCTTTTGGCTGAGGAACCAAGAACTACTGAAAATTCAATTATGAAAGGATTAACTTTTTTCTAATCGCCTGAAGCAGAAAGCAGGGGCTGGTGAGCAGTAGATTAAGCCCTGTTTCCTCTCTGTGAGGCCATAACGTGTGTGTGTGTGTGTCCTTCACTTTACCTTTTCAGGACAAGATGTAGATCTTATTTGGGGTTGTGTGAGACTATACAGTATCTGGGGTGGGGAGGGGAAGCACAACTATATATCAAGAAAGCTTCAAGTAGGAAGACATCCTAAAAATGAACCCTAGGAGTCTCTCAAAGCCCTGTTCATCTGGGCAGCCATGCCATAAACCATCCCAGAGCTGGCTTTCCAGTTATTACCCTTTTGTTAATAATTATAATTCCAGATTTTAAGAGTTTGAGAAGAGGATTATGCCTATCCATTTATGCACCCCGTCCTTCCCCCACCTTAGGCCATGGCTATACTTGGATTCTTCTGATGCACCACACCAAAAGATCTGAATCCTGCCAGGCCCCCCAAGCATAAAGCTCACTGCTTCATAAATTATTAAGCAGCACTTAGCAATATATAATGAACATAGAGAACATAATAAATCAAATAATTTGAGCTCGCTGCTTGAGAAAACACTTCTAAGCCCTAAAAACACTCATCTAGTTGCATGCTTTGAGCTGCCTCCTGCAGGATCAAGGTAAATGAAGCTCCCACTGAAGTAAACGGGAGTCTCCCTTTAGTAGAGAATGAAGACCTGAGCTGCATTTGTGCAGAGTTAGGATTCTGATTTTAGAAGTCCCTTTCATCTTGTGCTGTGTTTTGATGGGTATATAAAAATTGCAGCATAGCCAGCTTTGATTGTACTAAGGCCAGGCTTTCTCTCATATTCAGTTTCTGTATTCTCTTTTGTGTTTGTTAACAGAGTAGTTGAAATGCACTCTACCTGCATAATATATGTGATAAGGTACGGTGTATATGGGCCAAAATGGAGACATCTACCCCTCAAATTCAGGCCAGAGCACATCGAAGCCTTTGAACCCACTGAATTCTATTGCCTTGTCTTGCCCTCTGGCTTTCTGTGCTAACCATCAGTAGATGAAACTGTTATCTAGGTCCTCCATGAATTCACAGCAGCTTGTTGGCCTCTCTGTAAGCTTACATGATTCTTATTTTTCGCAGAAAGCAGGGTATCATGGATAACTACCTTTCCCTGATCATTTTCACCAGATACCTTTATTTGGGGTTCAACAGTTGTATGGGTGTTTATGTAGTTCTTACACACGGAAGTGCCGATTTCCAAAGAGGACAAAAGATTAAACAGAGGGTCATTGTTAAGGACAGTTTTTTCAATTAACAAAAGCTATACTGTAGGGCTGTGCAACATTTTGCTGGCTGTTTTGTTCTGATGCTGTTTCGACTTGAAACAGCAAAATCGAAATGAAACAAAAGGCTTTAAAACAGCCTTGACGTGGAACTTTTAAATGTTTCAAGTTTTGAAGATGGGCTTGCTTACAGGGAAACAAACTAAGAAGAAGGTGGGGGGAAGGACTGCTCTGATATTGACTGTGTAGCTGGCCAGTAACTGTGATCCTTCCCTGAGGTCCGTTCCAATCCCGGTGCTCTGAGGGAAGGATGGAAAAACAGCATAAAAAGCATCGCTTAAAGTAAGCCTTCACACTTGCAAATGACACAAGTTTTGCTCTGAACAGTTTGAGGTGCGGTTTCCCAGAAACCCATGCATCTATCTCCTTGAAACATGGTAGGCTTCATGGCCTCAGCAGGAGCTACCAAGCCTGCAAGTTTCATCTGAATCAGGCAGGAAAATAAAAAGGTATAGCCGTTCCCCATGATAACGTATGGGCGAAACAGCGAAACACTGTTGAACCGGTTTCAACTAAATGAAACGGAACAGTGGTAATGAAACTCCAAACGAAATGCTGTCCCATCGAAATGGTGAAATGGAAGTCTTAAATGAAATGGAGCTGTTTCGCACAGACTTACTATATATCTCGCAACTAGCGTGTAAACCAAGGGTTTTCTTTGGTTGACAGTTAAAGCAAGAGAGAAACGCATCGTTCAACATGTGTATCTAAATGTGCTTGTTGCTGATCGTATGGGGCACTGCTGTGGTTGAGGTACAGCTCTCTTCAGTCACTTATCTCCTGGGGACATGCCTGCAGTGCAGTTTCTATGGTGAATGCACCTCATGTAGACACACCATTAAAGTATCTGCCTTAGGTCCTTCTAACTTCGTGCAACATGTAACTTGGTGCAGTTGCTGCCACTCCCACCCTTGTAAATACCTGGGCAGTTAGCTGACTTTTTGCTCTACAGTGAGTATGGAATGGATGTACCCTGAGAAACTCTTTCCTGCCTGAAATTTTCCATTACTTGTTCTGACCTTAAGGTAATACTTCCTACTTGAGCCCTCCCCCACTCCCTCATTTTTGGTATCTGTGGAACAGTTGAGCAAGATATTCAGTCATTTGGATTTTCCCCTTGATCATGTTGTTCTTTCTATTTTCCACATTAAATCTAGATTATATTTTAACCTAGATTGAAGAAAATGTAGCAGAAAGTCAAAAACAACTTTCTCCAAAGCTCCTTAAATCTTTCCAAACGTTTCTTACACAACATGCCTATTTCATAAGACTTTTCAGGGCTTCCTCTGGAACAATATTCCCTTGCTTTCCTATTAAAATGGTGATGAAATGAATTCAGCAGATGCTGTCTTTATAATTTGTATCAGCTTTTACTTTATTTCCCCCCCCCGTCCCTGGGCCCCACCCAAAAGTAGTTAGAAAATTATACATTTTTTTTACCCTTGTAAAAAGAAGACTTTATAAGGATTATGGGAAAAGGCAGATTTCCTTTTCATCTATTGAATCCCCTGGAGAAGGGGAAAATACAAATAAATCTTGGAGGTAACTTTAAAACATGGCGGTGAATGAGGCACTTCCATCCACCACATTATATAAGGTTCGTGCTGTCATAGTAAGATGAAATCTGAACTTGTACTATTGCCCTCCCCTCCCTCCCCCCACAAGAATTTTCCTCGTAGCATGTGCTTTGATATCTTAGTATTATATTTGGAATAGTTAATTATTTTGAAAATTTGCATTAAAATCCCTCAACCATTTTGTAAATAACTATTAAGAAGCAAGTAGTTCATGACCAAAAATGTTTATTTGTTTTTTTTTTTCTTGTCTGTTTATGCCTAAACTGCTTATTTGTTAACAAGTAAATGAACAGAGTTATTAGAAAGTATAGTGGAATTTAATGATAGCTATTAAGGACAAATCCTGCATATTCTATTTTATAAGCACAGTTTCACTGGCTTCTTTATGTAAATAATGTGGCCAGCATTAGACCTATACGTGCATTTCATTATCTTTTATTTATTTATTTATTTATTTTAAGATAAGAAGTTGTGTGCGAGTTCATTGGTGTGCAATGGACTAAACACCTGAAGTGCTCCATGCAGTCTTTTTATTTCTTCCTCCTCAGATCATCTCTATTACTCTAATTCTTTTTG
This sequence comes from Caiman crocodilus, assembly GCA_030014935.1. Taxonomy (NCBI): domain Eukaryota; kingdom Metazoa; phylum Chordata; order Crocodylia; family Alligatoridae; genus Caiman; species Caiman crocodilus. Next base: position 34,330,763 of record JAGPOW010003395.1, read on the forward strand.
TCCTTGCTGTATAGCTTCACTTGCATTATGCCACAGCCATAAACAGAGCTGGGTCAGATCCCAGGTTAATGTAAATAGATGGCACTATAAACAACGACCTACCAATTTATTGCTGACCTGTAATGTAAACATAAAAATAAGAATATATGCATTGGAAAGCTTGTCTAAGTCTTCGCAGCCATGCAGCTGACCAAATAAAAGTTATCACTTGCAAATATTCATGGTCCACATATTTGCTGGACAGCTACAATATCATTCCAAAAATGATACGCACCTATGGAAAATACTTAGTCTGATGGAGTACATACAAATATTAATTGTCCCACTTGAACTATGTCTAATTTTGGCCTAAGAAACTTGAACAGATGAAGATTTTCAGTTTGAGATGAAAAAAGTGAATTGTCGTGCAGAATTAGGTCATCATCCTGTAATTGTTCAAAATATTTTGTGTGTAGTTAGACTGCTACTTTTTATGATCTTCATAATTAAGAGTACAGCGTACTCAGTCTTGAATACAGGTTACATATATTGAATTTAGGGAAATTGACTTGGGTACCGGTGACACAATAGGTATCCTCTTCACACTTAGGCTGCTGGTTCAAAACCAGCCTAAGTTAATAGCAAAATATTTTATTATCTAATAGCTAATCTGTGGTCATCATTGTGAAGGTGTGCAAAATAAGAGATCCAAGGTCAGTCTGAAGAAATGCAATATTAACATCAATACTTGGGAGACTTAGGCACTGAATACCCCCAATAGCATAAGGCTTGAGTCATTTTGAGATGGGCAAGAGACAGACAGACAAGAGACAAAGGGAAAGAGCTATGAATTGACATCACCAGAATCAACTCCATTCTCCTAGTATTATTTGTCACATCTGCAGGCAATTGTGTAGATCTCAGATGAGCCTTCCAAGTCATCTCTGGACTTACTAATGACTTCCTTATTTCTTGAAAAACTGTCACCCTCGTATTGAGGGACTCCTATTGTAGCTGTTACTATCCTGTTCTTTCTGGATGGGTGGTCCTCATCACAATACGGAGCACTGCAGTTAAGCAGCATCTTTTGTGACCGTTAGAAATAAGAGACGGAATAGAAACTGGACTGTTAAACATTTGAGGATGTTTCTCTACATCAAACTTTTAACTTTCAATGGAATCATTTAGAGAAGTCTTCACTGGTACTTTTCAATACTTGCTCTAAAGTTTGATGCGCTACTCCAGGCTGGTGGGCTGTTGTAACACCCTAGACTGCACGTTACTTGGTCTTGCAGAGAATAATCCCTATAGCTCATTGTCAACAACTTAAGTCAAAAGATGTGAGCCTCTACTCATTTGTTTCTAATGAGATTTACTAGTGCTTGCTCCCCATTTCAAAGGGCACCAATGCATTGTCTGTCGGTCTCTCTCTTGCACTTTGGCTTCTCCTGAAATGCAGTTGGTGCAAACCCCTCCACAACCTCATCCCCCACCCAAAGGGCAGGAAGTCAGCTGAGGTCATAGGATCCCAGCAAGATAAGCATCCAGTTTGCTCTTGAAGGTGTTCAATGTAGGCGCTTGAACCACCTCCGGTGCCAGGCTGTTCCAGACCTTGGGGGCTCGGATAGTAAAGAAATTCTTCCTTATGTCCAGCCTGAAATGGTTTTGTAGTAGTTTATAACTGTTCGACCTAGTTGTCATCCTTTGGGGTGCTCTGGTTGTGGGGGCCGAGAAATGCTGGTGGAATGGGGCCGCTGATGGAGTAGAATTGAGTCGCTAGACATGCAGGTTGTTGGAAGCAAAAAAACCCCTTTACTTACAGTCCTTAGGCTGTAGGCACGTTCCTTGAAGTTACGAACTTAAATAGGAACTCGGGCACATCAGAAGCTTACACTCACGCAGGGTATGGGGCGTCAGATGAATCCGGTGGGGAGTTGTTGTCAGTTGAACCTTTGTGGCTCCTTTGTGGCTTGGAAATGCATGTGGATCTCTCCTCATGCATGTCCGAGCTCTCCTCTGGTTTGGGCAGGCATCGCCCAAGCCTCTTATTCAGTCAGCGAGTCATTGCTGACCGACATGTATGCATAATTTAACGTGAGCCAATCGCAAGCATGCACTTGCTGGTGCAGCTGCAAGGTTTTGGTGGGCTCTGACCATGCACTGAAACTTTTCCCGCGCTATAGGGGAAAATCCCTGCATCCGTGCTCACAATGTGCTCAGCACAGCTGTGCCGAGGCATCTTTCAACTGTTTTGCACAGACTGGTGAACAAACATTCCCCCCCCCCCAGATACTGGTGGTCATCCCTGAACTTTAGTGCAGCTCTTTTGGTTCTGACCTTCTGTTCTCCAGTTCTTATCTTGGATGTGCTTCACTTCCTATCTTTTTTTTTTTTCTCTTTTTAAAGGAGAGACAGTGTCTCTAACTGTAAATCAGTCTGATCCTTTCATAATCACTAATTTCAGTATTTTAAAATAGAACAGAATGCCCCTGTATGAATACCATGTAGCAGACTGACATTCTGCAGATACAACTGCTACATCAATAGGCTTATAGAAACTTGTGGCATCAGGGCCAGTGCTCTAGTCATCAATTTCCAAACATACGTGTCTAGTTTTCCCTGCCCCTGAATGAGTTTAGTGGGCTCTGTAACCATTCTATGATCAACCAATAAGAGGAGATGGTGAAACACCAAGGTACTTTGGGAAAGATTTTAAAAAATATATTTTGATTAGGATAAAGTTAATGGGGTATATTGGATGCTAAGCACTCCTGAAAATTATATCAATCGATTAGCTCATCAAATACAGATTTAGAAGCTTGACTTCAGATTCCTGTTTTTTAAAATCTTCATCTGTAATGGAAATTCCTGTGAGTTGAGTAATTATCACTATACTGCTCCATGTACGTATAAGGTGAAGATGCTAGCTAGCATTTTGAGATTTATTTTTACTTTGTGTTTTGCTTTCACAAGTCATATAGAGACACAGCAGGAAAGGATATTAGTTTAAATTGGGACAGAAATGTAGAGCTGAGGAAAGCTAATCTCTTTTTTTATTATTATTATTTTGGATCTTTTTGGCTGAAATTTAAGCTAGTGTTCTGAGGTATGGTATGCTGTGCGTAACCTGCTTGCTTGCAGAAATGTTCTGTAAATATATAAATAAAAGCATAGTATGGGTGACCCTGGCAGAATTCACCACAATAGCCTTATAATCTACTGTGTAACTCCAAGCTTTATTATTGTATGATTTTAATAAATCCTGGGTATTAGGGTATAGACTAGGGACGGGCAAAATGTGCCCCTTCCCCCACCCCCGACCAGTCAATCCAGCCTGCAGGGCGCCTAAAAATTTGGAAAATTAATATTGATGTGCCCCTGCTGCCTGTCATGCAGTCCTCAATGGCTTGCCAAAACTCAGTAAGCAGCCCACCACCCAAAATAATTGCCCACCCCAGTGTAGATACTACTTCTTGGTAAGCAGTAGCGTGGATTGAAGTGCACCGCCCTTCTAAGTAAATAAAAGGTGGTTAAACAGGAACATGGATGGATTAGTTTGTGAGACAATATGCAAAGGCAGTCAGAAAAAAACAGCTCTGTGTAATAATAGGTTCAGTTTTTACTTACTTTTCTCAAACACAACAAGAAGTGTTGTAACTAAGTTCTTCCCTGCCAGTGATCCATGACAGCTCTGTGCCAGACTGACCTTGTCAAAGGAAATTTTGGTAAATGAATTAGTAAAACCAAAAAAGCCCAAACCAAACAAAAAAAAAATTGAGAGAGAGAAAAAGTTGACTTGTCCACTATACAGGTATGAGTTTCAGCAACTTACCCTCTGAGCAGCCCTCTCCCTTTTCTCCATTATCTTCACGTCTTCCCAGGTGAGAAGCAGCAGGGGGTATTGTAGCTTCCAGGTAGAAGGCAAGTGATGAGATGGGTGGGGGGGAATTAAACCATTTCTGGGGTAAAGATGAGGTGGGAAAATCTATTCCTGTTCCCCCTACACTCATGCTACGTAAAGAATCATCTGAGGTGAGCCCCTCCTCTCTCAGGTGGGATGGATAGTTTCACCACTCTTCTGGAGGCATTTGCTTTCTTGAAACTGGACATTAGTTTTTTTGTCCTTTTGAGATATGGGGAGATGACATATTAAATTATCTCTGTCATACAGATACGGAAAATGTGATGTGCCCTGACATCTGATGCCATCAGGTACATCTTAAAGACGCTTAAAGAACATCTTGGGTGTTCTCATGCCTTCGGGGTACCCTTCAGCCACAAATCTCTCTGCTGTCTGCTGCTTGACCATTGAGAACAGACTCCAGTGTTTCAAAGCACATTTCCTTTACCAATGGTGCCTCAATTTTCATCCCCTCACATAGGTCTTGCTAGCTCTTAGCAGAGGGGATTTTGCCAGGTAGAAGAGTTGCACCCTTTCCAGTCACGTGCTCAGAAATGACTGAGGGTTCTGTTTTTGTTTTTTCTTTCTCCCTCCTCTTCCTTGGAAGAGGCCTCTCCATATGATCAAATGCTCCAAAATCATGCCTACCACTGACAGTAAGTTATGAAACATAAGAAAGGAATACTTTTTTTTAAAAAACAAGAGCAAATATAAGTAACCATATCAGTAACTATACAATCAAATTTAGACAGGTATAAGAATAAACAAACAGAAGGAATACCAGAATGATAACCTGATCTTGCCTTGCATCTTAAACCTAAGAAGGCTGTGGTCAAGATAGGACTGTGTGAAGCTGGGCCTGGGACAATCTGCCCAGCTGGGGTAGGGAGACGTGTTACTCAGGGAGGGGTGTGGGGTGGCATGGGATTTGGGTATGGCTCACTCCACACAGAAGGGGGCAAGTGGCAGCAGGGCATAGCCTCATCCTGCGCCCCCTTGCACTGGCTGGGCAGCGATGAGAGTGGGGGCTCTGCCCTGACAGTTTTCATGTGGGTGAGAGCACTGGGCTATGCTCTGTTGCCATCCCAAGTGAGCCATGCCTGCATCATGCCCACCTCACCCATGCTGGCTGGGCAAGTGGCAGCAGGGAAGAGCCTCTGTGGCTTCACCCACCAGAGCAGAGGAAGGCACAGCTGAAGGAGCCATGGGAGAAGCCCATATGGCTGCCTTCCCTGGCTCCACCCCCAGCCCCAGTCCAGCCTGCTGGCACTTCAAATACAAAGAAACAAAAAAAACCCAGCCCCACACTCATCATCTCTGGCAATGAGGGTTGGGGCCTCTGAGGGTTCATGGCAGAGCCTCCCCCACACAGTGGGGAACAGTGGGGATTGCCTCCCACCCACACCTGGCATTTGTGTGTGGGGGTGGGGTGGGGCTGCAGCTGGTGAGTGCAGGGCTTTTATTTTTATTTTACTTACTTAAAAAAAAATAAGTGCCAGGAGGTTGGGCTGGGTAGGAGATGGGGTTCAGCAGGGTAGCTTCTCCTCCTGCCTGGGGAGAAGCAGGCACAGCTGGAGGAGTCATGGGAGAACCTGCAGCTACCCAGCTGTGCCTGCCTCTCCCCAGCCAATCTGAATCTCCAAATCAGTACTGATTCTCCAATTTTGATTTTGCTGAATTGAATGGGGACAGTGATTTAAATCACTGAATCAAATCACTGTCCAACTTGGCTGAATCTGAATCTGAATCAAATACTTCCCTATTCACATAGGCCTAGTTCAAGATAAGAAAGCAGCTCCTGTCTTTGAGGTCCTGTCAGGGCTCCCTGCAACTTCTCCCATCTCTTTCACTCAGCTCACTGGCTGAAGGTCTAAAGCAGAGATGGACCAAGTTCAGGCCACAGGATGGATTGGGCCCATGGCAGATTCCATTTCTCAGAAGTCTGTGCCAGACTTGGCCCCACTCCCCAGGCACCCCAGCCTATCCGTTGGCGCACGGCCAGGGATGGGACACATGCAGGCTCATTGTTATGTGGCTGGGATGTAAGCTGGGAGTGAGGCAGGGCTGGGAAGATCCCAGGATCTTCAGAGGGACCAAGGCCAGGGCAGAATCATGCTGCCTGCACTCCCCTGCAATTAGAATGAGTTCCCCGGTCAAGGGCATGCAGGGAGCAGATCACGGCTCTGCTGTGGCCTCATACTATTAAGGGCCCCAGAGCAGCTACCTATGCAGCTGCACACCCTGCCTGCATGGCTCCAAACTGGCCTCCATGGAGACCCCAGAAGTGTGGGCCATGAAAGGGGCACAGGCAGGGACAGCTGGGAAATGGAGTCTGGCCACCTACTGGATCCACTATCTTGCCCATCCCTGGCCTAATGCCTTATGCGTGGGAGCAAACTAAAGACCCATGGCAAAACTTAAATATAGATTCTTATTTAGCCATTTCCATGCATTATCCATTAGATTTTTGGGGACCTCCTATGCCTAATATTTCCTGCCCCTCAAGGGTATATTTGTTTATCAGACTAAAAGTCTTTCCTGCTCCATTTTGACCAGGAGAATATTTACATAATTTGATTTTCTTCTGAATTCTTCCACTGGGGAGGAAAGAAGCTCTCATCACAGCTCCATGCCTTCATCTTAAGGATCTGGAATGATGAGGAAATACCAGTTGATCTCAGGGATGCCATGATTGTGACAATCTTCAAAAAAGGAGATAATTCCAACTGTGGAAATTAGAGGGATCACCTTGCAGAAAGGACAAGATCTTCGCTTCCCGCAAGCTGCAGGAAAAATTCTGGGGATAACATAAACCTCCATAGATGGCTTTCTTTGACCTTATGAAAGCTTTCAACTCTGTCAACCAAAAAACAAGGTGGAGGACCTTTCTGAAGCATGTATGCTCACCAAAATTCATTACCATCCTTTGCCTGCTTCATGACAGCGTGTGACTAGTAGTTCTCAGTAACAAATCTATCAAAGACCCCTTTGAGGTTAAGATGGAATTTAAACAAGGCTATATCATGGCTCCAACACTCTCTTCTTGATATTCCTTACTATGATGCTACATCTGACCATCATCAAGCTTCCAGTAGGAGTGGAACCTAACTACCAAATGGATGGTAAGTTGTTTAATTTTAGATGACTCCAAGCCAAAACCAAGATCACCCTGAGCTCAATCACTAAGCTCCAGTACAATGATGATGCTAGAGTGTATGCTCACTCAGAACAGACCTTCAGGCAAACATCTGTCTTTACCAAGGCATACAAGAAAATGGGACTGACAGTTAACGTTCAGAAAACTAAGGCCCTCCATCAACACTGGTGATGCATAGGGAGTGCATGTGGGTGCATGTGCACCCTCTGAGATTGGCAGTGCACCCCTTGAAAGAAGCACCAGCAATACTGCCGACGGTGCCTGTGGGTGGTTGCTGCTTGCCGTCACCGCCCCTCACTGCCGATGCTGCTGGTGGTTGCACATCTCAGTTTAGTGCTCGCCACCCCCACCACCACTGCCAACATTGCCACAGCCACCTGTGGGTAGTCACTGTGCACCCACAGCCTCCGGGGGGGCGCACGTTCATGTCCATCAACAGGCTCTCAACTACCAGATCTATGGACTGCTCATTTAGATTCATGGTGAAACTGGAAAATGTTGATTACTTTCTGTAATCTTAGAAGGCATCTCTCGCAGAATGCAGACATCAAAGAAATCCAACATCACTTAAAAGCACAAGTGCAGCCTTCAGATGTCTGAGGAAAAGTGTGTTCAAATATCTCTACATAGGCTCCAAAAACAAACTCGCAGCTTATCAAGCAGTCATGATCCCCACCTTATTGTGTAGAGCTGAGCTGTGGACAACATAAAAGAGAGACCTCATTGTTGGAATGGGACCATCTACACAGCCTTTGGAAGATCCTTTGAATCTGGTGGGAAGATGCACCTCGTATAAGCAAACACCATAAGCATGAGGGGAGGGGATGATCACCCAACATCAGCTTCACTAAACTGGCCATGTCATCCAGATGTCTGTCTCCAGAATCCTGAAACAAGTTTTATTCTTCCAGCTCGGTCAAGGTGTATGCTCAAGGGGAGTGCAGAGAAAGTGATTCAAGAACGTCCTCAAGGCCAACTTGAAAAAAATGCGACATCTATATCAATGCATGGGAAAATATCACCCAAGACTGCCTCAAATGGAGGAAAGTCTGTGGCAAGAGTCTCATTACTTTGAAACCTTATGATGACAACAGGAGACAGAAAAGCAGGAGCAGCAGAAATGGTGTGTTAACAACTGAATCAAGGATCCCAAGCCACCCACCCTGCATGGATATACATACCCAAGTTGCAAGTCTCTTAAACCCAGATAAGTCTCATCAGCCATCTTCTGACCCACAGCTAAGATGTTCATGGAAGGCAATCATCCTCCATTGCTAGGAATTGCTAAAGGAGATCTGCATCCTTTCAGAAATAAAGATTGCCAAGCTAGTATCCTACAGATACTGATGCTCACTTAATCACCCCTCAGCCCCACCCATGAGAAATTGTCTATTTTTTCTTAATAGCCTGTTCTCATGTGTTGTTCTTATGGATTTCTTTAAAAAAAACAAACAAACAATTAAATTCATAGTTGCCTGGTAATTCCTGGCTCATGTAGCTCAGACCACATCAACAAGGGCCTATTTGATTGTCCATGTCTCTAAGGACTTATTTGATTGTCCATGGGACGTATCCATCTTGGATGCTAATTTTCAGTGATTACTTCTTTCACATGAGAATAGGGGAGCAATAAAGTTAATCATTGTTCTTCTATAAACAGTCTTGGTCAAAATATGTAACATGAATTTACCTTCATATGAAATACCATGATGCATGTTAACATAAGGAGGGTAAAGCTAAATACACAGGTTTATACCACTCATTTGAGAAGACTGCACATGCCATGGTTGGTATTATTACACTAATTTTTGTCATCACTTGTTTTTAGTCATATTATTCCTATGTCTTTGCTTCATTCTTGCCCTCTTTCCTCCTTCCTTGTCCGTTGGTATTGGCATCTAGCTCACTGGCTCACAACAAGTACAGGACTTTGTTTGTAATGAGTTTCAAGCAGACCTACAATCAAGTTTTGTGAAATCTGAAGTAGTTCGGTGCAAGTGAATGCTTTTATTTTCAGAGCATGCATGCTAGAAAACAATGCATGCTTCCTCTATGTATAAAGATAGATTACGCTTCTCCTAAAGTGATGGATCATAAAAGGTCTACAGTAAGTCTAGGAGGAAAGACTCTGTTAACCAGCTGTTGAGCAACAGGGGCAAAGAGGTGTGTGAGACTTATTCAGCAACTGCTTATTAAGAAACAAACTGGGTTAATTGTATCTGCTGTTTTCATTTGGGCAGCATCACTCTCTAGGTGGCATGTTTTAGTGAGAGTTTGTAAGATACTCTGTGCCAGCTGCAGTGGGTCGGACTGTTAAAGAACTGGGATATCCATATACCATGATGGGCACTCTTTCAAGACTGCTTTGAGAGCCCCTGTTATAAACCTCCTCCTCAGTGGGATGTTGAATGATGGATGTGGGCAGGGATGAGGAGTGTTAGTGAGGGAGCTGAGCACGGTAGACGAATGGGATGGAGAAATGGATGTATATTGTTAGAAGGAATAAAGTGTTGCATAAGTTAGCAAAAAACGAATGAATATGGGAAAGCCAACAGCTCTGAGAGAGAATAATATAAGTGAATTAAGAGATGAGGCAAGTGGGACTGGATAAGCTATAGGTATATAAAACCATTGAAAATGCTTGTTCATGAATATGGTAAGGGTTTTGTGGTTGGTTGGGTTTTGTTTTTTTTTTCCCTTCCTACATAAGCTATTCATTTTCACCCCAGTTTTCCTTATAATCCTCTATTTCAGACTCCTCAGCCTAGTCCAAAGCCTGACTCTGAAGTCTTCCCTGACTTCCTTAGGCTTTGCTTGAGGTCCTAAATGAGCACTTTGACTGGGAAGCTTGTCACATTTTAGCTCATTATTAAGCATATTAATTAGAGAACAACCATCTGGTTAAGAGAGGAGATGAGCAAGTGTAAACCAATTCACCAAAACCAACACTACTTCATCCATTTCACTGGTTTTGAGTTTAGTTATTGTGAAAATAACTTGTTCTGCAATAAAATAGCCTTTCAAAAACTTTATTGCAAAATACTGTACCTTTATTTGCCCCTATCTTTGGTCATGGTACACATTTAAGATGGTGTAGAAATAGCAGTAATAGGCATTACCTCCAAAGCTTTCAGCTGAAACATCTGTTAGAAATCAAATCCCTATCATTATTGATTACATAAATTCTTCACCTTTTTCTTTTTTCAAGTGCTATATATTTTTGTCAAGATCATAATGCATGGTGCTGCAGGAGGAAAGAGGAAATATAGGTAGATCCAAGAAGAGCAGGAGAACCAATATTAAGGACTGGATGGGGTTTCAACTAACAGAGTGCACAAAGCTAGCCAAACACAGGGCAGAAGAAGAGTTGCTACAGCATTTAAACACCTCCAATGGTTGCAGCAGCCTCAGGACTGACTTGATTAGATATAATTTTGGGGCCCATTTTGAGCCAAGTCCAAATGTTTTATTTCAAGGGACATCTTACCTCCTATTTAGTATGGCTGTATAGGCAGTGATGAGGTAAAGTTTACAAAGCTCACAATAGGAAGGAACTGTGTATGTTAAGGGGTGACATCACAAACAAAAACATTTGTATTATTGAGAGAGTGCTCAATAATAGACACACAGACACCAAAGCCGTGCAAATTCATCTGTGCAGTCTGAGGCCGTGCAAGCTTCTTTGCAGTGCTACAAGCCATGTGTTTCATGCTAAACTGTACATGGATCTCCTAATTTGTAGTGCTGGGGCAAAATTTGCTACTGGGATTTCCCAGTAGCAAAACTCCCCTAAAAATAAAAGCAGTGGAAAGCACACCAAAATGGCATGCTCCTGGATGAATGCAGGGATGGGGGAGCAGGCGACCAAGGCTGTGCACTGGGGAACCCCCACACTCTCTGCACTGTGGCCAGCTGCTCCTTGGCTGGCTGGAGCCCAGTGTGCCTAGACATGGGGGCTCGCAGCTGACTGCCACACAATGTGCCTTGGCATGGGGGCTCAGCAACGGAGCACCCATGCTGAGGCATATGGAGACAGTCGAACAGCCCATCCAGGGCTCCCTGCTCTTCCCCTATAACAGGGTGCCTCGGTACAGGAGCTCTGCAGTATGTGGAGACAGCCCAGGACTTCCTGCCCCCCAGCCTACTCCCCCATCATGTGCCACTTGATAGCTGACTGGGGCACAGGGTGCTGCAGTTTGGGGGCTGCTTGCCAGCCCCCACTCCCCCACCCTGCACATAAAGCAGCAGGACAATATGTCCTGTTGCAAGGTGCATGGGCAAAGGCATGCACTGCAGCTCAAAGTAGCAGCACAAATGTGTGCCACTACTATTTGTGCTGCTGCAAACACACTCCTGCACGTGTGGACATGGCCCAATAGTATACTAGGCACATAGATTACTTAAGATATACTTCAGTCTTGTACTAGTAGTTTTTATTAAAAGCATGAATATCAGGTTGCCCAGAGATTGAGACTTGCTGCAATTCATAGTTTGTAAAGGATTCAGCAATTGCACGTGATATCTACTAACAGATAATTTTTCAGGGGACAATTATCCTCACTGGAAAGATTTTTGTGGTGGAACCTAATGCCATCTTAAAATGCTTTAAATGCCTGATGAAGCCACCTTAAATACATTATCTTCCAGAACTTACATTATGAAAATGGATGCATAGGATATCTGGTTGCTTCACTGGGTGTGTCTTTATATTGACTTTGGTTCACCTGCAATCACTTCTGGGTGGATATAACTTCACCCAGAGAATCTCCTCTTATCTTGAACTGCTAGGACTAAATGCAGTGAGAGAGGAAGTCTCTCGTGGCTGCAAGAAACAGTCACAGAAAGCTAGAAGTCAAATCAATGCCTTGAAATGAGTTGGAAGCTGGTGTCTGAAGCAACAGCGTAATCTGCACTCAATAAGACTTAATGCTGATTAAACACGTAGCAGCATCAGCACTAGCTACCCTTTCAGAATAAAGTGTACTCCAAAATAAAGCATGAATCCACAGTGTAAAGTTACATATTACACTTAGCCATACTAATGGCACTTGAAATGCAAGTGCACTTGCACACATGCATGGAGCCAGCTCCAGTGCACTGGAAATCCCGTGCATTTGAGCAGACTCGATTAGGTGAATCTTCTAGAGCACATAAATTGATGTGCTCTGGCAGCCTCATGCATCAAGTGTGTCAGTGACACAGTGCGTCTCCATGCTGAGAAAATGGTAGTCATGCATTTTGAAATAATATGTTTGTGCTTAAGTTCAAAGTGCCCCGCTGCCATTTTCTCAACTGGGTTACTGATGCATGTGATACACAGGTGCTTCTAATTTGCACGTAGCACCCAGTGCAATGTTGGAAATACATGTAAAAATGCCTTGAGTCTACATGTTACTCCTTGTTAACTCCATGCTAATTAGCCTCTGAGCATCCCAAACTTGCATGACTTCAGGCAAGAGTTAGGTGCAGGATGCAGAGTTATCTCATGTTGCATAACTTCAATCTTCTCTACAGAAATAAAAATGAGCAATTTCATAGTATCATAGTATCTAGGGTCAGAAGGGGCCTAGAGCAGGCCATCTAGTCTGACCCCCCGCCAATGGCAGGAACGAGTGCCAGGGTCACAG
>JAGPOW010003395.1:34343526-34362072 GCA_030014935.1 Caiman crocodilus
ATCCCATCCTGTTGCTGTCTGCCCACTCCTGCAGTCGGCCCAGATCCCGCTGCAGCCTCTCCCTCTCCTCTGGTGTCCCCACCTCAGCCCACAGTTTGGCGTCATCAGCAAACTTGGATAGCTTGCTTTCCACCCCTTCGTCCAAGTCAGCGACAAAGATGTTAAACAGCGCAGGCCCAAGGTCCGAGCCCTGGGGGACCCCGCTGCTCACATCTCTGCAGGTCAAGTACGACCCATCCACCACCACTCTCTGGGAGCGCCCCGCCAGCCAGTTTCTGACCCACTCAACCGTGTAGTGGTCAATGCCACAGCTCCCTATCTTTTTAATGAGGATGAGGTGAGAGACCATGTCAAATGCTTTCCTGAAGTCTAAAAAGACTATGCTGACAGGGACGCTCGCATCCATGGATCTGGTCACCTGGTCCTAGAAGGCGACCAGGTTGGTCTGACAGGACCTGCCCTTAACAAACCCATGCTGGTTGCCCTTCAGCATGAAGTCCCCTCCCACAAATTTATAGTCCTCCAGCACCCCAGCGTTGACCCCTCCCAACTCCCTGCTCCCATCCAGAGGAGAGAGAGCTTAGGTGTCCTGGTTCCTAGCTACATGCCTCTTCACCTGCTACAGCCCTGTAGTGGCAAGTCAGAGCTGTGCAGACAAAAAACAGTGTTAACACTTTACATGCAACTGTTCATGACACATTCTAACCATAACACCTCTTAACATTCAGTAGACTTAGTATAACTCCAGTTCTGGGGTAACAACTGTATAGGGAACTATATCAGGTTCCCAGTCTGCAAGAAAAATGCATTCATCTTTCATAATAATTTATACTAGTTGTATCATGACTCCTTGTGGTGACAGGAATGCATATTTACAGGATAAAGCAAGTTAGTGGTGACATTCTGTGAAAAGGGAATCTAAAGTATGAAGTTGCCATAGTTGTCTGTCAAGGATCATTCATCTGAATATGAAAGTTTGGAATGCATGTGTTGTATATGGCCTTCTAGAGTTTCCCATTTTGATCAGAAAAGGCAGGTCAATGTACATATAATAACCATATTTGAGTAGGCTTCACCAATTAAATACAAGATGCTGCATCTATGGAAAGAGAAAATGACAAGAGGTATAGAAATTTGGTATTTGAAAGTAGCAAAAACAATTTTTCTTTCTGTTTCTAGACTAGCCCATTTTAAGATGCATCTTAAACTTGAGTAGCTAGTAAACTTTTAGCTCCCCCATACTTTTAAAATTCTGTGTGTATGTGGGGGTGTCTGTGTGCATTTAAAAGACATACAAAAGCCAAGTTGGTGAGAGTAATTTTTCCATTTAATTCTGTGTGTTGTGAGATTAGTGGCTGGTAGCAGAGCTGTGGGGATTTTTTTTTTATTGGTTTGCTTTGTTTTCCACTCCCCAGAATGAACCCACTTGTATTAAACTTCAGGTCGGTGGCAGCCTATAAATACACGCAATCCTCAACTTACAACTTTACAATTTGCCATGAACGGCACTTATGACCTTTGTAAATTGACACCGTGTTTCGAGGTTTCAATATGGGTTTCAACTTTATGAAGGTAAATACAGCTGCATCTAGCTGGTAAATCTAAAAGGGGAGGGGGGAGGGAAGGAGTCAGATTAAAACCCCTGCAGGAAAGGAAGGATTAGGGCTAGGGCTGGGACAAGCACTGCCCAGGGGGGGCTGGGATGAAGGCACAGCTCATTTACAGAGTTCAGGGGGGAGTAACTCCCACTGCTGTGTACTGCTGGTCTGGGAAATGCTCATCTGGTGGCTCCTGCTGCTCATCCCCCCGGGCAGGGGGGAGCCGGGCATGTGCCCCCTGATCTGCACGGTGCAGGCTGGGCTGGGGCTGCACCTTGCTGTGCTCTGGGCAGGTGTGGTAGTACTAGATGTGGGTGCTATGCCCTGCCACCACTCACACAGCCAGGGCGGGTTCTGCTGCCTCTAGGCAAGCAGCATGCAGCTTCCCCAGAGGAGCTGCACCACCATCCCATGCCCCCCTGTCCCACCCCAGCTTGCTGAGCTGTGGGAGGCATGGGGTGGGCAGGCAGTGGAGTGGAGGCTATAGGGAGGATGCAGCCACCTGAGAATTTGCTGTAGTCTCCCCATAGCCTCTGCTGCCTGCCCAGAGTGCAGCCCCAGCCTCGCTCACCCACACAGCTCCAGGGGCACACCCCTCTTTACCCCCAGGCTCTCCTGAATGAACAGTGGTAGCAGCAGTGAGAGCCAGTGAATGAGCAGCTCCTGGACCGGTGGCACATAGTGGTGTGAGCCACTCTTTCCCTGCTCTCCCCCTGGCTGAGCTGTGCCTTCATCCTGTGGCCCACCCCCCCAGCCCTGTCTGGGCAATGCTTGCCTCAGCCCCAATCCCTCCTTCACTGTGAGAGTATTGATCTGCCCCCCAGTGCTCCTTGCCTCTCCCCTCACCTTCTACCACAGCAGACTTACTAGTTGAATGCAGCTGTATCAAACACCATAAAGGAACCAATCGCCCATTTATAACATGGAACCAATTTTCCCATAGGAACAAAGTTACGACATTTTAACTTAAGACATTTTTCAGGAACCAATTATATATAGTATATCAAGGGCACACATCAGGGCCTGGGGGAGCATCTGTTCACCAACGCCCCACAGGAGAGGACAAGAAATAATGGGCACAAGCTGATTGAGGATCACTTAAGGCTAATCATAAGGACAAACCTCTTTACAAGTCAAGTACTGAGGGTTTAGAGGAGGCTGCCCTCCAAAGGTGGTAGTCACCCACACTGGTGACCTTCAGAAAGCATCTTGATGCCCATCTTGCTGGGGTCACCTGATCCCAACAGTCTTTCCTGCCCACGTGCAAGTGGGCTGGACCCTATGATCTGTAAAGTCGCTTCCAGCCTCTAACAACTATGAAACCTAAGGTGTTTTTCAAGATTGCCTATTTCTACTCAACATCTTTTGCTTGAAAAAGAAAATTTTCAAAGCTAAAGCAAAGCTTTATTTTATTTGTTTTCATACAATATGCTGATTTTTTTTTCCTATTATTTGCATATACTGGCTATTCTGGTTTGTTTGGGGGGGATTTAAGCATATATGATTATTTTTATATGGATTTTAAAATGTAATTTTTTTTTTTTTTTAGAAAAAATAAATACAATTCTTAAGCCAGATATTTTGGCTTCATGTGAATTTTTATTTCTCCTTTAGTTTTTACACACATTTTAAGAACTCAAGGTCAGTTTGTCAAGTGATGTAAACTAGCATAGTTCTGTTCACTAGAAATGAACAAAGGTGTGCCAACTGAAGACTGATCCTCACTGTTGCCTGTTAATGTATCACTGTTACTTTTTAAAAACAACTGAGATGCTCATTCACTAGGTCCAGGTTCAGACCGAGTTTCAGACATGGACTTCAGCTTTTGAACATCTCCGTTGAGCATTTGCCCATCAACAGCTAAAGTATGAAATCCATTTGTTAATGTCTGGAATGATTGTTAAAGCCTGTCTCGACTCAGGCTAGGGTTCCTAGTGATGCTCCTATGGAAGTCCAAGCACTTGATGTATCCTCTGGACCACCATCCAAAGTTGGGGGGAAAAATCAAACTTAATTATTTTTCCCAACAATAATAATAATAAAAAACTATGCACAAACAGGTGCAAGAGGCCGGATAGGTTGGGGTGCCCTACGCAGGCAAGTCACAGAGTTAAAGATCACACACGTAATATTCACACTCTGCTTTGTAGTAACTTGTTCACTTGCATATACCTGAAGAAATATTGCAAGTTATTTGATAGACATGCAGTGTTTATTTTGGATCCTGTAAAGCAGTACAGAAGAGCAAAATGTAGTTCTACACTCCTGTCAATATCTTGGGATAATTTAGGGAAAAATAGAGGAGAAGTTGGAGACACTGGAGTATTATTACATTCAGTACGGTTTGTTTTTTCTACAAGAGTTTAGGTGAAACGAGATGACCTGAATTCTAATGTAATAGAAGGAAAATCTGTACACTAGGGAAATTGTTTACTCAAACAAAGCGACTGCATCCTGTTTGGGACAGATTACACCTCAGTTGCTGATTTTTAAGAAAACCATCTGCCGGAGAAAAGAATTGACTCAAAGATGACTGCATTTTAGGCAGTGGTATAAAATTTATATGATTCATAGCACTCGAAGGGGGTGGGGGGGGGGGTTGTCCCAAAACACGCTTTACTGTAGCAGAATCATTTGACAATCTACCAACTCTCCAACAGGAGCTTGGTAATAGTTAGGGTTGAGGGTCCCTAATATTTAGAAGGCAAGTGCTCTAAAACCCATGTTCTTTATAGTTGCTATGCCTCAATGAGGTAAAGGTTAGGGTTAGTAATCCAAATCTGAGCAGGATGTTCCCTAGAGTGCTCTCTCCACCCCACAGAGGAGCTCCGTTTGACAAAATCTTTCCTTTCTAAGAATTCAATGAGCTTTTGGTTTCTCAGCTAGTGCTGCAAATCTATTTAAAGAAGTGCTATTGAATGTTAAGAGTAAAATTTGAGACTCAGATTGGCCCATGCCGCACTGTTGGTGAGAAGGTGTATGGAAAGACTGAGGCTCTCTAGAATCAAGACAATTTATAGTCAATCACTCATCACCATAATTGGGCTACTCTGAATACCTCATTGAACCTGAGACACCTTAATGCTTCTAAGTTTTAGTTTATTCATAGTAGTTTTCATCTCTTCACGAACTTCTTTTGGAAGTTTACCTGTAAGACCAACATTTATTTTATTTTTCGGTGCTTTTGTTTTGTTTAATAATCAAATGTGTATGAGGGAAGAAGAAAAGCTCGAGAAAGCAGTTAAGGTATAGTTTGTAATATCTTCTGAACAATGACATAGAGTATGATGAGAGGAAAATAAATCCTAAGACATTTGGTTAAGTGACTCCTGATTTAGTTAATCCCTGTCAGATACTCATTTTGGATGAAGAACTAAGGAATATGAGACGTTGGAGTAGTGATTTCTAAAAGCTAGAGAAATGCTAAGGGCTACTTAGAGACCTTAAAAAACAAACACCACTTTGCACTTTACTGCAAGAAGCAGCACATTACTTTGACCCAGCTATGCAACATCTGTACAGATTAGGTGCTTCAGTGGCACTTTTTGGCATTTTTACCTAATAACTGATTCAATTAGCTATTAGATAAGTGTCAAAAAAGCCCCACTAAAGCACCCAATCTATACAGACTTAGGGCAAACCTGGTCTAACTAAAATGCTGCCTCTTCTGCGCAAGGTCAGAGCTTGGTGACAGAACACAGTTACTTTAAAGTGAAGCACTGTTTTGTGTGTTAAACATCTGCAAACAGCCCATGTGTTCAGATCAGCAGAGCAGGAAAATACCAGGACAGAATCTGTGGCTGTGGTGAAAGGATAGAGCATTAGGAAGAAAGAAAGAAAGAAAAGGGTATGAATGTAAAGCAAAAATTCTCATCCAGTGTGGTACTTTTGGGGTGCCATGAGATCTTTATAAGGATGCAGTGGGGTGCCACACAATATTAGCACTGTTAGGTGTGCAAACATTTGCACATGTTTTACAAGGTTACCTTGGAGATTTCAAAGTAGACTCTGTAGGATCAAAACCATTCTGACCACTTGTGATCTTTCCGAGTCCCTTGCAGTAGACTACTTGGTTTATTTATCGGTAGTCAAAAGTGAGTAAAAGCTAAGAGCTGGCATTTTCTGAGGGGTACCTAAAATCTGAAAAGTTTGAAAACCACTGATGTAAAAGGGAGAGCATTTGGGAGGGTCGTAGTCTGGAAGCAGAGGCTATGGCTTGGAGAAGGACTATGGGTGAGGGGCAGTGGAAGAGCCTAGCAGCACCATGCGTTTCCTTCCTGTTGAAAGTTGCCTTCCTTCCATACACCATTGTCCTGGCTAGGTTGGGCAGCTGAATAAATGAATGACTGTCACTTGTATGACTACTGCTGATACTGAAAATAAGTTTCCACATGTAATGGTTCAGGAGACGTGCCGGGGAAGTTGGCGTCTATCTTCCGTCCTCCTGTCCACCAGGGTGGTACGAACGAGGATGTTCCATTGCTCATTCTGTCTCCTTTGTAGCGGAGCGCCAAGCTTGCTTGTCGTGGGCTGTATCCTCCCAGGATATAAGTCCAGCCCAGTGGACCGTTTGTACTCCTTGTTTGGGATGACCAGCCTTCCTACTGCCTTTTTCAAGCAGAGTTGTGAGGAAAATGCCTCTTATTCAAAAACCCATCTCTCAGGGCAACAAACAGGAGCTGGAGGGAGATGAGCTTCACAACAGGAGGAAATGGGACAGCATCAATTTCCCAGCATTTCCTGATGTTCAGAGTTTTAAATCTGCATTGTCTCCTCGTTCTCATTTCCTGGATTTCAGGGATTGTATGTTCAGTTACTCGACACATTCTGGCTGAGCATGTGATATCCCTGAACACCCTTTGCTCCTCATTTAACAAAAAAATTGGGACATTTAATATATCAAAAGTTAAGGTAATGAGGACTAACCTCTTTGCTGAGAGTCTCTTGCAGGATTTGGGAAGGAGAGATTTATTGGAGTCTCATCAGAGTCCCTGCCAGGCCCTCAGGAACAAAATGAATCCGGATATAATTGACGGGGAAATAAGATGGCAGAAAGAAGAGGGTGGTACCAAGTTGAGTGCCATTAGTAGTATCTCACTTCGTTCTGTAACTCCCACACTGGAACATTTTCAAAGGAAAAGGACTAGTCAATTAGCTAAGATTTTCTTCTATACATTTTAAACTGAGAAATCCTTCAGCTATTTACCTTCTGACTTGAGTTCCAGTCTTTGCAGGCATCATCTCTAATTATGGCCAAGCAAACTTGTACATCCTCCTTGTATTGGGTATGGCCAAATAAATCTTTACATTTTCTGAAGAAGATTATCTTCAGTACTGAGTAACCAGAGGGCTGGAGGTCATCCATGGCTTTCCCAGTACCATGCAGAAAAGGAGCTCTTTTAATTCCAAAAGAAATGTGGTACAAGAGAAAATGTCCTTCAAAATGACCAAAGGCACAAAAGGACAAACCTTTAATAAAGATCATGTAAGAATAGTTAGCAGCATTTGGCCTCAAATAAGTACTAATCATCTTTGCCTCTCATCTCCCAGCCATTGATCTTGACACAGTTCCTGGAGAGTTCCTATTTTTCTCTAGAGATGTAGTATAGCCCTTCAGTTCCTCTTTGTTAGACCCCAACTCCATGCAGCGCCCAGTGACTAGGGAGATGATGATCCAATTGCCCATGGATCTTGTTACTCATTAGCTAGAGCAAGCAGGGAGCAAACACCAGCACACATTGCTCGCAGCAGCTTTATTCGGAATGGAAACCGCTTCGGACTAGCTCCCAAAAAATAACAGACTGGGGAGCTGCATTGAACAATCTTTTTTTTCACATTTTATTTACCTTGGTTCATACTCATTAACATTCACCCCACCCATACTCCTTCGATTTCATCCATTTCTCCTCCCGTCTCAAGCTCTGCCTCTGTTTACTGATTGCTTCATTAGCATGGAATCGTCTATGCATTTTACTCCTTTACACGCCTTTCTGTTAAGGGCACATGTCTAAGACTGACTTTACTTCTGCGGTCCATGGGCAGACTTTGACCAAAACCTGGAAGCTTCTGGAGGCTTCTTCATCAATCACCATTCGCATTTTCACATACGTTCAGCTCAGATTGTTACCAATTACGTGTTGTCTTTCATGTTCCAGTCTGTTTGGGTTTTGTTTTTTTTTTTAGTCATGTTGTGCCATCTTCCACATTCCTGAAACTTTCTCATTCACAGCACACAGACTTGCATAGACTCACGTGCTGCTTTTTCAGAAAAATGGTTAGCACAGTGAAGATGGTTACTTAGCATAAGCAAATGGCTGGCTTAGATATCATTCTGCCTTGTGGTTAGCAGCTTTTGCTAGGCCATAGGGTAATAACCTTTAATTCAGCTGCAAACCCAGTGCTCCCCAAGGTCTAAATATTGTCACCCTAACACTCTTCATTGACAAAATCCAGGCCATAGAGTTCCTGTACGTTAGGTTGATACCACTATTAATGTGTTAATTGTAGCATAAATAGCAAGTACGCTAAACATGCCTCAATTTTAAGGAGCCAAAAAAGGCAACCTAGCCATAGAAATGTCCCAAATAGAATATTTTTTTATGACAGGCTTGTGTGGCACCTTTAAATTGAAAGTGGCTTGTCCCCGGCTGCCCCAGGGCTGCTGTCAACAATTGGCTTATTGTCAGACCTGCCCCAGGCAAGTCCTAGGTCATACCAGGTTGTAAGCACTTAGCTTTCCACTTGTTAGTGCAGAAGGAACCTAGGATCGTGATCCCCAAACTGTTTCCTGCTATGCATGTGTGACATGAAAGAGGGAGCTATTGTTGGGACTGGAGGTCAGAACACATGTGCTAGGGCCCCAAGTCATCTTTTGCACCATCAATTGTGTCCTCTGTCATCTGAAACTAGGTCTTTTTGCAACAGTACTGCAAAATTCAGCTCTTACTACATCAATTTTTCTACACCCAGACTCCTTTCCACTAACTTGGCCCAATTTCCATGAAGTCCGTATAAAGGCTAATGCTGACTTCCTTGAAGGTAGAGCTAGCTATATAAGCACATCGGATAATGTATATCATCTTTTGTCTTGCCTTCAAACCTGTTGTCTAGATCAAATTTTTAAAGATATTTAGGCATGTAACTCCTTGTCCCTTGTATCTTTTGATAGTTATTAATGAACATACCATAGCGTTATAAGGAGCACAGCTGAAATTCAAAGTTTTTTAAGTCACATTTTCTTATCAATAAAACTAGGAGAACACTGAGGAAGACAGCAAGTTGGAGCACAGTGATATTTTTTTTCCCACTGAAGACTACAATAAGTCTCTTGGGTATCCATCTTGCAAGAGATTCTGCTACTATTCTTGGCAGTGAGATTCTGAATACTCTTTTTTTTTTTTCTTGTTACCTTTTAGACCACAAGGCAATGGAAATAAGAGACCTTCTTGATGGTATAAGCATGGTACATAAAACAAGGATGACCAAGGTTATGGAGGGGGCTCCATGCAGGGAAAGACTAAGGACTTTAGGAATTTTCTGCTTGAAATAGAGATGCTTGGGCAAGACAAGAGTGCCATACTAGAGATTTACAAAACATGAAATGGTGCAAGGAAAGTAAATACGGATTTATTATTTACTGTCTTTCAATGTATTGAAACAAAGGGAGATAAAATGATGCCAATAATAGGTTTAGGCATAAAAAGGGAAATATTTCTCCATACTTATGTAACTAACTTGTGCCACAGTAATCATGTCTGCCAGGCTGAGAGAGGGCACAGCGGGGGAATTCTGGGTGAACTGAATATGGTTTTGTGACTCATCATGACTTGGAAAGAGTCTGCAGTGAGGGGGATTGCACTTAATAGTCACTAGCATATATCTTATTCAGATGGACTGAATTAACCTATCCTTGTGGTAGGTTTCCATCAGCATATTTGGCTAATGTGGGCAGTGTGTTTTTTATAGCCATGTTCAGTGTTGGCTACATTTAATCAACTTCAGAGTTGGTTTCCATTGATGAATACATGTTGCTTTCTGGCAGCAGTTTACTGATGCACAATATGCTTAATTATATTTCATTGTATGTGATTATAAGAGAAAGGGATTCCCTCTCCCCTCCACCCCCATGCCAGTTGCAGGGCGGGGGGGACCTTGTCTTATATTCAAGTAAATATGATCTTGTGGAAGCTGATAGTTTGACCCAGTTTAAAAAGGTACTTGATAGATTCCTCAGGGAGTGTCCTTCAGTAGGTAGTGAACATAGTAAATACTAAGGGTGTGCAAAACAGGCAGTATTCAAATTAGATTTGGCCCAATTTGAGGGACAGTGATTCAATTAGCTTATTTAGATCACTGTCTCAGTTTGATTGGGCCGAATCTGAAGATTCGATTCTGATTCGGAGAACTAGTGATTTGACCGTAGACAGCTTTATACCTTTTTTTTTTTCTATGTACCTCAAGATAAGAGGCGTGGCTGGTGAATGCTGAGGTGGTGGGGCAGATGAAGCATCCAACGGCAGCACGGTGGGGTCCCCTGTTTCCTTGGTGGCAGACCCAGAAGTGGACTAGAAGTAATTCCAGTCCACTGCCAAGTGCATGGGGGGCCACCCCCGGCTTAGCAGTCAGCAACAGGGGGACCCTGGGTGCCCCCCTAGACCTAGGAGGCACCAGTCACTGAGGTAGGAGATGGGGGGGGGGGTCTCTCACATGCTCCGCAGTGGACCTGGAAGTACTGCTGGTCTACTTCTGGGTTTGCCACTGAGTGTGCTGGGGACCCGTCCCCCTCCCCCCAACGCTTCTGTGGGACACTACATCTACTCCACCATCTTGGAGTTCACAAGCCATGCCCAGTACTTGACGTACATAGAAAAAAACATATAAAGCGGTATCTATGCCCAAATAATTGAATCTCTCTGAATCAGAAGCCTCTGAATGGATTAGATTCAGGGAGATTAATGGGCCTTCTTATTCAATTCAGATTTGGAGATTCAGCCACTGAATTGGGCTGAATCGCCTCCAAATCAAATCAGTGACTGAAGCTTGGCAAACCTCTAGTAAATACCCACCAGAACTTCCAGAAGTTTTGAAAGCTGCAGTAGGAGAGAAATAATGGCTGGAAAATTTTGGATGTAACCTGTTCACCCTCCCCTCAGCTTCCACTTACTCCCATTTTGTGAGACGGGTTATTGGGATAGATGGACCAATGGAGTGACCCAGTAAATGGCAGATGTTAGTCTTTTGATGGTATAAGAATATAACTAATAAGATGAAAAATAATACTGAGATTTTCACAAAAAATGATAAGTAATGGTATAGAGAATACTTTTTACTTTATTCTTTCAGCCAGATCCTCAGCTAATGTTAAATAGCAGAACTCCTGACTTGACTAGGCTTATAGCGATTTGCACTGCAGAGATTAAATGTAGCCGCTACTGTTTCAAAGTCTGTGGAATGATGCAAGGTCATCACTTCTCATTCATCCATGTGCTGAGTAGGAGTCTCTGGTACATCCACATAGTCAAGTAAATTGAACAAGTAATTTTTAATCCATGACCTTTGATCCTGGTCCCATTGAATCGCCAGGTCTCAAGTCAATGGTTCAATCTAAAGCCTTGATTTAACTCAGTGGCTCTCAACCTTTTTAGATTCCAGTTACTCCTCATTATACTTAAGGCACCTTTTGGAAAATGCCAGCTCTTGACTTTCACTCTTGTGTGGATTAGCAGGGCAATTTATTCTCTTGCAAGGAATTCAGAAAATCCACCGGTCAGAATATTTTTTAGATTCCTGTTTGAAATCAGTTTTCTGCCTCTAAGGACTAATGATATTAATCCTTAGAGGCAGAAAACTGCTCGGCAGTAGCCTAAAGTTCTGAAATGTGAGTGTACTATACAACGTTCCCTCTAAGGTGTAGTGGTCTGTGAGCGTGCCGCTCTAGTCCGTTCCCGAGTATATGGACAAACACGTGCACGTAGCCTCTTCACCAAGTCTACATTATGCATATGTATCTCAGGGAATCTTTCAATTCACTGACGTTCTGTCCTGAATCTTACTGTGCTTTGGTTGATCTGCCAACCTGCTGTCCCTCATTTATAAGGTGCAGGTAATTTTCTCCCAATTCTGATATCTCCATGCTTCAGTGCTTCTGTTTGTCACTGTTAAGAACCAGGAAGGACTCCTTCCCCTTCCATCCCCCATGCATGTTTTACTGGTTTATGAGGTTTCCTTTTCCCACTTCCCTTCCATTCTTCTTCCGTCCTGAAGTATCAGAGATTAATCGCAGATAGACATGGGAGTTTTAACTGTAGCAGCTACACGCACATTTCAGCATCTTGGGTATCTGGCTAGAGAATCGTGTTCTTCTAAGGGTTAAACCAACCACTGATTTGGGGTTAAGAACAAGCTTTTTTCCCTAGGTCAAGCTGGCAAAGTCTTGTGGGGGTTATCTTCCTATGTAGCAGAGGGACTTCCTGGAGTCATATGAGCATACGTTAACTTAATAGAACTCTTTGGATAAATGGTTGCCTATGAACGAACACAGGGGACTGAATTTGATCAGCCTAAAGGGCACTATTGTGTATGTTCCTAGAAGCAGTTCCTTTTAGGAAGAGAGAGGAATTTCTTAAACAACAGTGGCATCTTTTTCATCACTGTGGGTATGCCTAACAGGAAAGTGAAGGGGCAATTTTATGCCCTTTTGCACTGCCTAAACAGCCCAAAGGTACACAGTGGGAGAAACTTGAAACTAAATGTACGTTTGACAGACGCAAAACCCATACACATTTAACTCTCAGCCAGGAACTCATGGTATGCATCTGAAGTTTGCTGCAATCTGCCTTCTTTTTTAATTGATTCAACTGCCCCCATTTGTGAACTACAGCCTGGAGGACCACCACCATTTCTTAGTTTCACTCACCCTTGCTAGCTCCATTATGTAATTAACAGCCCCTTCAAATGGAATTGGGAGGGAATCCTTTAAGAGAACCTGTAGCAATTCAGTGGCAGTGACTTTAAGCACCAACCACCCGTCCCCACCTCATCCCGGGGAGTGAGGCGGCACATGGAACCGGTCTCAGAGCGAAGCTAGCTGGAGCAGAGGAGTGAGGAGCTTACTGCCAGTAAGTGGCCTGTACCGGCCCCAGTGCCTCTGCCATGCTCCACACCCAAAGCTTGCAAGTAGCCACAGCCCAGATCCTCTCTGGGTGGGTACATGGCATTAAAAAGTGACTGCGAGGAAAGACTTTTTATTGTGTGTGACCATGCTTGCATGCAGCTTAGAAAGAACCTGGGTACTATATGGAGCCCCTGTGATTTTGTTTGATTTTTCTTGGTTCTCCCTGTACTTTTTCCTTGGGTTAAAAAATCTGTACCATCAGCTCCTTCAAAAAAAAGTGCAGTTACTAACTGTGGGAGCCTTGATGAGTCAAGGTAATATGGAAACTGCATGCTTTAAAATCTACTGGTTGTGGAAGAGTGATGTAGATGTGATGGTCCAGAAATTATGCAAGAGGCAAGGATATCTTAGGGCAATATTGTTTATTTGACCAACGAATTTGATAGCTGGGATAGAGTTAGATGAGCTTTCAAATTCAAAACGTGCTTTGTCAGGTAATTAAAAAACTGATTAAAAGAGGGATTTTAAAAAAAAATGCCTTCCTTTCTTGGAAGAAATTCAAATTTTTAAGTTCTTTTAAAACTGAAATATTTCATTCAGCTCTGTGCGATGAAGCGTATGGCATAAATGGAGAAGTTGTATAATATTATTGTGATTTTTAGAGAGAGAGCATGGCTTCAAAAATTACTTGAAAAAGTATTAGGGTCATGCTTATCAGCTAGAGAGTATTTTCCATGGTGAACCACAGACCCCACCCTGGAGAAAAGGTGGTAGTACTTCATGGGTACAGGTCCCTAGCCCAAAGACGGGAATTGGGCATAAGCCAATCAAACTGCAGTTTCCTTGGGGCACCACAGCAATGTGTCCAACTGAAAGTGTTCATAGAAACACAGGACTGAGTATGACCTTTTGGGATTCTGAGTACAGTCTGTTGCTCTCACAAGACACTTGGCATACATTTCCTTTCATAAAGAAATTTAGCACTGTCATATTATTAGTTAGTGTTGTGTTGTTGGTTATTTTACTTACTACTCAGATTAGGAAATCTATGATGGAACCTTAGAATTTTGTTTTTAATTTTCAGTCCATTTTGGGTCAGCTATTACTTTTTTCTGTTCTTTTGCTAGCATTGTCTTTACCTCTCAGTTGTTCTTTTCTCTTCCTAATGTTTACCTTGGAGATGGGAAAAGATGGGCTTGCCAACTTTAATTTTGCTAGGCTAATAAGCCATGCTCTTTTAAGTCTTCTATATTCAGGAGAATGGAGAGTTTGCCTTTAAAATTCTTCTCTTCACCTGTTGCAGTTTGAACACCCCATGCGGCGTGGCACAACGCTGAGCCAGGCTGCACCCATGACGAGCAGTATGGGCAGTGCTGGGTCTAAGGAGATCAGGGCCATGCCATGCCATGGGGGAGCTCTGACAGTTGCTGCTGGTGGGTGGGTGGGAGGCTGTGGGACCTGGGGGGCACCCACACCACTCCTCACACAACCCCTCCACAGTCCCCCACACAAACACAACCCTTCTTCACACCCACAGTCCCTACTTACCTCCAACTATGCCCGGGTCCTGATCCTCGCTGCAATTCTGCTTGCCCCAGCACACTAAGGGTGCATACCCCCATGTGATGGGGCAACAGAAACACATAAAGACACTCTGACCAGAAAACAGATCATCTTTCTGAAGGACCAGCTTCCTGGTTACCGCAGGACCCAGTCTGGGACCATGCCCTGACCCACTTTTTCCCATGGGGAAATTTTTTAGTACTTGGATCTCCGGGTGTCAAATTTTGAGCCTGCACTGAAACTTTTTTTTATTATTATTTGTAGCATGCTTCTTGCAGCATTTTAAACATGCTTCATCTGGACACAACCTTGGTGTACAAAATTAATGCTTGTTGGTGGTTTCTTAGTATGTATACTTGAATTCAAACTCACCTCTCTCATTTTCGTCTTCAGGTACACCCAATTGTTCTGATATGGTATTCTAGCCATTCTCTGTACTTAGTCTCTTCCCACTTTCATCTTTAATTTTTTTTCTTCCATTCCTTACTTAGTATAATAAGGTCATTGATAAGGATCTCTGGAATTCACACCAGAACTATGCAGTGCAGTGGCTTCTTTAATCTTGGAGTTCCCCATGCATGCCACCCTGACAATGATTGGTGAAGGGGCCCCATTGCTCACTACCCACCCTGGATGGCTGGGAGGTGAAAAGTGCAGCTGTAGTTTCAGACATGGGTGGTGATCAGCAGGTGCAAGTTTCTCTCTGCCAGTCAGTGGGAAGAGGACAGGCACAGAAAACTCCCAAGATTCAAGAAAGCACCATGCACTTATGGCATAAATTCTGGAGACGTCTAGTCATTGATTGATTGGAAAACAAACAATGATGATGATGTGTCCCAAGGCTGATGGAGAGAGAATTCTGTTAATCAAAACCAACAGTATTTCTTTTGATATAACCTGTTGTTATTTTCCATTTCAGCAGTTCTTTACTAGCCTTTCAACTCCTGTACTAATCCCTATCTTCTTTGGCTTCATGAAGAATTTTTCATGAGACACCAAATCAGATATTTTACTTAAATACAGCTAGACTATATTTACTGTATTTCCTTTGTCTAGATAGTCTGTCATTTAAAACAAACAAAAAAAAAAACAAAGAGAAAAGTTCATCAGGTATGATGTAGCTTTGGTAAGCCTATGTTGCTTTTTATCCCAGGCATTCATGCTCGAATGGCTTATTTCAATTTTCTTTGCTTCCAATACTAAAATGAATTCGGGTTTTATTGTCATTTGAAAACCATGGCTTTTTATCTACATTTATATTTCTGCTCTGGGATATTTTTTATATTGATGATAATCCAGTTACATTGTGTGCAACTAACACGTGACATACTGTAATTTTCTAAGTAGTCATATACACTCAGTTCACTTAAAAGCATTCCTGCAATCAGGTTGAGCTTTATTCACTGTAATTATACACACTACATAATTACATTTTGGGCCCTATAATTATAGAGCCTAATAGCCATAAAGGTGCATTTATATAATTTACAAAAGAACAGTCTAGTTGTCATATAGCTGCATAACTGCTGTATATAAAAGATGGTAGTGCACTAAAAACATTAGTTTAGAGGCAGAAAACTGCTTAGTAGTAACCTAAGGCTAAGAATAGATGTTCAAAATGCCTCTGGCAGAAGCTATCTAACTACCACACTTTACTTATAGCACTTTAAGTCGTGTTGGACAGTATTGGTCAAGACCAGCAGGTGGGAGGCACTCCCCCAAGCCTCCCAGTAGGCTATCAAAGTGGCCTCTCTCCCCAGCCCTGCTCTCCGCACCATCTGGACACTCAGCGGGACCTGGGGGGGAACAGAGCTCCACTTCTGCAAAGCCCCCCCGCAGCTTCCTGACTGGGGTCTTGGAGGGTGGGCAGGGGAGCAAGGCTGGATCCATGTGGCAAGAGGGCTGCAGTGGAGGGCTGGCTGGTCCAGCTTTTCACAACTCTGGGAACTGAGGCTGGGGGGGAAGGAAGACTCCCTGCTGCACAGACCTGGCTCAGTCTCTATCCTGAAACCCCAGACAGCAAGCTGTGGAGGGGAGCCCCTCAGCCACATGGAACCAGCTCAGCCCCAACCTGGATACCCTAGCCAATAAGCTGTGGGTGGGAGGCATTGATGGTGGGGACACTTCATTCCTCTGCTTGAGTCTCCTGCCAACAGCAGCCAGAAGCTGCAGCATAGGGCTGCCCAGCTCTGCTTTTTGCCATGCTGGGAACAGAGCCCCTCTGCCTTCATGAACCTGGCCCAGCCCCCACCAAGACCTGAGTCTCCAAGTTAGGGGGAAGGGGTTGGAGGGGGAGGGTTTGCACAACAGAGGGACTTGGTTTCCCTCCCTTACCCCCCCCACCCCCCCCCAGCTGTTCAGGGGGGAAACAGGGTTTTTTTGTCTCCATTCTGTGACATCCCAGGACTGGGTTTCAGCTGGTGTTTATCTGGAGCAGGCAAGCACCAGCTGCGGAAAACAAGCTGCCCAGCGACGGGCCCCCAGGACAGTGGCAGAAGTGAAGGGTGATGGATGGGATGCAGAAATTCAAAAAGGCATTCTAACCTAAAGTGCTTTAGTTTAATACCACATCCATCTAGGGTTAACTTAAAGTGGTATCCCCCATTTTTAAAACCCTTTAAGTGCTCTGAATGTCTGTTCTGTTATGGCTTCAAAGTAACCTGTGTTAAGCACGCAGAAATTAAATATAATATCTGTACTTGGACAACAGTTCTGAAATGTGAATATAATATATGGAACACCTGTTTTTGATGTTTAACATTTCTTTGTTCTCCCTGTACTTTTTGAGTATGAGTGAGGCCTGCAAGTAGACATTGACCTGCACAGGGTAGGTTCGACTTTGTTTTCAAAACAAAATTCAACCTGCAGAAGTGGCCTTCTTTTTTTTCATCTTCTAGTAAAATAAGATTTAGACGGTAATTTCTCCAAAGGAATGTAAGAGTTAAGCCCCAAACTTGATTTAAGTTTTGTGCTAAATTGTTATCATTTTATTTAAGATATTGGAGCATGGCCACAGATAGCAAATCATGTCCTCAGTTTGCAAAAAAAAACCCTAAAACTGCAGGCAGATCAAGATTCTTACTTAATTAGAGAAACCATGGTGATCATCATCTACCTGTCACACCACCGCCTATTCAATGATTGATCTCTAGAGTACCCAAAGCTGGCTCTTCACCCTCAACTCACCTGCCATGACTTGATGTTAATAGAATCCAAAGTAGGGGTTCAGTGGTGTAAGTACAGATGCCCCTGCTAGGAGTAATCACAGTTTTGATGTGGTCAGTGTTGGGACTCTGCCTCCGCTATAACTTCATCCATACACAAACCATTGATATTGAGGTGTTCTGATCACTTGCAGCAACTTTGGTCTTATCTGGTCCCCATTACTTGTCAACTAATGTCCCAGCTTCTGCTTCCTCAGTGGATTGCTGGCCAGCTCAGATGATAGTTCCCTGGCCCTCTTAAGGTCATCTGCCTGCTCCCCACTCTCTAAGTGCTGTTTGCCAAGGTGGCCCTTAGATAAGGGACTACTGATGCTCTGGCCCTTGTGGCTTCTCAAAAAATCAAAATCAATCTAAATAGGAAAAAAAAAAAAGGGAGAGCCTCCACCCTGGAGAAGCTGTCAATTCCGGGCTCAATGCCCCTGTTGAGTTTATTCTCTTCACTTCCAATGGGAGCTAGCCCTGGAGCTCTGCTGGACCCCTTGTACCAGCTTCAGCCTGTTGTGGTCTCCCTGCCCTCTGCTCATAGGGCCATCATAACCTAGCACTACCTCTGCTGCCCTGGAGACAGTTCCCGCCTGCTCCCTGCCAGCATTCTTAGTACCTTTTAAATTTCCTGCACAAGCACCTGTGGCTGACATCATCCATCAGGAACCACCATGACTGATTGATATGGAGCTTTTTAAATTGAAGTGGTGGCATGGTGCATTGTCTAGGCTCTGACTGTCCCCACTCTAGAGGTAAGTTTTTTGGGGTTTTTTTTTGGTTTTTTTTTTTCCCCCAAGGCTCCCTGCCATAGTATCATTGTATCTAGGGTCAGAAGGGGCCTAGAGCAGGCCATCCAGTCTGACCCCCCGCCAATGGCAGGAACAAGTGCTGGGGTCACAGGACCCCAGCCAAGTACCTATCTAATCTACTCTTAAAGATGCCCACGGTAGGAGCAAGAACAACTTCCCTAGGAAGCCAGTTCCACATCCTAGCCACCCTAACTGTGAAGTAGTGCCTCCTAACGTCCAACCTAAACCTGCTCTCCAGTAACTTGTGACCATTG
>JAGPOW010003395.1:34362172-34376464 GCA_030014935.1 Caiman crocodilus
CAGCCTCTCCCTCTCCTCTGGTGTCCCCACCTCAGCCTACAGTTTGGTGTCATCAGCAAACTTGGATAGCTTGCTTTCCACCCCCTCGTCCAAGTCAGCAACGAAGATGTTGAACAGCGCAGGCCCAAGGACCGAACCCTGGGGGACCCCGCTGCTGACATCTCTTCAGGTCGAGTACGACCCATCCACCACCACTCTCTGGGAGCGCCCTGTCAGCCAGTTTCTGACCCACTCAACTGTCCAGGGGTCAATGCCACAGCTCCCCATCTTTTTAATGAGGATGGGGTGGGAGACCGTGTCAAACGCCTTCCTGAAGTCTAAAAAGACTACATCAACAAGGGCGCCCGCATCCATGGATTTGGTCACCTGGTCCTAGAAGGCGACCAGGTTGGTCTGACAGGACCTGCCCTTAAGAAACCCATGCTGGTTGCCTTTCAGTATATAGTCCCCTGCTGGTCCCTCACAGATGTGGGACTTGAGAATTTTCTCAAATATCGTTCCCAGAACCGAGGTGAGACTGACAGGCCTGTAGTTCTCCGGGTCCTCCTTCCTCCCTTCTTAAAGATAGGGACCACACTGGCCACCTTCCAGTCCTCTGGCACTTGTCCAGAGCTCTAAGAGAGCTCGTATAACCGAGCCAAGGGCTCAGCAATCACCCCCGCCAGCTCCCTCAACACTCTTGGGTGTAGGTCATCCGGGCCTGACGACTTAAAGACATCCAGCCCTTCCAGAAGCCCTTCCATGAGGTCAACCCTCACCCACAGCCTAGCAGTGATTCCCGAGGGGGAACATAGGCGTCCAACGGGAGGGAAGTCCCGGTCCCTCCTCAGGAAGACTCAGGCAAAGAACCCATTGAGGATCTCTGCCTTCCCATCGGCTGTGAGCACCAGGTTGCCCGACGAGTCCTTCAGGGGCTTGATACTTCCTGGGGCTCTCTTTTTGCTCTCCACATACTTGAAAAAGGACTTCCTGTTGTCCTTGATCCTAGTTGCCAGACTGAGCTCTACTCCCGCCTTGGCCTTCCTAATAGCCCTCCTGCACTCCCGAACACAAGAGGAGTATTCCTCTTTGGAGACTACTCGTCTCTTCCAAAGATAGTAAGCCACCTCCCGCTTAACCCTCAGGGTCCCCCGAATATCCCTAGTAAGCCACGGGGGGTTTCGGGCACTTTTGCCCATTTTGCATCGGGCAGGAATGGTCGCCCCTTGGGCTCGGAGGATCGTCTCCTTGAGGAACACCCACCCTTCATGGACGCCCATGTCCTCAACCCTGCAGTCCCTGCCTGGCCCGTTCTGGGTTGACTGGGGATCCCAGGGTATCTAGCTGTGTGAACAGTCCCTACTGATATACTATCTTACTTAAATAAGAATAATGTACTACTTAGAATCATAAAAAAATTAGGGCTGGAAGAAAGAGGTCATCTAGTCCAAGCCCCTGATCAAAGGAGGACCATCTCCAACTAGATCATTCCATCCAGAACTTTGTTGAGCTGGTCCTTCATCACCCTCCCAGTGAGAGAGTGTTTCCTAAAATCCAACCTAAACCTATCTTGCTGCAACTTGTGAACATTGTTCCTTGTTCTGTCACCTGCCACCACTGAGCAAGTCTAGCTCCAAGATAAGTTAACTGAGAGAACTATCAGAACAATTGTATATTTTGCATAACATTGTACTGTAAACTGAATCTTTATTCAAAGATTAGCTCCTTCCTCTTGAATTGAAAGCTCGTCTCTCTTTTCCAACTATGCAGTTGTCCAATAAAAGATGTTGCCAAAACAATTCCTTGCCTCTCATAATTCCTGAACCATCACAGCTGCAGTATCACTCTAATGCTACCACTCCTTAACCAATTAAAATTTTTTATATTGCCATTAAATAGTTAAATCGCTTGGCTGAATCTGTGATAAGGTTGAAATGTGTAATTGGGGAGCTGCTAAAAATATATAAAGGGAAAAAAATGCAAATTCAAATGGTGAAATATGAGTGCTATGACAAGCATATGTGCTAAAACTTGTATTTCTCATATGACTCGTAAAATTATAGGGTTAAGTCAATGAAGAAAATCCATGAATAAGCTAACATGACAACTTTAACCTCCTCATGATTTAATGTGTTACATCTTGCTCTGTCCACTCTAATCTGGATCTGTCCTTGCAGTATCTTATGGGTGTTGTAAAAGCCTAAAATTGTGAATGGGAGAAGTCCCTTGCATTATAATTGGGGATCCTGGTGTCCTCTATTAAAACATCCCAAATTTTCTGATTTAAAAATACCCAGATCTGTTTTTCCATGTTTAAAATGAAATGCTGCTATATACATCGAGAGACAGAGGTACCAGTTGAACACAGTGTTTTATTGATATATTTACAATTTTTAAGCAATTTAGAAGCTTGTATATTTTTGTGTTTTTTAATAGTTTTTTTATTATAGAAAATCAGAACTCTTCCTGCTACTAGGACTAACTACCGCTTCTTCCCCCTTCCCCTCTGCTGCTTTGTGGTCCTGAGCAGCCCTGATATGCCAGTGCACTTTACTCCCAAGCCACACCCTGCACAGTGCTGCCAATGCTTCTCACTCCTTACCTGCCTCCTGTTCCCCCACTGGTGCTCCTCGCACTTGATCCACAGATCCCCCCAACCCCAGCCCAGCCCTGTGAGGGGTTGGGGGTGTGGGGCAGAGGCGTGCCCGATCTTAGGTGATTCCATAGGTGATGCATCAGGAGGGCATGGGGGAGGCAAGTGATCTGCACCCATATTTGTGCATCCAAAGCAGGGCACAAGGCTGAAACCTGGCCACACTGGCACCAGTCTACCTTTGTAGGCCAGAGGGTGGAACTTGGCATGGGAGGGCAGAGTGGGGCAGTGAGACATATTGTTGCTACCACCAGGACTCCTGTGCCAGCCACACCACTATGGAATAACGTGGTACCACTAGCAGCACAAGAAGTAATGAACCGGGGGGGCGGTGGCAGGAGTTGCACTGCGCTTGCCTCCTCCCACTACCAGTCACTCATGCATTGAGTTGTGGCTCTATTCTGCTGCTGT
The DNA here is from genome assembly GCA_030014935.1 of Caiman crocodilus. Taxonomy (NCBI): domain Eukaryota; kingdom Metazoa; phylum Chordata; order Crocodylia; family Alligatoridae; genus Caiman; species Caiman crocodilus. The sequence continues at coordinate 34,365,216 of JAGPOW010003395.1, forward strand.
GGCCTGGCCACTACCACTGTCACCGCTCCCCTTGGACTGCCTGCACGGTCCTCCAGCCCGCTTCCCTTCTGGGGTAGAGCTGCAGCCCAGTGCATGAGCAACTGGCTGTGGGAGGACATCAGGGCAGCATGTCTCTCCAGTTCCTTCCTGCCCCAGCCTTTACACTTCACGCTACTGGCAGTGTGGCGTTACACATGACAGCCTTGTAGTCACTGAGTGTCCCAATGATGAAAGCAGCAATGAGCCCCATTGACCCACTCTGCCCTCCTATTCTTGGTCCCATGCTCTGTGCTGTGGAGGCTAGTTTGGCCATGCTGTAGCCCTGTGCCCCTCTGTGGACACCCAAATCTTGGGGGCGGGATGGAATAGGCTTGAGACACTGCCTCTGGTGCTCGACACCCTCCCTGGGAGTGAACACAATGGTAGGGAGCTGGCCGCCCCACCTTCCCCCTCCCTCTGGACAAGCAACCCATGACTGTGTCCCACTCCCCAGCTGTGGCCAGGCATTCCCTCCCCAGACCTGGCCCCCATGCACTGCCCCAGCTGGGCAGCATCCCCAGCCCCACTCCCAACCCTAGCTGTCAGTCATTGAGCACTCCCTCCCTGACCATAGGAGCTTGACACAAGCTACTGCCACTATCTCAGTCTGCCCCCACATGTCACCTATGCCCCCTTCATCACCCAACTTGCCTGCAGGCATCTGGGGATCTCCTCTCCATCATGCTGCCTGGGGCTGTATTGCTGGCCATGTGCACGTGCACACATGCATGTGGCATCCCCTTCATCTGTTCGACCTCCTCCCACTCCCCCCAAGCCCAAGCAGACCCTTGCAGGCTGGTACTTTGCTAGCCTGCAAGGGGAAACCTATGGTGTCAAGCATTTTTCTCCTTTAAAGGAGAAAAATTCATATTTTTCTACTGCAAACAGAAAATCCAAATCCCTGATTTTAAAAGACCTTTCAGTCTGCAGCCTACCCTACCTCAAGTGCCACCAAAGGAGTTATATCAGAGCTTATTTTATTCCCCTGAGCAACATGGAAGAAGATGCATATGTGATTTAAAGCCAGTTTTGGCCACCCTCTCCCAGTATTGTGGATTCTTTGCAGCAACTCCTAGGGCTTCAGCATAGACTGTCAGTGTTGGGATTCCTGTGGGCAGGATATGGGACTAGAGTACAGGCTTCTGAAGCTGTGAAAGAGTTGGATGAACCTTAGCTTTTGTATTTAGGCCAAACATGTGTTTACTTTATTGGAAATATCCAAACAAGTAACAGCTCATCAGAAGAAGCACTGCATTCTGCTTGCAATTGAAATTTGCTCATTCTGACCAACTAGTTCGAAGAGCTTCCTGCTATAGAGTTGCCTCTCTTTTCTTGCATTGTGCCTTTCTGATTGCTGATAACTAAACAGGGCAGCAGTGGCCCAGAAGCAGCCATATTCCAGTTGTCTGTTTCTTTGATCTTTCTCCTGCTCTTGTAGCCGTTAAGTGCTAAACGCTGTGATGATTTCCTTTTTGTGTTCCTCAGGAAGTGACCAATCTCTCACACCTTGCAGCTGTCTTTGTTCCCTTGCCCTATTGCCTTTTGTCAATTACCCAAGTTGTTCCTTCCTGTTTAAGATTTGATTCCCAGATCCCTGAATTAATGTATTTCATCTGGGAGAAGAGGAATCTTGTTGTGCTTCTTTCTTGTTCACTCTTTCGAGCCAGTGCTGAATGCTGATGAATGGTTTGACACAGGGATGGCAAATCTGCAGGGTGTCACAAGCATCTTGGGCAGCCTCTGCATGGCACCTGAGGGATGGGACAGGCAGCAAAAAGGCAGATTGAGCAGGGAGCAGAAAGCAGAGCAGCAGACTGAGAAAGCAGGTCATCAGGCAGGGAGTGGGGATCAGTGTGGCTCTTGAGGAGGCTGCAGGTCTAATTTGCAGCATGCCAGCAAAAAAGGTTGGCCCCCACTGGTTTGAAACATTTTGACATTATAAACTGCTGCCAGGGGCATGTTTCATGACATACTGCCTGTTCTTCAAGGTGCCCCTGTGTACTCTCAAACTAGGTATAGGCATTCAAAAAGCCCTAGGCAGAATTGATCTAAATTACATGGTTTTTTGTAAGCCTCATTGGTTAGATCGATAGCAAGCAGAACACAAGTTTGCTCTTTCGTGAGGAGGAGAGGGTAGCACACAGGCTGAGGCTAGCAGGCTTGACATTTTCCTACATGCTTCCCAGCAGGCCCTGTGGTCTACCTGGGCTGCTGGAGACTGCCCAGTGCTCGGACCATCCCGCTAGACGCCAGGCATGGACACGCTATCCCTGCTGCATTGTCGGTCAGCCGCAGGCAGGCAGCATCCCTGCACAAACCCTGTCGAGAAGTAGCCCATTATGTACACACAGACCTAACACTGAGGCCAGGAGAATCCCTGTGTGTAGGCGCAGCCTCATGTACATGATGAGGTACTTTATTACAGGGTTGATGCAGGGACGTGGATGCCTTTTTCCTTCTCCCCCTCCCTCCCACACTGCCTGCCTGCAGCTGGCCAGACACAGGAGGTGGGACTGCACAAAGGGTCTGTGTTGGAAGGGGTCTGGGCTGTCTCGGTTTTGTGACGGCTCAGGGATGAGACCTGCTGGGCGCTCAACCAGAGCAGCTAAAAGTGGGGTGAGTGCTAATGCACTTCCTTGTGTGAGGAGCGGGGAGGGAGAGGTAGCGGGGCTGCAGGGGAACCTGGGATGCTGACAGATGGCAGCCTAACCTGAATCAATAGGGGAACGGGTACTGAAATCCGATGCAGTAGTCTAAACTAAACTAAATCGATTCAGTTTGAGTGCACACCGATCCAGGTGAATCTTGGACTGGGTGCTGCCCTTTTTAAACCAGTCTATGTATGCCAAGCTTCTGTTCTGTTACGGGTTTAGACTGGTTTCCAATCATTTAGACTAGAAAAGTATAATGTCTCTACCTGGCCTCAGTTTTCACTGAATTTGGTAAAAGTGGAGGGTGCTTAGCTTCATGTCATCCGTGATTATATCAGCGAAATCCATGAACTGTTTGCATGTGCCATCCTATAAAGGACCTGAATACTGCATGTGTCCAATGGAATAATAGTGCGTGATACAGGAGTTTTTCTGATGTTATTTTAGACTGACAGATCATAAACAGTTCGGCTTTTACTACAAGCTTTGGTTTGGATAAATGTCTGCTTAATAGACATGTTTTTAAGCTTGGGGTTTTAAAAGATTGGGCATATGTATTTCAGTTTTAGTGTGTTTATTGTAGACACAGTTAAGGAAACAAACTGTACATGGAATTGATTCAAACTTAATTGAAAAGAAATTTTAAGACAGGAAAGCCATTGCTCTGATATGGTTATAAATTACAGCATTCTGGGTGTTTGTTAACGTGATGGGGGTTTAGTCCTCAGGGTTTTATTCTATGCCCCTAAATTGAAATGGTAGTTTTGTAATTGAAATCCACTGTTTCAATTTTTATATCGTGTTATAGTGAGCGGCCAAATTGGTTTGGTTTTGTTTTTTTTGTGTGTGTGTGTGTGGTTTTTTTTTTAAAGCTGCCGGCAGGTGAAACGGCTCCTGAGCTGAGGGGGCCCAGTCCTCCCCTCCTTCAGGTGCCCAACTGTTCCTGAAACCTGCCTGGAGATAGCACCCAGTAGACTTCCAGCAGGTGGGCGTGGGTGATGGTTGGATCAGGCCATGCGCTGCCTCCAAGCTGGAGCACCGCCCGGCCCACCAGCAAGTCATGCAGGCAGCCCCAGGGGGCACCACTGCTGCAAAGGGAAGGACCAGAGACCACGGCAGCTCAGCCCCCCAGTCCTGGGAGAGGCAGGCAGGCTCCTCCAAAACAAGCTGATCACACCCATTGACACGTCTGCCTTCAGCAGGTACCTGCTGAAAGCAGAAGTGGTGAGAGGCCCAATACGTTGGTTTTTTTTTCCTGTGGAGCCTGTCCACCTCTCCCACAGCTTATAGCTGCAGCACATCATTGCTAACTAAACTACAGCGATGCAAAGTCTTCCAAAATCCCTAAAACTGGTGCATGTATAATGTGTGACACCATTAAGCCACGCACATGACATTTTTGTCACACGTACATGTGCCCTCTGGTACGCTTTACTATTTTAATGTTCTTTTAATTATCGACTTATTTTTGGGTTTGCCTCTGCATATGGCCTGTAGTAAGGTGAACAAAAAAAAAAGAAATTTTATGGAAAAGAGGCATATGTACGGGGGGAGGAGGGCAGGGAATAAGTTTAGTATGAAAAGGCTTCCAGGTGATAAAATAGATCCCCTTTCTTTCCTGTTTAAAAATGTTACAGGTTTGTTTGTTTTTTTGAGGACTTGGTACCAATGAGAAAGAGGTGCTGCCTTCACTGTTTCTCATTTGTATTTCTAAAATACTGCTGGTTAATCTGATAATCCATTCTGCTCTGTGGACAGAATAATACCATACATCCTTTGTGTTTAAAGTCTTTGAACAACCCAGGGGAATAGTAACAAGTTTGGGATGTTGTAGTTATCGCTTTAATAGATATTATGATGTGTACAGTTAGTTTAATAGCGATGCAGTCAGAAGGAAAGATTTATGGATTTAAAATGATTTTTAAACATTAGAATGAAAAAAAAAAACTCGCTGTCCCTAGAAATGCCACTTTTTATCTAAGTGGCAAACAAATGTATTTGGCATATATCTGTTACAGCATTTTACAAGTCTTAACTAATTGCCTCTTGAATCAGCCTCCCGAGGTAAATGATGATGATTATTTGTTCCCATTTACATACAGAAAACCTGTGGTATAAATCTTAATAAGAGATGTCTCTCTTAAGAGCAGTGGTAGTTGGAGGAAGGGAAAGAACTGTAATGGAAGTATTCATTTTGTAGAGGCATTGGAGGTTTCAGGGGTTTAATAATAACTCCACGGACACCAACAGGGGAACACACACCACAGCCCCCACTCCTCCTAACACAGTTTGGCTGTGCTGCCCAGAGCCCCTGCTTTTACGTGTCTCTACCATTGAAAGGGTGACCACTGCAGCTATTTTCCCTTCTCCTTTCCTCACGCCAACTGAAATTCAAGAGCAGGCAAAAGGAGGGGAGAAGCAGCAGTGGCAATGCTTACAGCTTGCCTCCAAAGCCATTCAAAATCACCTGCAGCACAGGTGAAGGCAGGTGTAGTTGCGCCACTGCACGCTCTCCGAGTCCACTCCTGAAGTTGGAGCCAGGGTTAGCATGCGCGAGTCGCTGCCTTTCTGATCTCTTTCCTAAGCCCATGAAAGAGTATCACATTTCTGCATTGTAAAAGTTTGCAAAGAAAGAAACAATACTTGGTGTTCCTGTATGAAAATGTCAACTGGAAATCCAGCCTCTGTTTAGTTCGAACTTGAATATCAAATGTAGAGAGAAACTCCACGTCCTGAATCCATGCCCAGTCATGTTGGGCGAGCAGATTTTTTCCAGATACTTTTCAAGAATCATTTTGATCTTTCTTTTAGGCCATAGAGGAGGTTTTCCCCTATTTTGTTTTCATTCACATGCAGAGCACTATTCTTGACTACAGCTCTCTCAAATCTCTCTTCCAAAGAGGTGAGTGAAACTGAAGTTTATCACTTTTCAAACATAGCCCCTGAAGCATTTCATAGCAGTCATCTAGTTTTTCATCTCTGGAAATTGCTTTATTAGCTGTTAAGCATGCAGCTTCAGAATAGAAATGCTGGTGACTTAGTTTCTGATAACCACGTGAAGATATCAGTCCTCTCGTTTTATATTCTTTGTTTCTGATATCTCTGGATTTCAGAGCCACTCCATGATAGTTTCCTCCAGGCTATCATATCAGGGATGGATTCCTGTCCATATGGGAATGTACCACGTATAGACCTCTCACCCCACAGAGGCTCAGATACCTCTCTAACAACATCCCACAAGTCTGAAAGATGGCTTTATAGTTCTATTCAGATCAGGCTGGTAAAGAGTGGGCAAGTACAAGGTTCATGTTGCCTTTGTTGGGGACCTATATAGTGGAGGGTACAAGAGAAATATGGGTAGAAACTGTATTTTGCCCTATAGCCACTAGCCCTTTCTAAAAATGGGATCAGAAGCTGCTGGAGCCAGCTGGAGAAACCTTAGCACCATAGAATCACTGAGCAGTACTGCCAAAATATAGGATGGAGATGCCCCCAAAGTATATACAGGTAACAGAAGGCCTCAATGAGCGAGCAGTCTAATCATGTTTTATACCTGGAGTAATAGATTGGGAAGATTTAGCAAGGAGGCCCTTACAGCAATTTCATCCAATTTACCACTTGTTCCCTACACATGAGACTAAATAATTGATGCATCAGTTAGCTGATGTCCAGATAAGCTCTGATCTAACTAATACAATCAGACTGCTCCAGTGAGTCTGAAGTACGGCCGTCCCTGAAGATGGCACTTTGGCAATTCTCGCGCCGTTGAAGTCACCCTGTGCTGAAGGTTGTGCATTGCTTAAGAGCCTTAGGAACTGAGCTGGTACAGGGCTCAGCTTGAGCTCTTTACTCTGTGACCTTGAACAAGTCATTTTACCTCTTCTAGTTCTGTGTTTTGCTACAATATTTTTAGCTTCGAATGTTAAGTTTTTTTGAGGGAGGCAGTTTATTTCTTACTATGGATTTATTGTGTCTATCACAACGGGGTCTCAGTCTTGATTGGGGACAGGCTGCCAGTATCTCAGTAACAATCAGAAAATAGACCTTGCTGGTAAATTCACCCATTCCAACTATATAAATAAAATAGCAGTCTTATTCTTAATTTTTATCATTGATTTCTGAGAGATTTCCCTTGTATTTGCTAGTTCATGTGGTTATCCCATTCTTCTTATTAAGAAAGAGTTTTGCTCACTGTATTGGTCACAGACCACTTGCCTTACCAATCCACATCTTAGTTTGTGAACCTGCATATGAGATTTCCTTAAAAGTCTGTACTTAATCTTACTGGTGTTCCATTTTCTGCAATGTTTAATTTCCCAAGCCTGTATTAATACTTGATGTACAAGTGATTGAAGTGTGCTGTTTGCAAACCTCTTTCTTTCTAGAATTTTGCATAACCACCTTGACAGATGACTTGCAGGCAGAGAGACCAATGCAGTACATGTTTCTATATACTGGTAATTGTTAAATAGATCTGCCCTATCCTTTTAGGGGCTGATCCTGAAAACTTCTGATTACTGCAGTAAGGGTCAGAGTACACTGAACTTCCAGCGTACCCAACACCAGTCAAAGGTATGTAACACATTTGAGGCCGGACTCTATTCTACCTGCTGGGTGTCTAGGATGACTTAAGAAGCAAAGTGTGAGTCTGTCCCGCTTCATTCATGTCCTAAAAGTCTATTGATGCACCCACTTCTGTAAAATAACATCATCTTACCCGGAAACTCGTTGCGTCTATGTGAGATGCTAATTGCTCAGTAGTGTAATAACACTGCACAGTAGCATGCTACTGGGCAAAAAACATGCTAATATGTTACCGTGCAGTTAGTAATAGGCTACTGTGCAGTTGGCATCACTAAAAACCCATGCACTGCCGCTACTGTGCAGCAGCACAAGTTAATGCGCATTGACTTAGTACTTGGTTAACCAGCTACTAAATTTTTATTGCACCATAACTACAATGCATTAACAGAAGTGTAGACGTACCCACTGAGTCAGAAAAAAGTAACAAGAAAGAATTAGCTGTGTTTTTCCCAGGGACCTTGAGCAGAGTGGAATAAAATTGCACTTAGGCACCTAGGTCCACTTACATGCTTCAGAGGTGGAATAGAATCTGGCCTTTTGTGTTCGTGTCCGCATTGAGCAGTGTGTTACGCTGAAGATGTCAAGTGTATGTCATGTCTTTACTGAGTGGCTCTGAAAGACGAGTAGTGGTAGGTTTAATTGTAAAAGACGGTTTGTGCGCCTTCTGCAATGTTCTGATAACCCTTTTTACCTGCTGTTGTCAGTGGGAGTGTGGAGGGTTTTCAGTATTTTACGGGATAAGACTTGACATGTACAATAAATAAGAATAGATAAGTGAAGAAAAGGCACACAAGGTTTCTTCTGGGTGAAGAAAAGTAATTCATATTTGTCACAATGTTTCATTTTACTTGGGATGAAATTCACTCACTTGTTAGCTTTGCACAGGAAATGTATTGAAATCATTTTCAATTGCTTTTCTAAATTTATATATATTAAAGATCATTCCAGTGTTATACATACATATATGTATATATAAGAATAGACACAGACCCTTGTACCTTTGTATTCCCGACTTATAGTTCGAAATTGCTGTTGAAAATGCAGTTCATGAAATACTTTTTTCACTGCCAGAGACCCTCAGAATATCCATTCATCTGCTTCTTTTAGAACAACTGTGAAAAAAAGTGCTTCAAACATTTTATAAAACAAAAATGCCACGCTGCACAGCAGTCAATTCTGTGTTTTTATAGTTGCTGAAGACTTGCATTTTCCTCTGTAAATGATCTGTCTTCTGCACGCATAGATGTCCATCCGTCATCTTGGCTTGCCTTTTATTGCAGTCATATTTTATATAAAAACATGTATAACTGGCCAAATAGCTAATGTTATGCCATTTTACATCAATTTTCACATAGGAGAAAGGAATATATCTTTTATCAAAAGCTGTCTAATGTGTGTAAACTTGACATGTCATCCCAACCTCCTATTGCATTAAAAAATATCCAAAGTGCCTAGTATACAAGTTTAAGGATGTGCAGTACTGAAATCATATTGATTCTAATCAATATAAATTATGGCATTTTCCTTTACATATATAGTCATTTCCTCCTGTGGATACTGATGTTAGGTCCAAACTGACTAGTAATTTGGGTCACTCTGACTCTAACAAGGAGAATAAAATTGTCTTTGATATTAACAGTTTAACCACATATATATAAATTTACATTTTTATTCTGCACTGCAAAACCAAAAACATCAAATGGTCATTTAAAAAGAAATGTTCTTGTGAACATTTATAGGGAAGGCATGTGCATGTTTCTATTGTCAGTCCTCTGGGATCTACCTGTATTTTTTGAGCCTCTTGCAGTCAGTAACGGTTCCTAACCTCACAAAATGCCTGTAGTATCCATCTTGTGCACAAGTGAAACTGAGGCACGACATACTTGAAATGACTTACCCAAAGTCATAAGTTTGGTGTTGTGTCAAGCCAGAACAGTGTGTTGTCCACTAGAGTACTGGCGCCCAACCTTTTTGTCATGTAGGTGGTTCCTGATCCATCTGTGGGTCAGATCTGTCTGGTGGGCCCAATATAGCATACAAGAAAGGTGCAGTGGAGCCTAATCCAGTAGTGCAGGGTGGGGTTGGGAACATGGCAGGCCTTAGGGCTTAAGGCTTGGCAGTGTGAGAGGGGAGACCAGTATTTGTTCCCCTGCCACTAAGTTTCCCAACTCATGCTACGTAAGGATGGAGCTAGACAAATCTGACTGACACCAGCATACATGACTTGGCACAGCTGAAAGACCTTGGGGCTCTCCAGCATATGAGGCTTGTGAAGCAAAATGGAGCAGCCCCTAATGAGCTGAGCAAGCCTGAGTGCAATTTGGCAATAGACTGAGCAAACATGAATCAGCACTTCCAGAAAACACTAAGTAAAAGTTAACTTGGATAACAAGCTGAGCAAACATAAATCAGCATCTCCAGAGAGAGTAAGGAGAGCCATCGAATTAAGACAACAATTTGGCATTTGATTGAGTAGGGTCCAGTCAAAGTATGCAGCAAGTTCAAGATCAAGAAAGGATATAAAAATCCAAAGGATTGTGTTTGATCTCTAAAGTACGTGGATCTCTATTGATACCTGTTAAACTAGCTAGAGGATCCTTGATGACAAAGACTGAAAGTCTGGCCAGTTTTGCTTTGCAATAGCCAAGACCCATCCCATAAGATTGCATGGCTATTAATCTTGCATTGTCAATTAATCAATAATCATTTCACATTAGGTGGAATGACTGAAGGGTCCATTTCAATTTTTCACCTGTCAACCCTGTTGAAAGTTTGTTAACAGGGGATACTGGATGCCATGGCTTGATAGGCTGGAGGTTGAACACTCCTGTGATGAATCATCCTTGCTATACCTTTTAGAATTCTCCAACTCATACATTTGGAAATACCATAGGCCCTGGGCATTTGGGGCAGAAGGTTGTCCAGGTGTGTGGGGAAGGAAGCCTGAGTTTGGTTTCTCAGGGGCTGGGTGCTCTGGAACCACTGAAGAGTTCTAAGAATTTTCCAACCCAAACTCTGCAAAGCCACTCTGTCAATCTCAACTCCCTGCTACTAAGACCCAGGCCTGCCAGATGCAAGAAGCAGGGGGCTACACAGTCCCCATTCCTACCACTTGGCTTCCTCTGGTTCGACCTCTTGTTCTATGGTTGCATGGTCTATGGCAGGTTGGTGTCATGGCTTCTTGTCATAGATTCATAGATGTTAGGGTCAGAAGGGACCTCAGTAGATCATCGAGTCCAACCCCCTGCGTAGGCAGGGAAGAGTGCTGCGTTTAGATGACCCCAGCTAGATGCCTATCTAACCTCCTCTTGAAGACACCCAGGGTAAGGGGGAGCACCACCTCCCTTGGGAGCCCGTTCCAGACCTTGGCCACTCTAACCATGAAGAAGTTCTTCCTAATGTCCAGTCTAAATCTGCTCTCTGCTAGCTTATGGCCATTATTTCTTGTGACCCCCAGAGGCACCTTGGTGAGTAAAGCCTCGCCAATTCCCTTCTGTGCCCCCATGATGAACTTATAGGCAGCCACAAGGTTGCCTCTCAGCCTTCTCTTGAGGAGGCTGCAGAGATCCAGGTGCCCTAGTCTATCCTCTTAGGGCTTGGCCTACAAGCCTTTAACCATACGAGTGGCCCTTCTCTGGACCCTCTCCAGGTTATCCACATCCCTCTTGAAGTGTGGCACCCAAAATTGCACACACTACTCCAACTGTGGTCTGACCAGCGCCCGATAGAGGGGAAGTATCACCTCCTTGGTTCTGTTCGCCATGCATCTGCTGATGCACGATAAAGTGCCATTAGCTTTTTTGATGACTTTGTCACACTGCTGACTCATGTTCATCTTGGAGTCTGCTAGGACTCCAAGATCCCTTTCCGCTTCCGTGCCACCCAGCAGGTCATTCCCTAGGCAGTAGGTATGCTGGACATTTTTCCTCCCTAGGTGCAGTACTTTGCATTTCTCCTTGTTGAATTGCATTCTGT
>JAGPOW010003395.1:34376564-34394180 GCA_030014935.1 Caiman crocodilus
ACCCAGCAGGTCATTCCCTAGGCAGTAGGTATGCTGGACATTTTTCCTCCCTAGGTGCAGTACTTTGCATTTCTCCTTGTTGAATTGCATTCTGTTGTTGACTTTTTGTCATGGAAATAGTCCCTTAGTCTTAGACAGTAAAAAAAAAAAAAAAAAAAAATCTTGAGGTCTCCATACAGCTGCATCTTATTCAGCTGCATAGTAGGGCAGGAAGAATGACCATGGAATAGCAGTGGCATGGTGTATGTCTCAAGCACCCAGAGGCTAATGCTTACATTTGTACCTCCCACCCCGATCCACAGCCAATCGCTGAGCAGAGAGGAGTCCCCCAGCGGCTGATCACTGAGCCTGGAAGTGCCAGTGGTGAAACCAGAAGTACTGGCAGGGGACGAAGTACCCCCTGGAGGGCCTCCCTCTACCCCCTGCCCACCATTGCTATGCTACTGTGAAATAGTACAGATGGTGCTCCTCTCCAAGAACTGTTCCCTCATCCTGTCCCCTTCCTTGTCTTTTTTTATTCATATTGCTTTCCTGATTTGATACATTGCTTTGTGCATGCCTTTTCACACATCTAAGTTAGTTCAAGCTCATGGAAAGCTTATTAAATTAGACGTGTAACATAAGAGTATAAGGTGCAAATCAACCTTGCCTTCTGCCGGACATCAGTCTAAAATGGCTACCTACCTCTCTAAAATTAGTTAAGTCTGGGCAGAGGAGCTAAAAAATTAGTTGCCAGGCCAAATTAGTTGCCAGATGAAAAGGCTGGACCCAAGAGTTTCTGATTTGCTAAAGGCAAAAATTTGCTTAGCTGCTTGACAGGATTTTATTCTTCATCTGGCCTTTCATTAACTGCTTCATTGCTGCCTAATGAGCCTAGCATGTGGGGCAAAGTACATTCAAAACATGATGGTCACTGTAATAGACAGTGCTAAATCTCTCTCTCTAGATCAAATTTGTATAATGACTTGCTACCTTGGAAGAACGTCAGGATACTGTGAAAGGGAACAATGGATCAGCCATATGTTTCAAGTTGATGGCAACAACCCTGCTTATGTTCAGTTATGTTAGAGGCCTTTGTTGGGACACATTCCAGTTCAACACACTTTCGGATGCATTGGGATCGCCTATAAATCTATTGGGAATCCAGGAAAACAGAGCTTAAAGCATTGGTAAAAAATGAATTTTATTTTCAAATCTGCCAGAATGTTCCAAAACTTAATAACATCTCAATGTAACTGGTATAGTCAATGTATGGTTCATAGATTGTAAAGCTGGAAGGGACCTCAGAAGATCGTAGAGTCCAGCCCCCTGCACCAGGCAGGAAAGACAACTGGGGTCAGGTGACCCTCCAGTTTCCTCTTGATGATTTCCAGGGTAGGTGATTGCACCACCTCTGGAAGGAGCTTATTCCACAGGCTGGACACTCTGTGAAGAAGTTTTTCTTAATGTTAAGCCTGAAACAGTCTTGCAGGAGTTTGTGGCTATTACTCCTGGTTTTCCCCAAGGGTGCTCTGGTGAACAGCAGTTCACCCAGCCCTCAACAGGTTCCTCAGCCTTTCCTTGTATGGCTTGCCGTGTAAGCCTCTGATCATATGCATGGCCCTTCCCTGGACTCTGTCAGGCTTTACCACATCTCTTTTGCTTGACCAGGCAGTATTCAGGATTTTGTGGGAGTATATCTATAGGGTGAAAAACTTGATAGCAAGTGTTACATCTTTTGGTGTGATCTTGTTTAGTTACAAACAAGTATACACAGATTTTATTCCACCAACTAAGTGTTAGGCCCTGACTCCATGCAGCACCCAGTGACTAGGGAGATGACGGTCCAGTTACCCGTGGATCCTGTTACCCATTAGCCAGAGCAGAACAGGGAGCAAACACCAGCACACATCGCTTGCAACAGATTTTATTCAGAATGGAGACAGCTTCAGATGAGCTCCCTCACCGGCAGAATATGGGCAGCAGCATTGAACATTAGTTCTTTTCACATTTCCTACACCTTTTTTTCATAAATATTAACATTTATTCCACCTTGTTCCACCCATTTCTTCTCCTGTCTCAAACTCCACCTCTGTTTACTGTTTACTTCTTTAACATTGAATTGCCTGTGCATTTTATTTATGCCTCACTGCTAAAAGTGCATGTATAAAACTTTTGACCCCTATCTTCTTTTGGTCACTTTGCAGTTTCTCACTGCTTCTTGCTGGTTTTCTTGCTGACTTCTCCATCTCCAAGGCTGGATCTCTGCTTTGTCTCTTGACGCTAGTTGCTTAATACATCATGCACTTTGCACTCTATCCTTTTGTTAAGAATTTGCTTACTTAAGCATTAGCTAAGTTAGTTGCTTTTAATATATCAGCTAGCCTTGTGACCACCAGCTTTTGCTGAAGTTACCTTTTAATATATAATCCAATCTTGCGACCAGAAGCTTTTTGCTGAGGCATAGGAAGCTGCACACACAGCACTCCAGATTCCGTCTCGTTACCCCAACATCCAGAATCCGTATTGTTACCCTAATGCTAAGCACCTGGTCCATCTTGCCTAAGTCCTTGAAAAAGTGTAACGGGGTGTTCTTTGTGTAGTGAACATCATCTTATCCATAAATCTGAATTCCCCAAAGTGGTAGATCTGCCTGTCCACCTTTTGAATTATTATTTTTTCAGATATGGATGCAGGGTGAATTAGGATCCACTAAATCCATTCACATTCTTAATGGGTAAATTGGGGTGTGGCCCAAAGCAGTTTTCCACTCTGATCAGTGGAATAAATACCATCACAGAACTGCCTAGCTTGGAAATCCTCGACTCTGCCGCTCCAGTGAGGCATGTGCCCAGCCGTCTCCATCTTTCTGCCTTTTCTCAAGACCAGGTTCATAACTGCTTCTCCAGGCTTTCTGTTTCTGATCATATAACCAAGATATCCCTGTGTTCACAAAAGGAGAAGCCGTTCAGCCCACACAATTTTGGCTGTAATATGCCATGCACCTTGGACACTCCCTTTGTTATTTGTAGGGACTAACACATGTAGGAACCTAATTGTACCTTTTATTGAGTCTAAAAGTTTGACCAGGATTTCTGTTGATCTTTGATCCAAATAAACCAAAAACAAGATTACAGTCATTAGCACCTTTTTAGCATAACAATATATTATGATTCATTACTTACAAATAAGCAGGCTTTCCATTATCATAAAGCTATCTTTAAAAAAAAAAAAAATCATCTCCCTTTCCCAAAGGAAGGAAAGCCCCCTAAAATATCATACTTCCTCCCAGAATATTTTTTTGAGAAGACTAGAAAAGTAAAAGCGAACCTTTAAAGTTGATGTACTGCTGCTACCTGTTCCTTGCCCATTTTCCTAACTTGTTTAGCTCTTCCATCTGTGTGTGCAATGGTTTACAATCTCTTCACTTCTTTAAAATCCTTGAGGCTTAAAGAGTGTTTTCAAGGGACTCTGGCTAACACCTTTTTAAAAAATGGACTTTTGACACTAAGTACCAGAGCCCACTTCATCTGTTGTGATCCTATTTCACCCTGAAAATCCACTGACATATCTATTTTTGTGACACGCTGCTATCTTAGTTTGAAAAGTAATTTGGAAAAGAGCAGGAAGGAGGAGGAACACCCAATCATCTTTTCTATTAACAGTCTTTCTGGGACTTGAGCAGGGTGGAATAGGATCACATAATGGCACTTAAGTCTACAGAAGAACTTAAGAAGTAGAATAGGATCTTGCCTTAACCAGCTTCTTTATTGTACAAACCTCCCCTCAAAAGCTGCAAAGTTTAAGACTGAACACTAAGGGTTCAGGCCATTCTTTTAGTTGCCACATTATCCTTCATTTGTCAGTTCTGGTCAGAATGTCCTAGCCTAGCTGGAGCAGCCCCAAGGATCCTGAGTCACCTGCTCCTGCATGCGACTCTGAACCTCGAAATACTCTCGAGTCCATTCTAGTGATGCCACTCTCAAACATGCTGGGGTCAGGGCTGAAGAGCAACTGCAGAAGGGCATCCTGGTGTGGGCTAAATGGTCTGTTTCTCAGTTTAGAGCATGCAAGCAAGAGTGGACTGGTGGAAAATATTTGCAGACCTTTGGTGCAGACCAACTAGACCAGACGTTTTATGCCACTGGGTCATTTTTAACTTGGTGCTGTTGGTTTTGGGAACGTTCTAACCTTAAAAGAAAAGAAAGAGGTTTGCAGAAGTGTTTATATGCATTAGATAATTGTTCTACTTTGAACAATTGTTTTCTCAAGAGAACTTAACACTTAAAGTACATATTTCTAATGAAAAAGCTTTGCTTGAAAGCAGTTATCAGCTTACTAGGAATAAAATACATTTATTTACCATTTTAAATAATTCAGCAGCTCCAAATCAGTTTTCTCAAATTGAAATCTGCCAACATGTGACAAAAGCTGTCAAAATGTATGATCAACAACTGAGAAGTAAAACATTCATCATTTGTCACATATGTCGCAACAGTTAAATTATGTGGGGGGGTTTTCCCATTACACAAATGCATAAAAGCATGCGTTTTCACTCTGTCCTGTTCCTTGTTACTGCATTGTAACTTAATTGCTAACCTTCCGGCCTGAAGTATTCAAAAACTATGAATTGTATCCTACAAAATCATATGGGTGGGTATGTTCACATCGCATGCTTCTCATGAGTCGGGTAAATTAAACTTCCTAGAATTCAGCTATCATGGCTAGACTGGTTTTTGGTACCCATTTGGAGCTGGGCCTTGTAATTCTACAATAGCTATCAATATAATTAATTCAGGCCACCTAACCCCTGCTTAGTTAACTGATCAGTAACCAAGTCATTTCAGTACTACCCAATCTCTTCTCAATCTCCTTTTTGCTGACCTGATAGAGGCCCCTTGCTGAATGCACTGAGTCATCTATCTGTTCCAGCTTCTTATTTCTCTTCCTCTCTATGAAGCTGGCCAAGACGGAGCTGTTGTTTTGCTGGAAACTGGAATGGAAGGGAGAAAAACAAGGAATAGAGTGGTCTGTCGCACCGGTTTTTGTCACAGTATTTGTTTTGGTTATTTTTTTAACAATTTCTAGATTTACTGCTCATAGAGGAATGTGAGCCATGAAGGTTCAAAACCAGAAGGGAAATAAAAAGCACTTCAAGGTAATTACTCAAAAAAAAAAAAAATGTGGAGGGGACTGCCTTGTGACTTTTAGACACAATTATAGTTCCTGACCGCTTCACCATGGGGATACTGATCCCAAAAGCTCAGACCCTGTATCATCTACTCCTTGTTGGAGCCAAAATGGTTTGGAGTCCATGGTGTTATCACCTAACCTCTACATGGCCTCATACTCATGTGCCTCTTAAGTTGGTCAGACGAAGAACTTTCTCTGACCTCTAGACTAAGAGCATGTGCAGTAGTATTTGGAAGTCGCTGAAAAATGGTACCCAGTACAAACCTCAGGGCTATGTGCAATCTCTGGCGTGCTGTGTGCACCACCCTTTTTAAGGGTTTGGGTTTGTTTGTTTGTTTTTTTTTTGGGGGGGGGGGGGTTGCTGACAGAAGGGGTCTGTGTCTGTCTGGGTGTGTGGTGAGTGTGGGAATGTCTGCATAAGCTGTGGCGGTGTGTTAGGAGTGCATAGGAGAGAGATGAATGGTGGTTGCTTGAGGACAGAAGAGAAGGGAAAAGGTGTGGAGATTGTGCATGGAAGTGGCAGGAGTGACTCTGTGGACAACGGGTGTGGTGGTGTGCCTTGTGAACATCAGGTGTTGTTGCTTGGCCTACGGTGTGTTCTGCAGGACCTGACCAGCGACAGAGAGCACCTCAGTGGAGACTGTCAAACTGGACAATCAAATGGAGGTCAACACAAATGTATAAGTCCATCCTCTACTTCTGGTGATCTGCAGCTGAGGGTTGTTTGAGTCAGCTCCCCAGACTCCTTTCCCTGGGTGCAGTTTGCACAGAAGTAGCGGCTCAAAACACTCCTGTGCAAGTATTACCCTTTTCTCAGGATGTGCAGGGATAGGGAACCGGGTCCCTTTGGTGCCAAGTGAAATTCATCTTGGGCACTCCTCCCACACATACATTCGTGCGTTCATTAGGATTTTTAAAGTTGCTACAGTATAACTTCATAAATCCAGCGTGCTTGTGACCTAGCACCTGCCAGAAATTTGAAAAGTCCAGATTTTTGAATAAGTGAGGCTTGGCCTAGGGAAAGGGTGGGAAGAGGCGTGCAGCACAGACCAGTGGCTGCAGGCGGGTGGCGTTGGTTGCTCCCGGGGCTGCAGAAGGGAGTGGAGAGGAGGGAACTGTAAGTGGGTGCGGGGCAGGAGGACATGGCTCTTGCTGCTACGCTGAACCCGGGAGGGCTGTGGGATGCGGGGCTGCGCTGGGCTCTTCCTGAGGGGCACATTCCCCTGGATTTGCATGCTGGATGATAGCAGGCTACTGCTGTGCACTGGGGCCAGCGGTGGCACTGGGCTCTTCCTGGCGCTCGGGGCAGGTGCCAGCCTGCTCTTGTCCAGCATGGAGATCCAGGGGCATGCATCTCCCAGGAAGACCCTGGTGCAGCCCCATAGCCCTCCCAGGGTGCATTTGGCAGCAAGAGCCATGCCCCCACACCCTGGGACTACTTCCCGCTGCTTTGCTTCCTGTTGCAGCCAGCGGAGCAGCTGACCCCACCTGCCTGCAGGGCTGGCTTTCGGAGAAATCCAGAAGTTTGAGTGCTGGATTGATGAGGTTATTAGAAATTTCGTTGTTGTTAGGAAGTACATAAGGATGTTAGGATTCAGTAGGTTAAGATCTGGTTGCTTGTGTTACCTTTCTTCCCCCCTGTCATTGCTTTTGAAACTTGCATGTGTTTTAAAAGAAAGTTTATTCATTTCAGTTCATTTTCCCTTGTTTGTAAGTTTTATTAATTAGCCATAATATAGGCCAAGTCACCAGGTTACTAATGTGGTGCTAGAGTGTTTTGAAGTCTCTTTCTTCTTTCCCTGTACTGGTAAGTGATTTCTGCTCCTTCCATGGCTTTCTGGGAGGCCACACAAGAACATGGTACAGCAGAACTGGAAGGCCAAGGAGAGACAGGGCAGAATTTACTGATGATGACCTTTTAAATACTATAAACTCATTTAAAAAAGGGTGTGCTGGTCTTTAAAGGGCATGACTGGGTCTGGCCGGATTCATTGCAATTTCACCCTCAGAACAGTAAGGTCTTCCAGGAATTCTAGGTTAGCGACAGACATTACACATAAACTGGTTTAAGTGATCAGAAACTGGTTTAAATCTGTAACAGAACAGGTGTTCAGTACACATAAACCAGGTTCAGAATGGCTGAAACCAGTTTGAGATAAACCTGGTTTAATGTTGTATCAGACTTAGCAGATTTGGGTCAAACCAGTTTATGCAATGTCTGTCCCAAACCCCTTCCTGGTTTAACTTAAACAAGAGTCCCTCAGCATCCCAGCTGCTTTGCAGCCCAGAGCAGGGTTCTGCTGTCTGCTCCAGAGAACAGGCTGGCCCCTTGTGTCTGCTTCCTAGCTGGCATCAGCACAGACTACAGGCACAACAGAGTCTGCCTGGCTTCCCCTTGCTCTACCTCCCCCTCACCATGCCCTGCTCAAGCAGGGATTCCCTGCCTTCCCTCTCCCCCCTCTGTACCATAGCCATAATGTGGTATGCTACCTAATGCTAAGAGGTTTCTATGTAAGGCAGATAGGATTGTGTGCACTCAGGGCTTTTTCTCTTCTATGGTAGTGAAGATTCATCAAGCATGGAAGGGGTCGAGATCTGTTTGTTCTGGAATGAAGATGAATATAGGGAATAGCAGTGGCTGTTGCATTGTCCTGCCGAGAGTGTAGGAAGTGGCTAAGAAGTTAGGCAGGAGAAGAGACTTGGTGCCTGGCTGCGGGAAGTATCCTAGGAGGAGGACTGCTTAGCATCCTAACTTTGGCAATCGTGAATGAAGGTTTCTGCACTCTGTTTTGGTGGTCCTTTTGCTTATCTTCTAATGGAAAGATTGCTGGTTTGGCCAATCTGGTTGGTTTGCTTGTTTGTTGTTTTAAATTCTTCAAACGCTGTGTAGAAAATGCAGCTGTGGATGACCTGATGTCAGGCAACCTCGTGTTGTACCATGATTTGCAATTGCATTCTGAACTTAGTAAAATTTGGTCTCCTTTGCTTAGATGTTTGATCGTCACCAAGCTTGTCTTTAAATATTAGTTTGCGATCTCTTTACTAGTAATTTAATGGTTGTCACCGACTTTTATAGCCTTTAAGAACTCTCCAGCATTCATAGGCCTAGCTGATTTGTCAACACGACAAACTTAAATTAATGATCTAATTGTAAGGATTTTGAAGAATGACTCGTGACATTTTCTTAACATTTTGAGATGTACAGCAAGGCATGGGGAACATTTAATCTGGGTCACTTTTACTGCAAACATAATTTATTCTTTGACCTTTTCCTCTACTTTCCAGTTTGAAGAGTTAATAAAATATTGTGCTTTCAGGAAAAGATCAGAAACTACAGTCAGTTGGCATGAGTGAAAATTCCCCC
This sequence comes from Caiman crocodilus, assembly GCA_030014935.1. Classification (NCBI taxonomy): domain Eukaryota; kingdom Metazoa; phylum Chordata; order Crocodylia; family Alligatoridae; genus Caiman; species Caiman crocodilus. The sequence goes on from JAGPOW010003395.1 coordinate 34,385,101, forward strand.
CCCCCCCGCCCCCCCATTTCCAAACAAATTAAAATCCTGTCATTTTTATTGAGGCATTAATGGATCTTGTACGTACTGCAAGTGCAACAACATCAATATGAAAAGGTGTCTAGGGGACTTCTGGTGAGCATTAACACTTATTTGAAATTCCAAAAGGTTCTGATAAATACATCATTTTCTGTGGTTGTGAAAGATGATGTTTGGTAAGGGAAGAACAAATGTGGAAGTAGCAAAGGAACTTTGTTTTACCATCCCCGACAATCGTCATCCTTTCCTGACTTTCCCATAGTCTAGCACTTCAACAAGAACAATCTTTACAAGCTCTAATTGTGAATCTTCAATGGTAAATTAATTGCTCTCTGGTTGGAATCCAACAAAGTTCATCTGGGGAAGACTAAATACTCTCTAACAGAAATCAGATGAATTAGCATGGGCTCAACCACTTTCTTTCTAGGTTGTTTGTGAAAGGGGGTTCTCCACATATAGTGTTATCAAAACAAAAGCAGGGGTTCCACATATTGCCCCCCCCCAACCACTTTTGGTGAGAAAGCAGGAGTGTGAGGTACTTTACAGCAGCTGGTCTGTCAGTTCTTCCTGCTCTTTCTCTCCATCTAGTGTGGAACAGAGTCCTTTAATGAGGACAATGGGTTTATCCTTGCTTGCTCTCTCTTCTTACCAGATATTTCAGTAATGTGTCAGCTTTTTTTCTTGTTCATGACATGAGGCAGAGCTGTGCAGAAATACTTTAGCTAATTCTGCACATGCTAACTTATGTGCCAAAAGCAGTGTAATCATACATGCACTGTAGAATATGGTAGTCTGAATACAAAGCCATGTTGATGGGGCTGTAAATAGCTAGTGCATGTGCGCACAGCATTGGCTTTTGCTTTGTAGCAAAAGTGGTGCATAGTGTAGGGGCAGGCTCGCTGCTGCTGGGATGGATGTCACCTTTTTTGCAGCCAATGTGTTGAGCATTCATTTCAACACTAGTTTTCAGTGGCAAAAAACCCAAAGGTATTTGTTGTCCACAGCAGCATCCCACTGCCAAGGCTGTTCTGCCCCCCACAGTGCTGGAGCTAGAGCCACTGCTGGGAAAATGCAGGGGGAGGCAACGGAGAGGAACAGGAGGATGACACACTCCCCCTCCCGCTCCATTCCTGTGCCCCAGCGCCTAGGCAGCCCCGTTCACTCCTCCATCATTGTGCTGCTGCTGCGTACTCTCCAGTGTGAGCTAGATATTCAAACCTGGTTTGGGGTATCTGTACAGGGTAGTGCACGGCTTTGTCTAGACGTCTTTCGTGTGACAGCCTTAGAGCCGATTGGAAAAATTATTTCGACTCTTCCAGTAGTATTCCGTTTGGGAAAAGGACACAAATCTGAAACGCATATTTTTTTTACACACAGAATGCACTGTTTTATTTATAAAATAAAACCAGAGACAAAAGCTGAAACGTGTTTAGTTGCCAAAATGTGAATGCTTTTGGGGGTTTTGTTTTTTGACAAAAGTCGACACTCTGCAGGGGTGGGGAAATTCCTCCCAGCTGTAATCAATTGCCTGGTTAAAAAAAAAAGAGAGAGAGAATTGAATAAATACCGCAGGCCCGTGATGTATTGTGACAGAAAGGTACTAAAAGATAGCAGTTACAGTGTTGTGATGTGAAGCTGACAACCGGGTTTTATCGAAGGGAAAAAAAAAAATTTTTTAAAAATCTCCTTTCCATAAGGAGTGCTGGTTCTTATTTTTCTGTTACTAATGATCTGAAAGAGGAAATCTTCCCACAGCTTTTTGTCCCCGCAGTCTCTTTCTCTGACATGACTCTGCTCCTCAGAGCTGTTAGATGACGAAAGAGAAAATTCTCTTTTCTGCAGCTCTTATAACCTCTGTCATCATGTCCTCTCTTTATTGATAATAAGTAAATTGCAACCGTGAACTTAGAGAAACATTGTTTAATCACGGAAAGCTATATTTAACATTAAAAAAGCATCTTGGAGTGATTGAGTCGCAACGTTTTGTGGTGCAAGGTGACCGATGTAGCTTTACTATCTTCTTCCATCCAATAACTTTAAGAAAAATAAAAAAGGATATTCTTGAAAGCTTGGTAGTACATCCCCGCAGTGTGTCCAATGCTTCTTAAAGCCTACTGGCTAAACCAGAGAAATACATTGTGCGCCGCCTCAATCCGTAACTGCTCAAAGTGCTAGCTGCAGAGGTGGTCATTGAAGGGAAAAACAAGGAGAGAGGGAGATCCCACTGAGACAAATTTCTGCCACTTGAAAATAAGTCTATAGATTGACCAATGCACGTGTAAACCCCCTCTCCCCCCCCCCCACGCACCGAGTTATACGTTGTGGTTTTTGTTTGGTTGGTTTTTGATATTAGCAAGATGGCCCTGTTGTTCCGGCCATGTGCTGAGCGCATGGCAAGCTGGCACCTGTAGCTGTGGAAAATACGTAAAACCCTCTGGTTTCGTTGGCTTGAGGATGCGTCAGGCAGGAAGACTGACAATGTGTCCCCCCCCCCCCCCTGAATTGAACTTGGCTTCAGTGATGTCACACCAGGTATATCAGAACAATTCCCTGAGGTTCTGGGCTTTTATTCATCCGCCTGCTGAGAGCTTCGCAGCTACCTTGGGAGTCAAAACCCTGTTCCCCATGGTGGGGGGAGGGAGGTGCGTCTTCCACCTTTTCCTAGAGAGGCAAGCAAACGCTACAGGAAGGGAGAGCCTCAGGTAGAGGGGGAAAGACTCCTGTTTTCTCTCTTTTTTTCTTCATTCTTTCTCTTTTTTCTTTTCAAGTAGATTAATGCAGTGCCACAGGACTATTAATTCCTGGAGCAAATTGCCCAGGAATGGGTACTGACAGTTACTGGCTACAGGACTCTGGCTCCCTTTGATTTGTAATTGTATCGTCCCGGCGTGAGGTATAGCTGAGACCCAGATGCTATAAGCCTGGGCCCTTCCCACCAACCTCTTGCTGTTTCTACAGCTATGGCGAACCCCAGCTATGTGGTCAGGATTCAGTGACAGGCTTGGCCACTACGACTGTGTGAAGCTTCAATCCCTGATTTGATTCAGCAGAGATCTGGCCCAATTTCAGTCGCCGAATCTCTGAGGCTGAACCGAATCAGAAGACCCTTCAATCTCTGAATTGAAGCGAAACCCTCCAAATCAATTCAGAAAGATTCAGAGATTCAGACATAGACACAGCTTTTAAGTGTTTTATCTATATACCTCTAGGGAGCAGGGGCTCATGAGTGCTGTGATGCTGGAGCCCGTGGAACATCCCACAGAAGCACAGGGTGCTCCCCAGTGTGTTCAGCAGCAGACCCACAAGTGGACCAGAAGCACTTCAGTCCATTTCCAGGTCCACTGGGGAGAGTACCAGGGCCCCCCCGGGCTCCCTTCCAGCTCATTGACTGGTGCCTCCTGGGTCTGGGGTGGGAGGGGGCACCCAGGGTCCCCTTGCAGCTGATCATGAGGTGTGGGGGGGGTGGGGGCAGTGCACTCCCGGCAGACTCAGAAGTACTTTTGGTCCAGTTCTGGGTTCACCACTGAGCAAATGAAGGTTCCCCCTGCACTCCTGTGGGATGCTTCATATAGAAGGACCCATACTATCTAGCATCTTCCTGTGGACCCGCAAGCCCAAGGAGCAGATCAAAAGACTCTCCAGTGAAACCCCCCTTTCCAGCCCATTGCCGAAGGGCAGGTATAAGGGTGAAAACCCTGAGAGCTGCCTTTTGGGTCCCAGGTGGCCTGGGCATGGGTGAAGCCATCTCAAGTGGATGTAATCTATGAATTATGCTTAGTGGATAGTGTTTTAAATTGCATTTCATGTTTTTCTTTATTTCTGCATTTGCTCTCTGTTTACGCTGCTTGCAAGGAGGAAGTTTTGTTTACGCAGGGCACTCAAGTGATGTATTTAGTGTTTACCATTCAGTCTGTGTGGGGGCTTGAACTAAGAGTATATTTAGACCCCAAAATTGAGCCTGGCCCTTGTTGCTGCCGACCAGTGCCCGGCAGAAAGGTTACACCTGTAAACAGGTAGGTAGCTATTTTTTTTGTCATCCTTATTTCTTGAAACATTCCTGGACAAATGATTTCTAATCCTTCATACCTTATTTTCCTATATACCAATATCCATGATGTCTAAATAAAGCTTTGAAGCAGTATGACCACCGAGTGAACTAAGAGACTGATCATTAGGAGCAGCAGATATTGCAGGCAGGTCCTAAGGGATGGGCTAATTTTGAGTTTATGTAAGCTTACATCAGATATGGCTCTTGGTGACCCTACAGTGAGGCACCAGAATTGTTGTATTCTGTCATATTTTAGGTCACAGATCAACAAAAATGCTCATGCACATCTGAAGAAGAACCCAGAGTAGGAAAGGAGACTATGTCTGATTGGTTGTACTGGTGTTCTTCTATATTTCATGCATGACAAAAAAGGCGTCTTTGTTGGGGAGGACACGTTGGCTCTGTTCCTGTTCCACAGTTCAGACCTTTATATAAGGTTTTGAGTGAAGCTCTATAGGTAGACTTCACCCTATACCCAGCAGCAGCTACAAGAGAAGTTTTGAAGGCCTCGGGGGGTGGGGGGAAAGGAACACCCTGTGAAATACCTGCAGCGTGAGAACAATGAATCCCTTGTAAAGACATGACAGAAACGCACCATTTAGCAGGAGTAAGTTTTCTAAACCCTTTGTCCATATACCACTTTCATTTTCTGATGGTGGTAGAGTGGTGATTTATGGGTTTGTTTCTTGACTCTTCTCCTGAATGGCAGATACCTTGGGCAGTGAAGTAAATCTTGCTGCTTTTGAAGACTGCATGGAGGCTCTTTGCTACTCTGTTGTCATGTTCTGTGTTGCTGCCTAGGGAGAAAGATCACCTACGAAATAGGGCCGAATGAAAACTGGGATACCTCTCCTATGAATAGTCATTGTGAACATCTAGCTGATATACATTCAAATTTTTTTGCGTGTGTGTGTTTGTGCTGGTCTTGTTTAATGGAAGAGGTAGAAGCTCAGATAAACCCCTTAAGTAACCAAAGCCATCTCAATTTACTGCGAACAATACCTAGCAGTAGGGTTAAATGATTTCTCATTCAGATTTAAACCTGACTTGAAAGTTGCTTTTCGTTCAGCTCCACAAATAACCACATTGGAACATTTGGCTAGTATAAGCACACAAAGGAGGATGTCCTTTTATTTTAAACATTAAAAAATCTCTTGAATAAGTTTCGAAATGTGTCACGTTTTCCTAATGCTTAAAAATTAAAGCTGTCAGCTAGCAGTATTAATTTAAAGTATGGAACAGCCATCAAAATATTTGTTCAGGTTAAATGAAACTATTTAAAGTGGAATGATGGGAGTGAAAGAGTGCAATGTAAATAGGTATAACTCAATTCATTTCACGTGATCAGTGCTCACATACACTAGGTAAAATTCCGCTAAATGTTACAAGAGTTGGATAATAGGAAAAAGATACAACCCCTCTCCCACCCATAACCCCAAGAAGTTATTTCCCTTAGCAATACTGCTGTGTGTAAACATGCCATAGCTGTCCCTAATAACACTGAGGCAATAAAAAAAAAAAGTACACGTTTTTATATCTCCCTTGTTCACGTCCATCTGGTATTTTCCTTCCAACTCCGTAACTATTTACCAACGACATAAAATGAAGAGAAACCTGAAAGGAGAGTTGCATTAGATAGTAATTATTTCGGTGACGTTATATTCAGTTTACTTCTCTGTTGCACTGGTGGTGTTAAAACTTTTATTTAAATTATCAGTGGAGATACTGATGACAGATGGTGTTCCCACCTGTTCCCTGTTCCCTTAGTAATGTTAATGATATTACAGGACTCTGTAAAACAGTTTATAGGGAAGAATCATTGTGATTGGCAATCCAACATGCACAGGGCAAGAATAATTAGAAAGCCCTACAGTACAGGCATTCCAACAACAATTCCAAGAGCACTAGATTCGTCCTCTCTAAAAATACAATGGAATAATTTAAGATAAAAGAGACATATACTCCCTCTTCCTTTCCAGAGTCCCGTGAGCAAAACTGGAGCATGTAATGCATTTTGTAAAAACAACTCGATATTTTGCAAAACAGAGATCTAGGCAAAAATGTACTTTCCTTTTGTTCGTTTGTAATCCAGATTTTCTGCTTAAATGCATTTTACCATCTTCTGATTTCCAGTGTGGGCTAAAGAGCATTAATATTTTTTAAGAGTACAGACGTGGTTAGCTGTGTTAATCTGAAGACAGGCAAAAGGTATGTCAGGGTAGCACCTGAAGAGACTAACTGGTTTAGAGAGGCAAGAGCTCTCATAGGTGACGACATACTTCATACTAACGTCTGGAGCAGGCCGTGCCTAGAAGAGCTTGTACATCTCTGAACCAGTTAGTCTTAAAGTTCCCCGTTCTATCTTCTGGCATTTTAAGAAGCAAAATCACCTTGCAAAGTGTTTTTTGTCCATGCTTTAGCTTAAGCAAGATGCTGGCAGGACAAGAAAGGCATGAACTTTTTTATGAGACAGATTTGTCAGAGGCTATACATTTCATAGCTGTCTCATAAGAAAGCTTATGCTTCTCTGAACTAGCTGTCTTCTCAGATCCTCGCTTTGCATTCTGCCTAAAATCAGACTAACACAGCTAACTACCTCTTTTTAAGCATGATGGAAAAATCATATCACTTGAAATGATAAGTACATGGGCTTAACTACAGTACACCTCAGTCTGGTATAACTTTTTGTCTGTCCACACATACTTGACAATGAGTGAAGTTTCATCCCTCCTTTTTTATTTTGGGTAAGTTTTATTGAGATTTAGCTTTACTTTTTGTGAATAGAAATAGAGAGACAAAACAGTTGCACCAAAATAGATGATCCATATTCCCCAGCAGGCTTGCTGCTTTTCTTGGGCAGAGTCTACTTTCCCAGGCTTCTGTCAGGCTGCCTGCAGGGTTTTGTTACAGAGCTACACAGGGCCTGGCACTTCGCTCCATGGCTGTAGGGGCAGAAAACTAAAACTCCTCAAAAGAGTTTTAGTTTGCTGCACACCAAATCATTTAAGGTACCTTATGCTGCCAAATTTCCTATAGTGGCTGGAATCGATGTGCAATATGCCACTGAGGTGTACAAATATCTACACCATTATAGTGGTGCAAAAGCATTTAACCCACTTTAAAGTGTCATGCACACCTGCCTCTCGTTTTGTCTACACACAGCCTTGTATACTATTAGTGTTTGACTAAAAGTTCTGTATTTATCCAGATCACTTGCCACAAAATAGATACATTTGCTATTCTCCACTTGCCACCCCCAACAATAAATTTAATACATATGAGAGGAGTGAGGGTGGAATGAATATTAATGAGCATGAATCAAGGTGTATAAAATGTGAAAAGAAGGTATTGCTCACTGCAGGTCCCTGGTTTGTTGTTTTTGGGGGGACCTTTGTCCAAAGCTGTCTGCATTCTGAATAAAGCTGTTGCAAGCAATGTGTGCTGGTGTTTGCTCCCTGCCTGCTCTGGCTAATGAGTAACAGGACCCATGAGCAATTGGATCGTTGTCTCCCTGGTCATTGGGTGTCGCATGGAGTCGGGGGTCTAACAGGCACCAATGAGATGGTTCAGGTACTGCTCCTATTTGCCTGTCACGGCTTTGACGTTCGTTGTTCTTTTCTTGGGAGGCAGTTCTCTGAAGGTGGCCTGAGGAGATGGCACCCTGGGTTTCTTTGTGGCGCTCCAACCTTCCCTTTACCACAACCACAGCCAGGGAAGGACTGTTCCCTGCAAGTCTTATGCCAGGATGATCCTGTCTCATCCACACTGCCTGACTACAAGGGTTGGGTCGTCTTGGCTGTCACTCCTTCCACGGCCATCTTTCATCTTAGAACTGAGGCCTGGGCAACAAAACATGTCCCGGTCTGGGGACTTGAATTAAAACTGAACATAAAAGATCAACATCCGCTGATGGGCTCCTGGGATCTGGTCTCCCAGGAGCCTACGGTCTTGCCGAGGACTGCTCCTGTTCCCCTCTGTCTAGTAGGCATTTGACAGGGTTGGCCATCCTGTGCTGGGCCTCTTCTGGTGCTCTGAGGCAAGGCCCCCTTGAGTCCACGTCCCTTCCTTCTTTGGGCCTGCTTGTCCTGTGGCAAGACTGCTTGGGTGCAACCCGCCAGCATTGCCTGTCTCCCACACCGGGCTTCATGGTTTCTTGCACATCCCTTTGTTCTGGGCTGCCCAAGGGTGTTGGTGGCCCCTTGCTGCCACTCCCCGGTTTAGTACCTGTGCTCCCGGTTATGGCCTTAACTCCCCTCCTGGGCATCCTAGGGCACTGCTTCTGTCTGGCATAGCTCCCCAGCATCTTCCCGCTCCCAGAGTTGGATTCCTTATCTCATCTGCTAGTGTCCTCCTGCAGACATTCGGCCTATTTCCACTGCACCTGGGGCTAGTGCTCCCCAGCTCCGCAGCTGGCATTTCACTGGAACTTCTAAGCCTGCTCCAGTGTCTCTCCCACTAACACTCTCTTGGTTTGATGCCTTAGCCTGTTCCCAACACACCTTACCATGAACTCTGCCAGCTGCTCTAAGTCCTCCCTCACCAGTTTTATGCTAGCAGTTTTATTGGTTGGCAATCACCCCCCACCTATCTGCCAAAATCCACCAGGTGGGCCACCACCATTTGCATTCAAGAACACCGACAAAGAATATTCATTAAAGAGTTCGACTTTCTCCTGACTGTCTGTTAATAACTATTCTGTCCCATTGTGCAAGGGCCCCACATTTTCCCCGCTCTTCTCCTGCTTCCTATATAGCTAAAGAAGGACTTCTTATTTGCCAATTGTCACCTTGGGTCCTCCACAATCGACTGGCTGGAAAACTGGCTCTGTGACCAGACCCAGAAGGTAGTAATTGATGGAAGGCACTCATCATGGTGTCCTGTGACCAGTGGCATCCCCCAAGGCTTGGTCCTTGGACCCATACTGTTCAACATCTTCATTAATGATGTGGACACTGGAGTCAGAAGTGGACTGGCCAAGTTTGCCGATGACACCAAACTTTGGGGC
>JAGPOW010003395.1:34394280-34420065 GCA_030014935.1 Caiman crocodilus
AAGAGCAAACTGGATGCTTATCTTGCTGGGATCCTATGATCCCAGCTGACTTCCTGCCCTTTGGGCAGGGGGCTGGACTCGATGATCTTCTGAGGTCTCTTCCAGCCCTAATGTCTATGAAATCTATGAAATTGTCCTTGATTTTCGGCCACCAACCTGGTCTCAGTCACCGCCTTTGCCTTCCTTATCCTCTGTCTATAAATACAGGCTATACTTAGAATAGAAACAGATAATCTGGTCAGTAAAAAGAGAGAAAAAATAGTGTATGCTTTACATAAGTAGCCAACAGACCATAATTTCTGAAGTTTATGTCCTGGTGACAAACCATTTAAACTATTCATAAGGGGAGTACATTTTGACATGTACAAATGTCAAACACCTGAAAGCTTTGGAATGTGACCACCAGTGTTATCTTCTGAAAATCCTTGATATCAGTTTGAAGGACAGAAGAATGAGCACCAGCATTCTGGCTCAAGCAAGCACCACTAGTACTGAAGCAGTGGTTATATGGCACCAACCCATTTAGATAGCACACGTGATAATGATGCCTGGCAACTGGCTCCCAAAATCCATCCCATTCTCCCCCTCACTCGCAGCATTCTAGAGATGAGCAAAAGAAATGCTTCAAGGACACCTTGAAAGCCAATCTAAAGAAATGTAATATTAACATCAATACCTGGAAAACTCTAGCACTGACCTAGTGGTACTGTGATGAATATCAAAGTATCAATCTTTCAAGCAAACCTGCCACACTTTAGAGTGGAATAGATGAGAGAGAGACAGAGAAAGAGCTATCATCCAAACCCACCAGGATCAACTTCTTCCTTCCAGAAATATATGCCATGTCTGCAGTTGAACATGCATTTCCTTAGTCATCTCTGGGATCAGAGATGACCATCCTACTTGCTGAAAGACTGTCGTCTTTGCATCAACGGATGGCTAGCCACTGACTGGTATCATGAAAAAGAATCCATGATTTATTTTTTTCCAGGAAAATAATCTGAAATAATGAATGCTGTCTTCCAAGAGTTCTTTAATAGAAAAAGGCAAAACTCAAGATGCTATCAATTAATAAATCTACTATGGTTATGTTTTGATGCCTAATCACACAATCTGTTGTGCTTCCCATCTAACAAAATGGAAGAATTTGCCAGAAAGATGCAGATGGAGGTACGAGTGACCAATAAAAAACAAAAAGAGAAAAACTAGTGGAATCTAGGACCATCCAGTTTGATATGGTTGATCTATCATTAGAGGAGTTCATGGTACCAGGATTTATTGAGACAAGCTTCTGTTCCTAGAGTCTGAAGGCATGTCTATGCATTCACTAATGCACTTTAAGTAATGCACATTAAATATAGCACCTCTGGGTACTTTTATACGTGCTCATGGGGTGTGTGGGGCAGCAGTGCCTCAATTAGAACACCTGTAAGAGCTGCTGTGTCTGGCATGTATCAGCATTCCTGCACTTAAATGACAATGGGTGTACTTGAGCTAAAGCTTGCTTGATCAGCTTTAGTTTAAGCATCCCTTTCACCATTTTTAAGTTCAGGGACACTGATCCACAAGATGCAGGAGGCTTCTGGAGTACAGCACTTATTACTCTCCAGCAGACTCAATTGAGTTCCAGCACATCAGAGCAGCCTCACTGTTCACGTATAGGCACCATCCATTGTGAGGTACGTGGAAAATGCACGTTAGCCTAGTTTAATACACGAGTGAAAGATCATGGGTTCTTTGTGATGCTTCAATGCTTATTAAAGTAGGCTAATACACATTAAAACACATGTGTAGACGTGCCCTGAGGTTTCTGCCCACTGTTGGCACAAACAATGTTTTCCAGCTTTGACTAACTCCAATATGCTGCTTCTTTCCTTTGCGGTGCAGTCCTTGTCATCATTATTCATGCCCTGCTACCTCTAATGAAATGATCTGTACAGGCAGTCCTTCACTCAAGATGTTTCAAGTTGCAATGAATGGCACTTCCATTAAATTGACACCCTGTTTTGACTTTCTGATGTTAGTTTCAGCTTTACAACACTTGATCCCATTCAACACCATGCCAGCAAACAAGGTCACTGCATCACCCATATCCCTGGAGAATGTGTCCAAATTTCCTTGGATGCTTTCTTTAAGAAATCAGAAAAGACTCCAGAAAAACCTGCAGCCAAGACTCCAAGAAGATTCCAGCCAAGAAACCTTCAAAAAGTCCAGCAAAGTCACCTCAAAGAAGTCTTTCCAAATCAATGTGATTAATGTATTTATATTGTAAATAGCAATGTAACTATATTGTTCACCTATAATTGATTGAGTACAAAATTCTGAGTTATTTTTGGTGAAAATAGGGCATCAGACCTTGTCTCAGGAACCAATCCCCCCATTTATAACATTGTTCTTATGGGAAAATTGGTTCCAAGTTATGACATTTTGTCTTAGGATGCGGCTTTCAGGAACCAATTGTGTCATAAGTACAAGGACTGCCTGTAACCTAGACTAATTACACAAGAAGCCTTGTAGAGTTTGTGTGCATATATGCTTTCAATTGGTTGTCCACTGAGTGATATGGTACTGTACTGATTATCTATCACAGATCATTCATTAATTGGCCTAACATCTTATTTGGCTCTCTCTCCTAGCTGTAGCTAGAAGGGCCTGGGAAATGTAAGAAAACAAGAGTTGGGGGGTTTTGTGATACATGGCAGATAAGTTGTGTAGTTGAGTTAGGTCTTAAACAACCTTTCAAGGAAAGGTATTTTCCTATTTTTTTGTAAGGAATACCCTTGAAACCTCTATCCAAATACAATAAGGAGAAGAGACTGCTATGTGAGGAATGCCCATCTGTGATGATAAGAAGGAGATATTGGTACTGGGTAAGGGGGGTTTAAAGGAAAACAAGAAAAGACAGGGTTCTGGGTTAAAGGGGCTCATTATAATACTAAATATCACACCCCTAGGTGGAAAAGTATGCTAATGAAACATACATGTATGTAAACGAGGTACATGGCTTAAACACAGGTATAGAGACATGCTCAGTAGAGAACTTGCATCATTCACTTGTAACTAATCACTGAACGGCACGCTTGCGAAACCTTGTAAACTTCTGTATAAAAATACCCAGAGGTAATACCTGGGTGTGCTTGTTACGTGAATTATTCCACTCGCACCATTTATTGCTAGCAATAAACTTCTCTTGTGCTTCCACCCCCTGTGTGTTTATTGGCGTCTACACACCGGTCACGATCCCATACTTGAGCTGGGGCTCCAAAATTTCATCAACCAGTTGTAGCTCCTTTGTGTCATAATGTATTAATTTAAAGAAAAACAAATGTCTTAAACTAAGCCATGTTAAGTGTTAAGCCATGTCTACTTATCTACTGTAAAGCCATTTGTTCAGCTGTGATGTTCAAACTGTCATAAAGCACTTGCCAAATTATTGCCTTAGGATGTGAGAAGGAATTATGTGGTCATTATTGGATGCCTCCTTACTCCTTAAGACATGAATCTCAGAGGAGCTGCTACCAGGAGCTCCCTGAAGAGTCAGGGAAAAGAGGTGGGAAGGATGGGGTATTAAGTCATTAATCCGTATACAATACCTAAAATAAGGTTGTGCTGTATTTCATTTCCAGTCCCCCCGAGGCATCTTGTTCACTTTCACACTGTTATTACAGTATGTAATAGGGAAAAGATTTAGAAACAGTGTAATGCACTGAATTTTGTAGTATCATTTGAAACTGATGCAGGTTCTTTCTACCTGCTGTGTTTAATTTCAGAATTGAGTGGTCTTATTAAAAACTCAGAAACATGTTTTCTCTTTCATCTTTGAACCACATTGTACCAATTTCCATCAAAAATTGAAAACACCTCCTGGAGGAATATTCCCCTCAAGTGTTCCTTCCCATGCTGTAAATTGATGTGTCAGAAATGTGAACCATGAAAAGCACGCTTGTATGGTTTTATTTTAATTTTATTTTTTAAAGATCCATTGAGAATACCTTTCCACATGACAGAGTTAGGTTGTGTAATTGGGCAGGGATAAATAGTCAAGATGAGAGTAAATGCTGGAAATACATATTTCAAAGTAAGCTTCTCTATTCTTCTTTTTCTTCCTTTTTTCCCCCTAATTTTTGGTGGAGATCTGGAGCAGCAGTCTTCTAAACAGGAGGCACTTTCTTAAAAATCCCTGGGTGTCTTTGGAATCTTAATATACTTGCATTAGCAGGCTACTGTATATAATAATAAATAAAGCAAGAATAGATGAGACTGTGTACATTCCTCTCCCTAAACCCATAAGTAGGAGGTTCTCTGCTATGGGCCATCTTCCAAATTGGAAGACACATCTACTATTACAGGTTTCCTATCACCAGTGCCAAAAAAGGTGATGTGAGACTTGGTAGATAAAAGGTGTGGGATATCCATTCTCTTTCAGAACCTACTCTACCTTTTCAGATGAGTTGTGTGTATGATTAGACTGAGGTAAGAACTGGATAGAGTCTATAGCTAGCTCCAATCTGGAATGACACTACCGGTGCTGTTGTACATAGGGATGGGCAACTATTTCAGCTGAAGGGCCACTTAATGAGTCTTGGTGAGCTGTTGAGGTCTGCAAGCGTAGCCCCACCACTTGGCAGGTGCCTTGCCTCCTAGTTGCCATCTTGGAACTGAAAGTCCCACCCCTAATCAATCCCCTGACCTTTTCCACTAGAAGTCCCTCCCCTTTCCACAGAAGTACTTCTTTGAGAAGGGGGTTAGCCATGTTGAAACCAGAAAAAAATATATACTAAAAAAAAAAATCAAGCATCTACTATAACTTATTTTAGTTTTATTAAAAAAAATATCTAGAGGCAAATGCATAATGGCTAAAAATACAGTCTTAGCCCCCTGCACACAATATACAAGACTAAGAGGGTGTATGTGCATGTGGGGGGGGTATGGGTTGTGGGTATGGTGGGTGAGATGTGTGTGGGAGGTTGCGGGAGTTTGGTGTGGAGGGGTTCAGATGTGGGGTATATATGTGATTGGAGTGGGGTGTTATGATGGGGAAGTGCATTGGATCTGGCCTGTGGGCCATATATTGCCTGCCCCGATTTAAGGTACATCTGTCTCTTGAATGTTCTTATGGTTCAGTTCAGGCAGCTGAAACGATGCCAGCAAGGCTTGATTATGGCTTTAATTTGAAGCCATAAGATGTGACTGTACAAAACAAAGCTGATGCTGTAGCGGTGTTGGAACTCTGTGACCCTCTAAATCCTGTTAGTTATGTAAGCTGGTTCTACAGTACATCATGAGAAGTCGTTTGCATGCAGTTTGCAGGTCAGCTTACTGCCCCCATCTTTGTACGGGAGCCTATAAGTTTGATGAGAAAAAGCAGGGGGAAAAGAACATTTTTGAACCAAGGAGCAGTAAACAGGCCAGGCTTACAAGTGAGTTTGCAGAGTTTGCTAGGGAAGGTCTGCTTGGAAGGAGGGCAACAAGAGAGGTGGTGGATTAAGAGACCCAGGGAAATGGCTGGCTAACATTGCAGTGCCAGAGCCAGTGTCACTGCCTCTGCTTGCACCTGTGAGGTGTCAGTCCAGGCAGGATGGCTCACTGTCGAGGCTTCCACCCAAGCATAGGCAAAGAAATAAAAAAATATTTGGGATGGTCAAGTGCGTGTGTACATATACCCTCCCACCCTGCAGGAAAGACTGTGAGGGAAGGAGCAGGGGGAGGGGAAAAGACTGGCGGGGGGCAGATCAAGGCCCCCACGGTGAGGGAGGGAGCAGGTTGAATGGGGCTCTGGTCAGGCTGGGAATTCAGGCTGGGTTGTGGGACAATTGGAGCCTGGCTGGCTCATCCTGGGATGGGGGGGGGGGTCTCCCACCGCTGTATGCACCCTGGTGGAAGTCCGGGAAGAACATACCCCCTTGTTCTGCACGTGAGGCAGAGGTGGCTGCTCCTCCATGCTGGGCTTTGTTCCCTGTTGCCACTGCCTCCAAGCCACACAGTGCCATGTACATCCTGCCACTGGGTGGGCGGGGGTCATGGCGCAGCCGAACAGCAGCAGGGATAATGAGTAGGGGGTACACGGCAGCACCTTTTTGTTGAGTGTGCACAACATTGTTGGTGACGCCTGCAAGTGGTTGCTGCTTGCAACCCCCACCACTGACACTGCCGGCGGTGTCTGTGGGCATTCGGTGATCCCCACTGGCCGACGCTGCTGGCGGTGTCTGCGGGAGCTCCCACTTACCAATGCTGTGCTCCTGTCACCACTGTGCCCCACCAGGGGCTCATGTCGTCGTTCATAGGCAGCAGGTACATGGCATCGCACCACTCCAAGGGCATCTGCAGCAGGGAGCAAAGCACAGTGTGCAGTGGCAGCTGCCTCTACCCCACACACATCAGGAGCATGTGCCCCCTGGGCCTCCTCCAGGGTGTGCAAAGTGATAGGAGCCACTCCTCCCCCTCCCCCCACACCCTGGATGAGCCATCCAGGCTCTGATCTGTCCCATGACCTGGCCTAGCCAGGCCCCATTCACCCTCGTCCCTGCCTCTGCTCTCTCTCACCATGGGGGAGTGGGGCTCGATCTGCCCTCACCTCTCCCAATCCCTTCCCCTTCACAGGACAGATTGATACTTGCCTACTATACTGGGCAGCGATCCACACATGGCACTGCTATCCTGGCTGCGTGCACACCCCACCCCAGCTGCAGCTGCCCAGAGCCTGTGGCCGAGCGGCCTTGCGGCCTTGCCCACTGCCCTGTGTTCGGGGTCCCTTCCAACCCTAATTTTCTATGATTCTACAATCCAGAAAAATCTTTTGATCAGTTTAAGCATGTCCCTGGAAACTTGATTTAGGGTCCCTTTTCACTTGGATGGTCCAAGTCCTGTACCAGAACATTTCTAGTCTCCTGAATGTGAACAATGTGTTATTTGCCTTGATCCTAGCATACAGGGGCTCCTGCTAGAGGTTTCCTGTCCCTGGAATGTGCTCAAACCATTGAGATACTGCTTCACATGCTGCAGTGCTGCCTGAACAGTCTGGCTGTCCAATCAGCTGCAGCCCCCACCATTAGCCCACCAGTTAAAATGATTGTGTATGCTGATCACATGATTGCTTTTGTGAGCCATATGTTTGATGTCCAGTTCCTGCTCAAGTGTCAGTAGACCTAAGAGTGCACCTTCTCAGCCTGTATCAACTGGAACAAAAGTGACACATTTCTCTTGGGCATTAGGCTGATGCTTAGTCCCTAAACCTGCCTGAAGGCCTAGCCTGGTACCACAGTAGTTTCAAAGTGCTGGGCATTTTCCTAGGTCAGACAATTTAGTAGAGAATGGGGAAGCCCTTCTTCAGGACATTGCCACCACTGTAGTCATGCTTCATTGTTGTCTGCCCAGCCTTTCTTACAGTGGCAGGGTCCTGGTCATAAACAATCTGGCAGTTGCTACTGTGTGGTACAGGTGCGCCACTTCAGACCTACCTATGACCTTGTTTGAAAAACTCCAGTAGGTCCCTATAGACTTCTAGAATAGGTACCACTGGTTCCAGCAGGCTGTTCTCTACCTGCCCACCAAAGAGAAGAGTGACCAGTCTAGTAAACAGGGTGCCTATCTTTCACCTGCAAGTACTTCTGCACTCTTTACTGGTGAATGCTTCCCCATGCAATAGCTGGCCTCCAATTTCCTGCGCTGGGTGGGCAACCTCAATCTTGATTGGGAACTGTTCCTTTTGGATCCCATTTGCCTTGTCTGGGACACCCCCTTCTACCCCAGCCTCATTCAGGTCTGGCAAACCTACTTCTCACCTGAGACCTTAGGGCAGGCCCCTGTAATTTCCAGCACTTCTCCTGGAGCCCCTGGTCCATAACTTGACTTTGTACCAGGGTAGCCAAGCCTGACCTCTAGAAGCCTCATTGCTTCTTTGTTTCAGTCTCACACCATCAAGCTGACCCATCTCCTCAACTCAGCGTAATCTATCTAGTAGGACTTTGAGACACAGCATTGTTCCTCTTTGAGTGATGTTTAGACAGAACAGTGTTTGGTTTCAAATGTTGTTTCATTTTGAAATCTCTGTTCCATTTCACTTTGTTGAAACGGTTTCAACACTATTTTGCCCATAGGGTATAATGGGGAATCGTACAATGTGGCTGGCAGGCAGGCTGGGGGCTTGCCTGCACCCCCAGAAGGGCTTCAGGGGGGTTGCTGGAGTCCTTCCAGGGCCGCGGGCCCCTGATCCGACTGCCAGATAACAGGCTGGCACTGCTCAGCCTGCACCCAGCACCAGGAAGATCGGGGGTGCTGCTGATCACCCTATGGGGGTGCTGCTGGCCCCAGGTGGCAGCACGTGGCTCCTGTAACCCCATGCACAGATCAGGGGTGAGCACCCCTGGGAGGACTCTGTCACAGTCCCTGCTGCCCTCCTAGGGGTGCCAGTGGACCCCTGACCTGTGCGCAGGATGACAGGAGCCAGGTGCTGCTGCCTGGGACCGGCGGCAGTGCTGATCTCCCCAGTACTGGCCCCAAGTAGTAGCATCCAGCTCCTTTTATCCGGCAGGGAGATCAGGAGCTCGCCTTCACCCCCAGAGTGAAGCAGGAACTGTGCCAAAGCCCTCCTGGGGATGTGGGCCCTTGATCTGTCTGCTAGGTGACAGACCAGTGCTGGGTGCAGCCCGCACCTAGTGCCAGGAAGATCTTTGCTGCTGCCTCCAGCACATAGCTCCTGTCACCTCACACACAGATCAGGGGCACACGCACTCCTGGGAGGACTCTGAAACAGCTCCGACAACCCTATGGGGGTGCAAGCAAGCCCCAAATCTGCCTGCTGGATGAGAGGAGCTGGGCGCTATCAGCTGGGACCAGCACTGACCCTAGTAAGCCTGACATAGATACTTGAAATGTTCTGAAACTTTTGAGTTCCCCTGGTTATTTTGAAGCTGTTTTTGAAGGCTTTGGTTTTGTTTCGATTGTTTTGAGCTTGAAGTGCATCAAACCAGCTTTGAAACAACGTGCCAGGTGAAATTTCACACGGCCGTACTATCTAGCTCTCAGTAAAATCTCTGACTGATGGGCTGGGCCTGCACTATGTCCACTTTCTTCACGCCTCTTAGTTAAAGTTAGAGCTTCCCTTGGATGTACTTGCTGCCCTCCTTGGGGATGTAGCTGCCACTCCTTCATGGGAGTAGGGCCAGCAGGGGGGCGGCAGCAAGACCTTGCCCCCCCTTCTCCTCCCCCGCCCCTCAGTCCCTGCTGTCATGGAGGCTTTCTGCTGTATGTCTCTGCCTATGCAAAGCACTCTGCCAAGACAACCAATCAGAGTGAGAATAAAGTGTTACAGACAGACAGGCTAAAGCTTTTCTAATATTAGATATGATGCGTATAATTCCATTCCAGCTGAACTAGAAGAAGAACGTATCTTGAAAATCTTAGTTGGCTTGCAGATACCTCATGAGGGGAAAAAAAAAAAGGAAATATTGTTGATCAAATAATTTGCTGTGAATTTTTTTTACCATGTTGTAATCTTTAGCAAGTGGATAAATGACTGAAATACCAACCCAATCTTGAGAGTAGACATTTCTGATATGAGCTGTGATTTGTCAGGCAAACAGCATTCTTTTTGCAACGCCTTTCTTTTCTCTGTCTCTTGTTTTTAGAACGAACTAATACAGAAAGTAGGGCCGCGTCTGAATAGTAAATATGCCGTGACAAGCATCAGTGCTCTGCGTGGGCTTCCTTCACAAGAAGGAACCTGCAAATCGTTCTACAAATAGAGGGCTTAGTTTCTTCATCAAAACAGGAGAAAATATATATTGTGTGCATTCAAGTAAAAGAACATGACCATGATGTTCTTTATTAGACCATTATATTAATCTTCAAGCTCTTGGAGGTGGGTGATAGCTTATAGCTTCTATGGGCCTGTAGACTAGAACATAATTAAAAAACTAACATAAAACTAATGAGGATGATGAGAAGTCGTATTCCAGCTTCATCTCACTATAAAGACTATTTTTTTTTGTTTTTTAAATTGAGTTTCACAAGAACAAGCTCCTAAATGAGACTTACTGCTTTTTATAAAGATAATAGAAATACTTGTTTTTGTGATATTCTGTTACTGATATCATCTATCCACCAGGCATGTTCAATTCAACACCTTGCAACCAACAAAAAAACTAGTTAAAAAAGACCTTTTATCTGTGTTCTTGTGACCTGCATGTATTGAATAAAAAGTTTTATTATTAGTAACACATTTTATTTACTCATAACGCTGCTCTAATTCAAAAATCGTTTACAGCTCATATTTCATGTTATTGTGTTTCCCTAAGTATTTTTCACAGTAGCTCACAAATCAAGATTTATCCTACAGCCTCATCCTCCTGCACTACCAGCTCAGCACATCTATTCATTTTTCCATACAGAGAGTGATGAATAATAGAGCAGTGAGTGACAAAGTACTTTATGTGGAAATGCAATTATATTCAAAATGTATTTCCCCCCTAGCTATTCTAATCACTCTTGACACAAAATTACTGGGAAGCAGGGTGGACGATACAAGCCAGTTTGTACAGACTCTTCAAATTGGAAGGAAGGTGCATTAAAATTAGATTTCAGCTGAACAAGGACAGGTCACTGGAGTGAACATTTTGATGCAAATAGAAAAAGAAAGATTTCCTGCAATAAGAAAAGAAGCTCATAGGAGTACAAAATGACTGTCCACAAGAATCCCATTCCCACCGATACAGTACATGTCTTCTATCTTTTCTCAGGCTCTGTCTAAACTCATTAGAAAGGTAATTGCAACTGTCTGCTCAAATGCTAAAGAACAGCAATTGCTGGTTTTTTCCCCCCTCTACTTCCTATTCCATTCACAGGTAATCTCTGTACAATGCCTGTAGAAAATAGCAGGTGAAGTATGCAAACACTGTATTCCAGCTAACTACCCATCTATTCACTTGTTAGCCAGGTAAAGTTTTTAAAGCAGATGGTACAGAAGTTTTGGCATTCTTAGAAATGTGAACTCCAAAATCTAGTAAAGCCTGAGTTTCAGTCCATTCTAAAAAAAGAAATGGCTGTAAAAATTCCTAGGCTGCGTAAAGTACGTAATAAGGCACTTACCATGCTTCACTGTATGGGATCTCCATAGAAACACAAACCTTTTTTCAGTATGGAATATTTGATTAAATACTTTTTTTGTATAAATGCACAATATTTGGCTGATTAAATGCCATCAGTACCTCTACAGTTATGTGTTTTATTATATTAGACATCCTGGACTAAGTTTTGAGAAGTAGTAGAGGTACAGCAAAGAATACTTAAGTTTATTAAATGTTGGCTTTTAAAATTTTTAAACATATTTATAGAATACTAAAGTATCTCCCATCATAGCTCAGCCTCTGGCATGGATCTTCAAGAACTCCTGGTGCTCAGGGTTCATAGTTTCATAGTTGGTAGGGTCAGAAGGGACCTGAGCAGATCATCAAGTGCGACCCCCACCCCCCGGGTAAGAGCGAGCACCACTTCTTTTGGAAGTTGGTTCCAGATCCTAGCCTCCCTGACTGTGAAGTAGTGCCTCCTGATATCTAGCCTGAATCTACTCTCAGTCAACTTATGACAGCTATTCCTCGTTATCTCCAGTAGTGCTTGGGGAATAGGGACTCTTCCATAGCCTGCTGGTCCCCCTTGGCCAGTTTGTAGATGGCCACCAGATTCCCTCTCAGCCTTCTCTTGTGGAGGTTGAACAGCAGTTGTGGAGGTTGAACAGTTCAGGTCCCATAGCCTCCGGTCATAGGGCCTGCCTTGCTACCCTCGATCATGTGAGTGGCCCGCCTTTAGACCCTCTTGATGCTGTCCACATGCCTCCTGAAGTGTGGTGCCCAGAACCGGATGCAGTACTCCAACTGTGGCCTAACCAATGTTGCATAGAAGGGGATAATCACCTCCTTGGACCTGCTCGTGATACATCTGTGGATGCATGACAAAGTGCGGTTAGCCTTCCTTACCGTGTCCCCACATTGGCAGTCCATGTTCATTTTGGAATCAGTAATGACACCCATGATCCTTTTCTGCCTCTGGGGTGCAGATCATCAGACCTGCTGATTTGAACACATCTGCTCCCACCAGAAATTCCCTGACTAAGTCCTCACTGACCCTGGGCCTGGCAGCACTTCACCTGGGTCCATTGGGGATCCCGGTGTGGGGGGATGCCCCGGTCCCTGCTCAAAAAGATGGAGGTAAAGAAATTGTTAAAGAGGGTAGCTTTGTTGTCTGGTGTGACCACCAGATTTCCTAGCATATCCTGCAGAGGCCCTATGTTACTCGGTACCTTCTTTTTGCCCCCTATGTAGGACTTCTTGTTATCCTTGATCTGGGTCGCTAGTCCCAGTTACATCTTCACCTTAGTCTTTCTAACAGCCCTCCTACAGTCTTAAGCAATGGAGGTATAATCCCCCTTGGTGATGGCCCCTCCCTTCCATTGGGTGCATGCCTCCTTTTTAGCTTTGAGATGTTCCTGGATGCTTTTGGTTAGCCATGGGGGCTTTTGAGCACTCTTGCCACTTTTGATCCACATTGGGATTGTCACCTTTTGGGCTTGGAGGATTGTCTCCTTAAAGAATGACCATTCTTCCTTGACTCCCAACTCTTCCCCCCTCTCCCCACTGAGACCTTGGTGCCTCCCTGACTAGTCTCCTTACCTCATGGAAATATGCTCTTTTGAAGTCTAGGTTGTTGCCTTACTACAGGTCTTTGCCACCTTGCACTGGATGGTGAATTCCAGCAGGCGATGATTGCTGTCGCCCAGGTGGTCAACCACCTGCAGTCCACTCACCAGGTCATCGCTCATGGCCAGGACCAGGTCCAAAAATGCATTTCTGCTGGTGAAGTGCCTGAAAATTGGAAGAAGGCCAATGTGGTGCTTATCTCCAAGAAAGGGAGGAAAGTGGATCCAGCAAACTATAGGCCCATCAGCCTGACCTCTATCCCAGAGAAGGTCTTAGAAAAGATAGGCAAAGAGGCCGTTCTTAACAGACTGACTGATACAACATCCTCAGGGATAGTCAGAATGGGTTTGTTGCGAATAGGTCCTGCTTCACCAATCTTTTTTCCTTTTATGACCAGGTGACCTATCACCTGGACAAGACAGTAGAGATTGATGTCCTATATCTTGACTTTAAAAAATCTGGTATCCCATGATCACTTCTTAGTAAAACTGGCTAACTGCAGACTTGGCCTCACCACAATCCACTGTCTGGGGAATTGGCTCTGTGGTAGGGCCCAGAAAGTGGATGTTAATGGAAGTCAATCATCATGGTGCCCTGTGGCCAGTGGGGTCCCTCAAGGCTCTGTCCTTGGGCCTATACTATTCAACATCTTCATTAATGATGTAGACATTGGTATCAGAAGTGGACTTGCCAAGTTCACAGATGACACCAAACTCTGGGGTAAAGCGTCCACACCTGAGGACAGGAGAGTGATCCAGGCTGACCTTGACAGGCTCAGAAAATGGGTGGATGAGAACCTGATGGTGTTCAACACTGAAAAATGCAAGGTTCTGCACCTTGGGAAGAAAAACCTGCAGCACGCTTATAGGCTCGGCAGTGCTACGCTGGCTAGCACTACAGACAAAAGGGACTTGGGGTCATGATTGACCACAAGATAAACATGAGCCTTCAATGTGATGCTGCAGCTAGTAAAGCAAGCAAAATGTTGGCTTGCATCCATAGATGCTTCTCAAGCAAATCTCGGGATGTTATTCTCCCATTGTTCTTGGCCTTGGTGAGGCTGCAGCTGGAGCACTGAATCCAGTTTTGGGCTGCACAGTTCAAAAAGGACATGAAGAAGCTTGAGAGAGTCCAGAGGAGAGCCACATGCATGACTATGGGTCAGGAAAACAGACCTTATGATGAGAGGCATGGGACTCTTCAGCCTGGAAAAGTGGAAGCTCAGGGGTGATCTGGTGGTCACCTATAAGTTTATCGGGGTGCTCACCAGGATCTGGAGGAACATCTGTTCACCAGAGCACCCCAAAGGATGACCAGGTTGAATGGTCACAAACTCCTTCCTCCAAGACCATTTCAGGCTGGCCATAGGAATGAACTTCTTTACTGTCCGAACCCCCAAGGTTTGGAATAGACTGTTGCCAGAGATGGTTCAAGCACCTATTTTGAATGCCTTCAACAGATAATTGGATGTTTATCTTGCTGGGATCCTGTCATCCCTTCTGACTTCCTGCCCCTAGGGCAGGGGGCTGGATTTGATAACCTTCTGAGGTCCCTTCCAGCCCTAATGTCTTTGAAATCAGTATAAAATGAAAATGGTCATAGTCTCACCTACTATATGAGCTGCTTCTGCCAAATTCCTCATTCACAGTATCACAGGAGAAAATGCAGACTTCCTGGGACCTAAGCAAATTATGCCTTTAGAAGCTGATCCAACACTTCATTCATCATTGGGAAATAAACTGGAAGACAGTGTAGATCACAAAGTATTTGTTTAATCTTTTCCTGATGAGAAGTGGAAAAAAGAAAAAGGGAAAGCAAGCAGCATGTTCTGCATTAGTGGCATTCTCCAGATGGCTGTAGGGTAAAGACTGCATTAATTTGCACTGGTGGTGGCAAAAGCAAAATTAAGCTGAGGTCCACATTTAGAAGAAAACCTCACTATCCCTTACTTGATCATCCATGATTGAAGAATGTGGGGGGGACTCCACTCTCCAAAAAAAGTAGACTGTGGATATATCTATATGTGCAATTGCCATGCCTGGAACAACTCTGGTGCACTTTTGTGCCAGAGTTTATTACACCTGTGCGTGCCATTTGTACATGCACCTTGGACCACAGTACATGGAGCCACAGCAGAGTAGCTCCAGCCCCCAGAGTAGCCCCCAGCAGGAGGCCGAATGGGTTGGCCTGCCAGCCAAGGACTGCTCCTACCCAGCTTGGTGTGCTTTGGATGTGCTGACTAGGTACTGTGGCCGGGGGGGGGGTGGTGATTAACCCTCAGATACAAACAGGCCGGGGACAAAAGGGTTATGAAGCCTTGTTTCCTTTTTCCTCTACTTCTTTCCGTTCAAGAAAAATCCGAACAGACAATGTAACAAATAAATGCTTTACTCACACTGTTGAAGTACACAGCCTAGGCACCTTCCATAAAAGTTACACGGGGTAGCACAAAAATGCTCTATTCGCACTTCCGCACCAGCAGTTCCCCTTTACAACAACTTCGAAACTAAACCTACGAGGAACTTGAGAGCTCGTCACACATCTGAATGATGTATTCAGACGTGATGGGGGCATCCGGGGGGACAGGGATACCGTGGACGCAGGTCCTTCAGTGAGGGTGATCAAGCCTCTCCGATGTTGTGTGGGTCCCACCTGGTTCCAGAAATTTCTCCCCTTTTATAAGCTAGAGAGCCAATCAGAATGTGCCCTGTGTGTCAGCTGACTTTCAGTCAGCGTCTGGTCACTTTTTATCTAGACATAGTGGCATTTGGTCACCTTTTATTTATCACAAGTACAAGGGTTCTTCAGTGCACTGCTAGCTGGCAGGCAGCTCCCCCTGTACTGAGGCACCCTCGTGTCCCAGTCAGCCTCATCAGCGTCTACACATGTGTTGCAATGGAGTAAATAACTGTTTTAGGACTACTGTCTGGTAGTGCTATCCTCTGGTGGAGTTAATTAGCTTACTCTATCCTAATAGCACTGCATAAGTAGACATGGATGCTTTACTGTGAAGCTCATTAGGCAACTTTTCAGTAAATATCTCATGTAGATGCACTCGGTAGGTTGTGAACTTCAGTAAACAAAAATGTAACCGCTGGGGAAACCAATTATTCCCTCTCCCCCCACCACTCCTCTCCCTTACCCCCTGCTTTGGTCTTATCCAAAACCACAAATGAAGAACTTTTACTGTCAACAGAATCTAGAGAGATGCTAGGGGTCATGAGTAGCAGGGGCAATGCATAGGGGGTGCACATTCCCCTAGGAGGTGCACATGGGTGAATGTGCACCCCCTGAGCATGACGGTGCACACCCTAGGAAAAAGGTGCTGCTGGTGGTGGCTATGGGTGATCACCAACCCTTGGCCAGTGCTTGCCACTCCTTCCCACTGCTGCAGTGCTGACAGAATCTGTGGGAGCTCGCCTGATTACTGCAGCCACATTCCCACTGCTCCTGCCAGCACCATGCCTCCCCAGTCGCCAAGGGCACGAGTCAGTCATGATGATTAGAGCTGCATGTTAGTAAAGCGTTTTCAGTTAAAGTCACCTATCCAAGACCTGATAGGTGACTTTAACTGAAAGAACTAGCAACACAAAGAAAAACATTCCTTTATTCCCTTTTTTCTAGCACCTTGCTAGAATTGACTTCTACTGACTAACTATACCGACAAAGTTAGCAGTGAAACTGCACCATTGAGTGATTAATGTAAATGAGAATGTCATGAAGACATTTTTGAGATAAGCATGATTTTAGGTGCCGCAGTATAAATTGGCAAAGATTTTTAATTAATTTATTCTCATTATTGTATTTCTTATTTATGATAGAAAAGCCACAGTGATTAAGTCTGTAATGGGGGCAGATAAGGAATTTATCATTATAATGGCAAGTTTGTTTTTTTTCTTCTTTGCTGCTTTTTTAGTGTACTTTAAAGTGTGATTATAGTTATACTGAAGAGTGACTCTAATTTGCTTTGTTTGACTAATGCAATGGCTTTCCCTCCCTGAACCTGCTAATCCCGCAACCTCAGCCTAAGACTTGAATAGTATCTTCTGTGTAGCTTGCACATCCTTACCCATGAGGTAAAATAACATAGCAATACCCTATTTCTCAAAGGTTCTTGCCATATGTAAATCTCACTCTTGTCTCTACATGCCCTTCCATGATGTATAGGCAATCTCCCTTAGCTCTAAGGCTTTGACCCTCTGAGACACTGGTAGAGATGGAAGAATGCTACTTCAGTGGACGTGTGTCCCTGATTTTTATTGTTCACAAGCATTGGTGTTAATTTATCAATTGCTTACATGCATTGCCTCTTATTATACTCTCCTGCTTCAAAAATACTTTAGGAATGAACTAGAAATTTCTAGCACTAATGGTGGCATTTGGTGATATACAGTGTACCTTACTTAATTTCTGCAAGAAGAAGTTCCCTAGGTACCAACTGGAACTGAACGATCCTGTCCAAGAAAACTGTGTGTATGCAAACAAATTGTACTAATACTTCACCCCACAGAACTATGAGGACCTGAGAGACCTCCAAGGACCGATACATGCTGTTTACAACAAACAGAGAGTTGGCTGTATTATATCTCAAGTGACTCTTGAGGCATTCCCACAAGCTTAGAACTGGTTCAAACATATGCAAAGAAATAACATCCTACCAAACTCTCAGCTCCTTGGATTTCAGCAAAACATAATTGAAGATGATGATCTGGAAAAAGAAAATACACATTAAAACAAAATGAGATATTTTACATTAATTATATTTAATATTGGAAGGTCAGTTAATTTCCATATTAAAATAACACCAAGTGTAGTGCCACAGGATTTAACCTACAAATGCAGCCTAATTCAGTATAAGCTTGGTTATCAGCTTTGTAAACTGTGTCTGTAAATTCGTTGTGATAGAAAAAAGACTTGAAGCTTCCTCCTTGCTAAAGGTGACATCTGTGCTCGAGGAGTGAACTAATGGCCAGATCCAATTTAACTCAATACAATGTGTCTCGCTCATTGGCTTGAGTGCGCTTTGGATCAATCCCAAAGGGCCTCAGGAATGCACGACATTGGGCAGTCTAACCCTCTCCAGCAAAGAATAGTTTAATTTTAAGTGCAGTGTTGTCCTCTTGATACCAAATTAGGCCTGGCAGGAGGAGATTGAGCATGCTTCACACCTTGTACAATTAACTCTTAAAAGTGTGTGGTGTTTTAGGACTTTGGAGTATTACAGGGAAGGCAAGGAAACCAAAAAACAAAAAACCCAAGTAAAACGCAGTCCCTTTCCCGGAGATTATAACCTGAAAAATTATTTGAATTTGTTCATCTCACAAGCAAGATTCACACTGGAGTCAAATTGGGTTGCTTAAGCACAGTCTGCACGATTAGTCCCTCAGCATATTGTTTTCCTATAAAGTTTCAGTATTACGATTAAACAGAACTTCAATTATTCTCTTTGTTTGCTTTTTTTATTAGTAATTTGACCACTGCAAGAAGAAAGTAATTAAAGACATGGAGAATAAGGGAACATTTTCCTCTAGGGCTTCCCAGTGTGTTGGTTTCTCTGTATGAGAATGCTGCAGAGATTCAGATCAATAATTTTGTGTGAAATTTGCTAAGAACAAATATCATTCTTGGTCATGCGTCTAAAGACATATAGCATTCTGTGTTCTAGATCACTTCAGCAATCACTTCAGTAATTTCAGAGCCACCCAGAATATCACTGAAATAAATGTGTGGGGGGAGTGTATAGACATATGCACATGCACACATGTATAGTCACATTATATGTATATAATATGACTATATATGTGTGTATAAAGGTAGTTGGACAACTGTAACTTTGGCTTAATTACCATGGGTATTCAATGCAAAAGCATTTATTGCTATTGTAGAAGATTATTAATAATATAAATTTTAAATGTTGTTTATGAAAATTGAATTTAAAGGTGACATACACTCTGTGTGTGTGTGTGTGTGTGTGTGTGTGTGTGTCTTAAGCAATTGTCACAGGAGTTATATGCTTTATTTGGCAAAGTGCAGTGTGTAGGGTTCCTGGTGCCCTGTGTAACAGAGAGCCTGGGGCCCCTTGTTACTTTAAGATAAAAGCAGCTCTGCCAGGGAGCACTGTAGGCTTGGAAGGCCCCTGGAGCTGCAGGTCGCTGGGGTAACAGGCTAATGGAGCAATTGGCAGGCACCTGTAGGTGGTTACCTGACCGGATGTAGTCAGGGCCTTGGGAGCATATAAGCCCAAGGCTGGGGCTGACAAAGGAGTCTTTCCCTGGCAAGGCTCAAAGTACAAAGCTCCTGCCAAGAACAACTACTTGTGTATGTTGGACTGGCCACTTTGCTGACTGCAGGAACAATGAGACTCAGGGAGCTCACAAGGTGCCCAGGGTGGGAGGTAGGCTGTATTGGGGAGTGAAGGTTTACACTCCAAAATGAACAGAGGTCTGTTTTGCCTTTATGTTTATGCTAAAAGCCCAGGAGCTTATGATTATGTTGTGTTTACACTGGAGGTTTGGGTGGGACTGAAGGGGTGGTATACAGGGGTCCCATTATTCCCTATGGGACACTCAGTAGCCTTGAGCCCTGCCAGGGGTGTCTGAGCTATTGTTGAACCCAGAGAGGGGCACAGTCATGCAGGGGCCAGAGGCTCAGTGACCAGAAGGGATAGATTGAAGCTAGTGCCTCAGGGCCACGTCTGATACAGTGGATCCATGCTAGAAGCTTAGCTAGATTAAAGGGGTATGGGCTGAGAAGGCTGAAGCACTAACAAAGGGAAAAACATTACAGTAATACCTGTGAGGCATGAAGCATAGTATAGGGGAGGATTTGGAGCCATGGACTACAGAGGTCCAGCAGGGGGCCTGAGGACCAATGGGGTGCTGGGGAACCCTAGAGGGCATTCAGCAGAATTAGGGCCATGCAAAGGCCTGTGACCAGCCTCCCTATTATTACAGCATCAAGGCATGGCAGAAGTGATAAGAAAGTGTTCTAGGGGCAGAGCAAGCTTGGTCACAGAGCCACCAGAAGGCATCACAACCACCCCAGTACTCCGACGTGCTACACCCCAGCATAGAGCCTGTAAATTCAGATAAGGATCGGATGGTGCTTGTTGAAACTAGGAATCTAGTTCCAATGATCCAAGTCTTCTACAAATGTTGGTTTGTTCCTCCAATCAAATGCAGGAAGAGAAGCAATAGTGTTTGATTTAGGGCCCTTCTACATCTACAGGTAAAAGTGCAATGGGATCTAATGCATGAACCACACAATCGTACCTCCTGCTATTTCAAACATGCATGGGCAGAGGTACGATTGTGGGATTGTGCATTAGCTCCCATCATGCCTTATTGTTGGTGCAGGGGAACCCTGGGATCATGATGCTGGACTCCCCCTGTATCAGCTGCTATGGCTGCAAGCCCTGCAGCTGTCATGGCTGGCAGCAAGGGAAGTCTCAGGAACACTGCCCCCACTGTGAACCTTGTATGTGGGGGTAGTATGGAGAATGTTTCTGTGGCTGTAAGCCCTGAACCTCATAAGGTTTGTGGTGGCACCAGCTTTCTCCCTGCTGCCATCACTGTGAGCCCCAAAGCCAATGAGGGTCATAGTGGGGGGCAGCACCAGAAACACTGCCACTGATGTGAGCCTTGTCAGCTGAGGAGGTGGTAGTGGGTGGTGTATCCCTTTGATTGCGAGCCCCTCAGTTAATGGGGCTCCTAGGCATGAGGGAGCACTTGCCCACACATTTAATTAATGGTGTGATTAGAACAAGCTATGAAGATATTACATGTTTCTTGTGGAATAACTTTATAGCTTATTTCTTGTTTTATCACAGCACTAATTGGTTGAACGTGTAGCTCGGTCACAACTTAAGGCATGGTTAACTGGTTAATTATGCCTTAAGTGTAATGCACAGAGTCACACTAGGCACTTGCCTTAGTCACTAGCAAGGAACCAAAGTATCTCCACTGTTAAACAGTTGTCCTTCATCAATATGGAAAAAAATAGGTGTTCTCTCGTATTATTATTTTAAAATATATTTTGCAATTATTTGAAGAATGTAAATGTTGATTCAGTTGATTGAATTATGGGGCTAGACTGTTCCTCTTTTAGGAATGTTCAGACAGTTGACAGGTACTTGTCAAAATGTTTGGAAATCTCTATAAGATTAAGATTAATCTCTGTAAGTATAAAAATTGTTGAAAATATTCAGAGGAAATTGTGATCTGCTGGAGGATCTTTCACAAGAACCAAGAACTGGAAGAGTTAGTGATGCTGACTTTAGGAACGTCCATTAAGGTATGTAAACTTTGCCAAATCCTGGGAAGCATTGTCCCAGGTCCTTGTCTGTGTCCTGAAAATTGGTCCAGCCGATTTCAAAAAGCGGTTTAGCTAATGAAGTTAAATTGTCCAGGCAGGCAAGTGGATGGAGAGGCAGGACAGCATATCAGTTGCAAAAGAGATTTTACTTACGCCTCTGATGACACTGGCGTAGGCAGTGAACTATTGCTTGGTTACAGGTGCAGGTAACAGATGACAGGTAATGGAACAGATAACAGGTATCTTAACGGGTAATGGGATGTAACATGACGAGTCACAAATTGTAGATGCAACGAGCTAGCAATGTACAGGTTACGTTGGGAAAGACGACGATGGGGAGATATTGGAGGGTGATCAGGCTGCCAATAGTCTCAGAGGTACTCTCATAGATCTCCAACACGTGTGCACGGATCTCTCCTCAGAGTTCTCCGACTTGGGCGGAAATTACGTAATCTTCTATAGCAAGGCTCAACCAATTACTGTCCACAAAATAGCGTTCCGGATGGTGACATAATCACTCCCCATATTTGGAGGCAACTTGGGGTGGGGCTAGTTGCTCGCATAGTCCATTGTGTCCTTTTTGAGGACTCAGTCATGACATGCCCCCTTGTTCATAGCACAATAGATCTACAGGTATATCTTAAATTGCTACTTCATCTACAAACTCATTGGGTTCAGGAAACTCTGGCATACGGGTATATACAAAGGAAGATCATTTTACAAAACGGTTTTTGATAACTTGTACAATACAACATCCCATACAAATAACTACTATAATCATTACAAATGGCATTAACACAGTAATAAGGGGGGTTAACAAATGCATCTGATAACTTGTACAATACAACATCCTATACAAATAACTACTATAATCATTACAAACGGCATTAACACAGTAATAAGGGGGGTTAACAAATGCATCAGCCAGGAAGGTGTATCCCATCCCATTCAATTAAGTATATCCGCCAACCATACTTCCCCCATTCTGGAGATTCTATTCGTGTCTGCTGCGATCTTTCTTATGGCTTCAATTTGTTGTTCTAATGGAACGGAAACATTTGGGATACTTATACTACAATATGTTGAGAACAGGTTAAGGTATTGGCATAGCTCGCCGTGGTGAAGTAGCATGGCGTCTAAGGCTAGCCAGTTCTGCATGGTCATGGCGGACATACTCTGCAACTGCTGAGTGAGCAGGTTAAAAGCTTCCAAGGTTGAATTAGCTAGGCCTTCAACTTGTTCCGCCAATACAGGTATAGCTATGCTAGCTTTAGCGATGCCTATTCCCCCCAGCAAAATAGCCCTCAAGCGCCCATTGCATTCCACAGTCAATTTTCTCGTGTTGAGGGAGAGTACTGCAAACCGAAGCATAACGTCTGGAACACCAGAGTAAGACAAGGCTGTCTGGGTGAAAGGTGTTGGCACAGAAGCAGACACAATGTGACTATAGCTAGGAAGCAGTTTGTGTTCATTAGGGTGGCTGGAAGGATGTTGTATAACCACCCGTCCAAGCACACCCACAGCAACCCAATTGGGGCGGGAGTGTTGAGTTTGGCACAGCTCTGATTTTCCCACCTCCAGTAGGCTAACTCATTAGGTAGCATGGCGGAATTGGGCGGTCAGGCATATCCATGACACCACTG
The DNA here is from genome assembly GCA_030014935.1 of Caiman crocodilus. Lineage (NCBI taxonomy): Eukaryota > Metazoa > Chordata > Crocodylia > Alligatoridae > Caiman > Caiman crocodilus. The sequence goes on from JAGPOW010003395.1 coordinate 34,416,926, forward strand.
GCTAAGAGTGGTGCCCTAAGCACAGGGTAAAAAAATGATGACCAATATTGTGGGTCAGAGACGTTCACAGCTAAGGTGTCATTCCATGCAACGAGCGCGGTGCAGTTATTAAGAGTCGAATAAATAACCGGAATCGAGCGTTTAGGGGCGGTGGAGGGCGGTCCGGGTGGTAACTTTAGGAACCACAATGGGCGGTACTTTGTAGGATCCCAGGCCAGGGAATTATCAGGCCTGGTCCAATGCTCCCCCTTGGGGTTAATACCCCAGGGTATTTCGGAGCAATTAATTTGGTCTGGATCCGTTGAGCCGGAGAGGCTAGTCGTGGCTAGATCTTGGGTGCAGTTATGTTTTAATATACCGTCAAGTGTAAGATTTGGCACCTGAGTGGTGGCCTACTAGGCACCCCATGGGAAATTCAGTCACAATAACACTCCTAGGCATGTCATTATTTCTAGCCGCAAACCAAGCACTAACATTAAATGCATAAACATAGGGGTCTAATACTTGACTGGTAACTGAAATGGGCAAACGTAGACAAGCAGTTAACCCATCCTCAGTGTCGAATGCCTCGGCCCACACAGACAGCATAGTTAACACCATGTTTGAGTCTTGTGCTATGCCGATCGTGACGTGGTAGAGAAAGATTGTCCTGAGCACTGCCTGTACGGTGTTGTAAGGAAGTTTTGTGTCGTCTCTCATCTTCTGAGCACGGGTGGAGGCGATTCCTTCCCCCTCTTGTCATCGTCAACTCCTTCACCTAGGGATGTGCCTCTGAAAGACAAAACTTATAACAGCACTTAGTCATCTTGAATACTAGTTAACGGAGCGCACTGGGTTAGCCAATTATGGTGTGCTATAATGACAGTGCGATCAGGCTTTTCATCTAACAGAACAGAATAGGTGTTTGGATACGGCTCAGATTGACGAACTGTTCCCTTATGGACCACTGGATGAGATTGACGAGGGTGTGGTATCGAGACCCACACTAACTCGTCAGGGTGGAAATTAGGTTTCCAGGGTAAAGGGTTCCTAGGTGTTGTCTCGTCCCATGATGGCTTCATGGAGTTCAGTGAAATAAGGACATCGTGATTGTACTTGGTCCAATTCTTATATGTCCCTCTGCCCCTTAGACGAAGCTGTTCTTTATATAAGCCTGTATGTCTCTCCACAACACCGTTGGACTGTGGGTGGTACTGATGATAACGTTAACTTGAGATCCGGTATCTAACTTGTTTTCAGTGATTTAGATTCTTTGGATGGTGCACCATAAATTCTGTGTAGGGACAGAGTCAGTCGAGTCCAAATGGGGCTGGCCGCTGGCAGCGCCGCCAGCTGTTACTCGTTTTTTGGTTTCTCTCCGAACTTAAATCCCATGGATACGGCTAGTTGACGTTCTCCTTCATCCCTGAGGAGGCGTAGCTGTTGTTTCGTGAGTTTGGTGTGATTGAGCAAAAATCCAAACATTGCTCTCTCCTCGGGTGTTCATTGCGGCAGCTGGCATGACTCCCGTTGATAGTTGAGTTCCTGATACCTTGGCTTCGGGGTCTCGACCAGGTATGCCGAAATCTGATCCTTTACATTAGTATGTCATTCCTCACCTGTCTTCATAAGTGCCTGCAGTCGAAGAAGGTGACTTAAAATATCCCCTGCTTGTTGGCCCGCTACTGGGTTCAGAAGGAGTCGGAGCATGATGGCATCTGCTCCTCCAGACACTTCCACGCAGGCTTCTATGGCTTCCAGTGTTGCTGGTATCGCTCCAGGATTTCTCAAGTAGTGATCCTCCTCTACATTGTGCCTGGGTCAGTGTTAGCCGGTGGGCTCTAGGATTCCATGTGAGGTATGCGATTCCTATGACGGCCAAAAGCAGTTGTTCTGCATTGGCTTTCCATTGTCACCCTTCGTGCCAAACATGGGACTTATGAATTACTTGACCCACGACGAGCACTGGGAGTGAGATGGGCCGGTGACTGTTATCCATGACCACATCCAGATCAGTGGCTTGGCCCCCACTCCATGCAGCTTGTCGGGTCAGGGCACTTGCTTCTTCTAGGTCCAGTGTGTCAGACCCGAATTCCACAATCAGTCGCCCCAACCACATGGTTAGGGTTTCTTCGGGCTTTACTTTTGATTCCCAGCACAGCTCCTGCAATTCTGGCCGGGTGCACGTGCAATAAGTGGTGGTTGTCCGGGTGGTACCTTGTGTATCTGTAACTTGCTTCACCAGCGCTACTGGATAAGTTGCAGTCAAGAGGGATTTTTCTGTGTCCACTGTGAGTGCTGGATACAATTTTCCTCCCTCAGCTGGGAGCGTTGGATACATTTTTCTTCCCTCATAGGGAGGCTGCCTCTCCTTCTGCATCACATCAGGGGGCATACCATCTCTCGGTACCACTCCAGAGAACGTACCATCTTTTGGTGCCACTCCAGGGAACGTACCATCTTTTGGCGCCACTCCGGGGAATGGAGCCAAAGGTGGTGACATGGCCAACCATCCCCCTCGGGGCAGATCCACTTGTTCACGCTCTCTCTTTTTCGTGCCCTTTTTCGATTTCACCGGCGCCATTTCTTAGCTGCAGCTCGGAGCCCCCCGCCGCCTGTTCCAGTGATGCCACGCTCATTGTTTGCAATTGCATTTCTAAATTTGTGTTTTCTCTTAAGAAACCTGCCACCGCCCGAAATAACACATTAATCATTTTTCCTTAATTCCACTTAATTCCTAACCACTTCGCTGTGTGACGACCCTCTGTCTCCAGCCCCTCCCATAGCTGGCTCAGGAACTCATGCCCCCTCGACCCAGGCACGAGTGCTAGACAACTGAACCGGTCTGATGGGATAGGTTCCCCTCCTTCCCTCAGGTACCGCATGCACCGGGCAAATTCCTGGGAGGGAGTCGGTTTTTCTGCTCCCTTCGTCTTCACCCCCGCTAGGGATAGGGACGATACCATGTCCACCAGCCTGAAGCAGACCCGTTCACTGACCATAATGCAGCCAAACGCCTCAGGGTACATGCTTACTTTCCACTCCTTAACGATCGGCTCCTCTCCCCTTACAGAGAAATAGCCTTCAAGGAGGTTCTCTCCTTCCCCTCCAACCGCCCAAGGGTAGGCGATATGCACCCAGAACTCCTCCACATGGTCCCC
>JAGPOW010003395.1:34420165-34430400 GCA_030014935.1 Caiman crocodilus
TTTGATAACTTGTACAATACAACATCCCATACAAATAACTACTATAATCATTACAAATGGCATTAACACAGTAATAAGGGGGGTTAACAAATGCATCAGTGAGGAAGATGTAGCCCATCCCATCCAATTAAATATATCCGCCAACCATCCTTCCCCCATTCCGGAGATTCTATTTGTATCTGCTGCAATCTTTCTTATGGTTTAAATTTGTTGTTCTAATGGAACAGAAATGTTTGGGATACTTATACAACAATATGTTGAGGACAGGTTAAGGTATTGGCATAGCCCGCTGTGGTGAAGTAGCATGGTGTCTAAGGCTAGCCGGTTCTGCATAGTCATGGTGGACGTACTCTGCAACTGCTGATTGAGCAGGTTAAAAGCTTCTGAGGTTGAATTAGCTAGGCCTTCAACTTTTTCCGCCAATACAGCTATAGCTATCCTAGCTTTAGTGATGCCTATTCCCCTGGCAAAATACCCTTCAAGAACCCATTGCATTCCACAGTCAATTTTCTCGTCTTGAGGGAGAGTACTCCAAACCGGAGCGTGACATCTGGAATGCTGGAGTAAGACAGGGCTGTCTGAGAGAAAGGTGTTAGTACTGAGAGGCAGACACAACGTGACTATAGCTAGGAAGCAATTTGCGTTTGTTAGGGTGGCCGGAAGGGTGGTGTATAACTGCCTGTCCGAGCACGCCCACAGCAACCCAATTAGGTCAGGAGTGTCGAGTTTGGCACAGCTCCGATTTTCCCACCTCCAGTAGGCTAACTCATTAGGTAGTATGGTGGAATTGGGCAGTCAGGAGTATCCATGACACCACTGGCTAAGAGTGGCCACCCCCAGCATGGGGTAAAAAAATGATGACCAATCCTGTGGGTCAGAGACATTCACAGCTAAGGTGTCATTCCATGCAATGAGCACGGTGAGGTTATTAAGAGTCAAATAAGTAACCGGAATCAAACGCTTGGGGCGGTGGAGGGTGGACCAGGTGGTAACTTTAGGAACCACAGTGGATGGTACTTTGTAGGATCCCAGGCTAGGGAATTATCAGGCCTGGTCCAATGCTCTCCCTTGGGGTTAATACCCCAGGGTATTTTGGAGCAGTTAATTTGGTCCAGATCCATTGGTCCGGAGAGGCTAGTCGTGGCTAGGTCTTAGGTGCAGTTATGTTTTAATATACTGTCAAGTGTAAGATTTGGCACCCAGGAGTAGTTATAATCGAATGGTGGTCTACTAGGTGCCCCCACGGGAAATTCGGTCACAATGACAGTTCTAGGCATGTCATTATTTCTAGTTGTGAGCCAAGCACTAACATTAAATGCATAAACATAGGGGTCTAACATTTGACTGGTAACTGAAGTGGGCAAACATATATAAGCAGTTAACCCATCCTCAGTGTCGATTGCCTCAGCCCACGCTGATAGCATAGTTAGCACCGTGTTTGAGTCTTGTGCTACGCTGATCGTGATGTGGTAGAGAAAGATTGCCCCGAGCACTGCCTGTACAGCGTTGTAAGGAAGTTTTGTATCGTCTCTCATGTACTGAGCGCAGGTGGAGGTGATTCCTTCCCCCTCCCGTCGTCGTCAACTCCTTTACCTAGGGATGCTCCTCTGAAAGACAAAACTTATAACAGCACTTAGTCATCTTTAATACTTGTTAACAGAGCGCACCAGGTTAGCCAATTATGGTGTGCTATAATGACAGTGTGATCGGGCTTTTCATCTAATAGAATAGAATAGGTGTTTGGATACGGCTCAGATTGACGAACCATTCCCTTATGGACCGCTGGACGAGATTGACAAGGGTGTGGTATCGAGACCCACACTAACTCATCAGGGTGGAATTTAGGTTCCCAGGGTAAAGCATTACTAGGTGTTGTCTCATCCCATAATGGCTTCATGGAGTTCAGTGAAATAAGGATGTCATGATTGTACTTGGTCCAATTCTTATATGCCCCTCTGCCCCTTAGACAAAGCTGTTCTTTATATAAGCCTATATGTCTCTCCACAACACTGTTGGACTGTGGGTGATATGGAAAATGAAGGTGCCACTTAATGTCACGGAGAGGAGCGAATATGTCTAGCGTGTTGGAATTGAATGGTGGTCCTCCGTCTGATTGGATCTCATGCGGTGTTTTCCAGGTGGAGAATGCTGCAGTTAACGTGATGATCATGGTGGTAGCATTTAGGTGGGTTCCTAAATCTGCTATGACGAGTCCTTTATTTGGTGGCTTAACTCCTGGTAGTGGTCCTACCATGGTCCACTTACCATGCCTACCATGGTCTACTTACCATGCCTTCCCAGGAGGGAAGTGTTCTGGGTTTAATGCACCAACATGATAATTAGTGCGATGGCACTTATAGTTTTCTTTCATGTAAGCCTCGCAACTCTTAGCTATTCATCTCCAGTTGGTTCAAGAGGCATACAGGCCCGGTTTTTGAGCTTTGAGTTTCCATCGCCGGTAGCTGGCTTGGGGTCTGGGATGTCCCCACTGTTCGTGAAGCCATATATTAAGAATGGATCTACTTCAGAAGACAATTCCTGAGTTGAGGCTGCCATAACCACATCGCGTTGCATAGGGTCTTCTAGCAACTTATCGATACTTGCATGTACTGGATCGGTATCTGGTCTATGTGAATGCATATGTTTCGTGAGTGGAGGAGTCGTAAAAGTGGAGATCGCCTCTTTGATGTCCTTCCAAATGGATTAATTTTCAGTCTCTGTCGCTGTGCCTGTCACGATCTGATAAAAGTACACGGAGTCAATCGCTATGACTGGGATGGGAAGTGTGTTTTTGTGGTGATCGAGACAATGTTGCATGGCCGCCTTGAAACCCAGCAGCTCACAAAGTTGAGGCAAATTTTCCTCTGGAATCAGGTTAAACACCTCTGCACTATGGCACGGTTTGCAATAGTATCCATAACCCCCTCCTTTTCGTGACGTTCCATTCAAGCCAATCCACGTGGAGGCCATGGTCCCGTATAGTACAGGTGGGTGATCAACAACTAGATCAAAGGTTGGTGCCGCATCTTCATGTTTCCAGCAGTGCCAATAATAATGATGATTAGGAACTAACGTGTTCCAAGTTTTGGGTTCCTTTGGAAATGTGGGTCAATCCATTCTGGGTCCACTGTGGATATTAAACTCGCAATTGGTGCTCAAAGAATCCCGTATCCTGAGGATAGTGACTCAGCAAGTTGGCCTGCAAGTAGGATTTTTGCTAGTTGCCCGTAACGATTCTGGGTGGCATGCAGGGTCTTATGTGCTGTGAAGACAACCGTTGTGGGCTGTGGCCCAGACGTGGGTGACGATGTATCTAAAGGTAACGATTAAAGGCTCGCTCAAGTTGATGGCAGTAAGCAAAGTGTTTCTAAGAGCTGTTAAAAGGCGATGGAGGTGATCATCATCACACACTGTCCACGGTTTAGACTTCTGGGTCTTCTCCCGAACTTGTCATTGTAGCTTTGCGATGACGGGAAGGTGTATAGGATGGATGTACTGCCTGTACCAGTTTAAATAACCTAAGAGTCACTGAAGTGATCTTTTATCTGTTGGAAGTGGGTTCGTTAGAGGTTCAAAGTCTGGGACCCCATGAGTAGCGCTGCATTTGGTGTTGCCGTCGAAGGTTGTACCCAAAAATGTAATACTTACAGTGGGTTCTAAACGTGATTTATCCAAGTTGACGATCCATCCGTCCTTTTGAAGATGGTTGATGAGATGAGCAATGACCTTCCTAACAACTGAAGGATTTTGACCCATGATTGCGATATCATCGACGTAGTTCCAGATCTTATACTTGTCTTTTTTCTGGCTACTATTTACGGTTGTGAAAGCCTCCAGTGTGTGATTCATAGCACCATGCCCTTTTTCAGTTTCACCGGTGCCATTTTTTAGCTGCGGCTCGCCTCCTGCTCCAATGACTCATTGTCCGCAATTGCATTTCTAAATTTGTGTTTTCTCTTAAGAGACCTGTCACCACCCGAAATAACACATTAATCATTTTTCCTTTATTCCACTTAATCCCTGACCACTTTGCTGTGTGACGACCCTCTGTCTCCAGCCCCTCCCATAGCTGGCTGAGGAGCTCGCTCCTTCCCTCAGGTACCGCATGCACCGGGCAAATTCCTGGTCGGGAGTCGTTTTTTCTGCTCCCTTCGTCTTCACAGCCACTATGGATAGGGACGATACCACATCCACCGGCCTGAAGTGAACCCATTCGCTGGCCATAACGCAGCCAAATGCCTCAGGGTACATGCTTGCTTTCCACTCCTTAACAATCAGCTCCTTGAAATAGCCTTCAAGGATGTTCTCTCCTTCCCCTCCAACCACCCAATGATAGGCAGTGCGCCCAGAGCTCCCCAACATGGTTCCTGTGGCGCCCCCTGGTGCGCCAGGGGCAACACTTAATTAAATCCTTCTCCACCACATTGCCTTTGGATCCTGTTTGTGACGCCATGTCCTGAAAATCGGTCCAGCCAATTTCAGAAAGTGGTTTAGCTAATGAAATTAAATCATCCAGGCAGCTGAGTGAATGGAGAGGCGGGACAGCGTATCGGTTGCAAAAGAGATTTTACTTACGCCTCTGATGACACTGGTGTAGGCGATGAATGATTGCTTGGTTAAAGGTAACAGATGACAGGTAACAGGTTACTTAACGGATAACAGGATATAACGTGACAAGTTGAAAATTGTAGATGTAACGAGCTAGCAAGGTACAGGGTACGTCGGGAAAGATGACGGCGGGGAGATATTTGAGGATGATCAGGCCACCAATAGTCTCAGAGGTACTCTCAGAGATCTCCAACACATGTGCGTGTTCTCCTCAGAGTTCTCTGACTTGGAAAGAAATTACATAATCTTTTATAGTAGGGATCAACCAATTACTATCCACCAAATATCAACCCTGATGGTGATGTACTCACTCCCCATATTTGGAGGCAACTCAGGGTGGGGCTAGTTGCTTGCATAGTCTATTGTGCTGTGGGCACTTAACTCTTTTGAGGACTCAGTCATGACAATCTGCAGGTGGATAGCTAGTTGTTTTTTATTACTGACTTAAATATGCAGCAGATAATTGCCCTTATTACCCTGATTCAGCTATTTGGGCTAGTTAGTGATGGATCCAGTGCAGTTTCTGCATGTACTCCTTCTTTCCTGTTTGACAGAAAAGGTAGAATATCTCTGCTTCTCCTAAGTGCTTATCATGAGCTAGACTGATGAAGTTCTGGCTCCACATATATCATTGGGTGTTCTGTAACTGACTTCAGTGAACTAGGATTTGTCCCTGGACTTCCAATTCACCCACATAAGGGTGTAGTGAGGGTCCCTGCTGAAACAGCCCCCAGCCACGAAAGAGTATCAATTCAGGGAATTAATTATTCATTCAGTATGGCATGCAACAAATGACCCATTAGTTGGAAGCACTGGGGCAAAATAAAATGACCTTAAAATGTAGCTTGAGCTTGAAAAGTTGCCTTGGCCAAATAATGGAAGTAAGAAGCACTCAGGATCATAAGATGTAAACTAAATTGTACTTCTGTTAGAACTAAAGTGAGTATTGGTTCAGTTGCATCTCTTTCCTGCTTTTTACACGCTCAGAAAAAATCCTTAGGATTGCGTGCATTGAATATATAACTAAATTACACATTCCCTATATGTAAGTTTTACTAATGTAGCAGTGCCTCATCAGCCAGATGCCTCTCTGACGATGCAGCACACAATTAAGGCTAAACTCTATAACTAAAAAGACATAAAACCATGGAGGCATTATTGCACTATCAGAACAACATAGTCTTTGCAAATACATGTAGCTGTAAAAAAGGGATTTAAGACAACAGGGGACTAAATGGAAGTCAGGGACATTTTGACATTCTTTTTGATTCTTACGCTGGTTGTGTGAGCTGGAAAGAAGTGAAGGAAAATTTCTGTTTGCTGTTATAGCCTGTCAGTCTCAGGAGCTTGCAAAACTGTTAAAAAATCTGTTAAATGGTGAGGAGGAGTGACTATCGTGAGACCTAGTGAATGTGGGTAGAATTTTTGAGTGTTTGTTTGTTTTATCTGGCATGTCCTGAGTGTAACTTGGCATGAACTGTATACATTTTCTACTCTTGGGTAAATGGAGTTCTACAAAAGAAGGAATGGGACAAGACAATTACTGTTCATTACTATTACAGTTTCTGAACAGTTACACTGCCGCACTTTCAAGTGCTTCTGTTATAAGAGATTACATTTTACCATATATATGCCCTGGCATGGGCTATTGTAATGGCTGCCAAAACATGTCAGTTAGTGATATAGGAAAGCTCACTATCATGTTGAAGTCATCTAGCAACCTCAGTGAAGCTACTTAAGTGTTAACATACTGACATTGCAAAATATAATTGAAGGAGAAAAAAACTCAATTTTTAAAAAAAACAACTTTGATTTTTTCTTTCTCTCTTTCATATGTCTTGCTTTTCAGTATCTTATTAATGCTACAGATTATTACACTTCCAAAGGTAATATATTAAAAGCAGCAAGACATCTAGGAAATTCAATGTTTTGTGAAAGCCAAAGCACATATAAATTATTATTTGAGGAGGCAATGATCTGAGCTGTTTTCTTTCTGCTTCACAATAAATTCTTTATTTTTACTACCAATTCCACATTTCAAGGATAAGCACTTTCTTTAAGGCACTACCCTGCCAACACTTTCAGTAAGGAAGCAAATTCACTAAGCTGAAGTATGCAGCAACTAAAATGGTCTTGGAAGTCTGAATTATCATCTACTATATTTGAATCCAAATCAACCTATTTAGGTAATAATCCTAATCCAATCTAATCCTAATATAATTACACTGTGGTGTAATGATTTCTTAAAAATGAATTTAAGCACCTAACTGTAGGCACTCATTATTGAAAATCATAGGTAAAAGGATATTTAATGTAATTTATTGTGCATTTAAATTACTATTTATTGAAAGTAATTTTTGTTCTTAGCATTTTGTAAGTAAGAGAAGCATAGTAAGTAGTTGGTAGCATTCCTATTATGGAGATTGCCTTATACTTCCTATTATAAAATTCTACTTTCAGTTGCTTAACTCTCCCGATTCATACACAGAATTGTGTAAGTGGGGACAAGATTAAGAGGCAGATTCAGATGTGGAATTAGGGTGATGGTAGTACTAGGGATGGCTGGATAAGGAACTGGGAGAGAAAGGAGGTGGTGTGAAAAGGAAACTGGGACGGGCTGACTCTGTTGTTACCCATGCATTCAGATGAAGTACATTTGTTAATTTAGTATCCCTCTAGGGGGTGCATGCTTGGGACTCTCCAGCCTTGTTTGATCTCTCTGATTGCCCCTTGAGGCATATCCAGGGATGGCACTTTGAGTAGCCGGGAAGCCATGACTCCTACCTGTGTCGAGATGCTAGCTGTTCATTCCCTGACTCTCCCTGGATTTTCATTGTCCTGCCTCAAGGAGCTACCCTCCAGTTCAGTTCCCGAGAGAAATTTTACCTATTAGAATCATACAAAATTAGGGTTGGAAGGGACCTTAGGAGGTCATCTCATCCAACCCATCTCATTGCAACAGAATGCAATTCAACAAGGAGAAATGCAAAGTGCTGTACCTAGGGAGGAAAAATGTCTGGCATACCTACTGCCTAGGAAATGACCTGCTTGGTGGAATGGAAGCAGAAAGGAATCTTGGAGTCCTAGTGGACTTCAAGATGAAGATGAATCATCAGTGTGACAAAGTCATCAGAAAAGCTAATGGCACTTTATTGTGCATCAGCAGATGAATGATGAACAGAACCATTGAGGTGATACTCCCCCTCTATCGGGCACTGGTCAGACCACAGTTAGAATACTGCATGCAATTTTGGGCACCGCTCTTCAAGAGGGATGTGGATAACCTGGACAAGGTCCAGAGAAGGGCCACTTATATGGTTAAGGGCTTGCAGGCCAAGCCCTAAAAAGACAAACTAGGGCACCTGGACCTCTTCAGCCTCTGCAAGAGAAGGTTGAGAGGCGACCTTGTGGCACCTATAAGTTCATCACAGGGGCACAGAAGGGAATTGATGAAGCTTTACTCACCAAGGCTCCCCTGGGTGTTATAAGAAATAATGGCCATAAGCTAGCAGAGAGCAGATTTAGACTAGACATTAGGAAGAACTTCTTCACAGTTAGAATAGCCAAGGTCTGGAATGGGCTCCCAAGGGAGGTGGTGCTCTCTCCTACCCTGGGGGTCTTCAAAAGGAGGTTAGATAGGCATAACTGGGGTCATCTGAACCCAGCACTTTCCTGCCTATGCAGGGGGTCGGACTCGATGGTCTATTGAGGTCCTTTCCGACCCTAACATCTATGAACCTATGAACCCACGCCCCTCCTGGCTCAAAGCAGGACCATTCCCAACTAGATCATTCCAGGCAGGGCTTTAAGTCTGGCCATAACCTCCAAGGGTGGAGATTCCACTACCTCTCTAGGTAACCTTCTCCAGTGTTTCTCCACCCTCCTAGTGAAAGGTTTTCCTATTATCCAATTTAAACCTTCCCTCTGCAACTTGAGACCATTGCTCTTTATTCTGTCATTTTTCACCACTGAGAACAGTCTTTTTTTTAATGTTTCATAGTTTTTAGGATTGGAAGGGACCTGAACAGATCATCAAGTCTGACCCCCAGCCCTGGGCAGACACGAGTGCTGGGATAATAATACCCAAGCCAGATATCTATCCAACCTCCTCTTGAAGACCCCCAAGGTAGGGGAGAGTACCACCAGATCCCCTGTCAGTCTAGCTCCATCCTCTTTGGAACGACCCTTCAAGTAGTTAAAGGCTTCTATCAAGTCCCCTCTGTCTTTTCTTCTCCAAACTAAATAAACCCAGTTCCCTGAGTCTTTCCTTAGAAGTTATGTGCTCCAGCACTTGAATCATTTTGGCTGCTCTCTGCTGGACTCTCTCCAACTTGTCCACATCCTTTCTACTGCGGGGGTCCCAAAACTGGACACAGTACTCCAACCAGAGATGCCTTAGAGTGTTGCCTGGAATACTACCTTTGTTGAAATGTCAACAAAGCTATTCAAGTTTCTGTTGATGCTGAAGATCTATCTTGTCTTGTCCTGAATATAGGCAGTTTTGGCACTTAATAGAGCCCCTTACCCTTCATTCACCATACACAAGATAATAAGGGAAATGGATGCAAACAACATTGCAACAAGAACACATTTAAAACAGAAATATTATGATAAAACCCATCACAGTTACATGATTGCTTACTATTTTTTTCTCAAAGACCTCTGCCTCATTTAGAATGAACCCAGCAAAATGTGTTAATGTAATTTAAAACTATATCATAATGCATTGGGTGGAATAAGAATGCATGGGTTTCAAGTTGCAATGAACACACAGTTTTCAAAATTTTCCATAAAAATAAAAGCTTTGATTTTGTATGTATCTTGATATATGCAGCTTTTATTGCTGACACAGTCTAATAAACAGTCTAGTTTTACTTTATTTTTAAAATCTTGTAGTATAGTTGCTGTTTAATGAACAGTAAAGCATTCTAGCTTTAGACCCTGTTTGTGATGCGGAGTGTTTCTTGTTTATGTGGTACTGAAGTGGCACAACATTGTCATAGAATTTGAAGCAAACTTTCAGTACTATGAAAGCACAAAAATTCTTACATTGAAACCTTTTTTCCTATAGAAGTCAACATGTTTCTGCAGTGTTTTTATTCCCACAAAACTAGTATTTTTTAATTTCGAAGAAAATGCAGAAAGTTCAGGCTATATCAGATACCCAGTGATAGCTCTACCAGATACTGTTGTGATGAATGCAGTTAGAATATTTTCCCCAGTAGATTTTTCTGGGTTCCTACAGTATCTGAGAATCTAGGCTGTAATCCTAGCCATAATTGAAGTCAATGGGAGATTTACCAAGAGCGCCAGTGGAAGAGCATATCGTAGAACAAAGCATATCATTCAATAAACTGACTCTAAAACAAGTTTGTGAGGTGGTTAGTATGACTGACATGGCAGTCTGATTGGATCAAGAAGTGCTTGGATTTTGGAAAAGGGTTCTAGAAGGCAAAGGATCCTCAAATTTAAAATATTTTAGGCATAACTTATTTCTTAACATTCTTTATACCCTTTGGGCTAATTGGGTCATAGTGTCATAGTGTCTAGAGTCGGAAGGGACCTGGGCAGATCATCTAGTCCGACCCCCCGCCTTGGCAGGAAAGAGCACCGGGGTCAGATGACCC
>JAGPOW010003395.1:34430500-34450278 GCA_030014935.1 Caiman crocodilus
CGCCGAAGGAGGTTCACCAACCTGGAAGAAAACACACGCTTACCTTTGGGGGAAAGGTGGAGCCCATCCCATCCCAGCATGTCCCTCGTTGTGATGTGTTGGTCATGGTTGAGGAAGCCAAAGCCCGTCTCGAAGCAGGGTCAAAGAAGTGTAAGCTTTTGTAGGTGACAGAAAAGGAAAAGGTTGGGGTAATCAGCTCCTCTGGCCCTGTTAGCTGCCAACTTCACCTTACATTGAACTAAGAAAGAATGCTGGTTATATTAACTGTGATAAACTGTCAATACTTGGTTATGGCAGGCTACTGATTATTAAGGATTTCCCTAAAATTGTTTGTCTGTCCCATTGGTCCCCATTTTAATATTCCTTGTGAGTGTGGACTTTTTTCACATTGGAACACCCAGGTAGCACAGATTTCTGGGTTGAGGTTAAAATAGAAAATGCGTGTAAAGCCTCAATGTGACAGGGCTACAAGTCTGCCCCATCACAGCACTCCAGGGAAGCAACAGGAAACAGAACTTATCTTGGCAATGAGCCTGGGGAGGGAAGAAAGATGTGACAAGGAGAGAGGAGGCATAGCTAAACTCTCACAATAGTGCATTGTCTGGGAATTTAAAATGATCTGCTAAATTATAAGAACTCATCCTTAATCTAAGAAGACAGTAATGGGGAGTGCTGCGATACATGTGGGGATGGCAGCTCTGAAAGACAGGCAGCAAGCCCCCCCGAGTGCTGTTGCAGATAATGCAAGCTCAACAGGTACAGCTGGAGGAATTAGTACGAGTAAGGAGTCAGGAGCATGAAGCAAGAATGGCAGTTTAGTCAACAACAAGAGTTCAGTGAGAAGATAGAGGTTCAACAAGCAATCATATTAGGGGCCTCAGAGAAGTTCCAAATTCCTAAAATTACAGGAGGATGACATAGAAGCCTTCCTCAACATTTTTGAGAGAACCACTATTGCAGCTGGCTGGGATCCAACCTGGTGGGCCTTTTTGTTAGGCCCTCCACTGAAAGGCAGTCTTAAGCAGCTTACACGGCACTTTCCCGAGCAAAGGCCAACAATTATACAATAGTGAAGAAAGCTCCTTTGTATTGACTAGAAATATTCATTGAACTATACAGGCAACAATTTTGCACCCCTAAGAAACAAGAAGAGAAGCAACCCACAATACTGGCTCAGATTTTGAGAGAGACCGTAGAACATTGGATCCAACCTAATAGGAAAACCGTGTGAGATGTTATCAAGATATTCACTCTTGAGCAGTTCCTTGAAGATCTTGACTAAGGGACGTGGAATTGGGTTAGGTGACATCAATCCTGAGATATGGAACAAGCCTTGCAACTTGCAGAAGCTTTCACAACCACTAAGAAAATTAGAACAAAGGGAAAGGACTCTAAAATAGGAGTAATGGTAAAGAAAATGGAAAAAGTATTCTGACCAGGGAAGCCACTAACAGAATGTGGAATAATATGCTTTAGGTGTGGTGGATCCAGTCACATTGGCCAGCAGTTCTCCAAAAGGCTGGGGGATCGGTGACCCTGGGAAAGAGAGTCTAAAATAGAGACAGGGAAAGGTCTAGATCAGGATCACAAAGAACAAATGGATTGTAGCTTTGGACAGATTAACAGAACAAGTGGAGTACCAAAACTCATAGTGCAAGTCTGGGTCCAGTTCAGTGATTATCCAGACCTTCTAGATTCAGGTTGTACAGAAATAATGATACATGAAGGAGTAATTGACCCTCAAGATAAAAGCTGGATACAAGCATCAGCATGGTATGCATCCACAGGGAATTGTATGCATATCCCCAGAAAAGACATATAATTACTGTTATGAACAAATCTGAAGAAATGTCAGTAGGTTTTGCCTGAACTCTCCCATGTCTGATGCTATTAGAATGGGATTGGCCATACTTTTATGAAGTACTAGATCAATTCAAGGCAAGAGGGGGTGAGACAAGACAGAGATAAGAGAAATTAAAAGATGGTTTCCATGGAGAAGAGGCTGAATCTCTGGACCCAACATTCAAGCCATGCCCTTGGTCCAGATTGGCAGAGGCTGTGGTGGAGGAGATTAGATCATGGTTGGAGTGCTGGCATAGGAATGTGGATCCCCCTCTTTCCCGTCCCCCCCACCTCTCCCCGTCTGCTTCCCTGACTGCTTACTAGCACCTTCATCCAGTGATAGAGGGTTTTGCTGTTGCACACACTCCTCTTCACCCTCAGGTCAAACATGCCTGCCAGCATGTGGACCTCAGTAGATCCCGCCATTTTTTTTATGCCTGCCTTCAGCTGCTTCACCATTGCCTGCATCTCTGAAAGTGTCTTGCTCCAGCCAGAAACATTGGTACGCTGGAACTTCTCCATTTCCTTCTCAAGCTCCTTCACTATGGGAATCAGCTGGCTAATGAGAACATTGCTAGTACTGAGGCTCTGGCTGGTAGAGATGGTGTAGTTACTGGGAGTTCTGTCCCTCTCCAAGGCATCCTTGACTATGAGGTGGAACTTGTGTGCCACACAGCAGATGCCAACAAAGTTGGCATTATGCACCACCTTGACCATATTGGCTCTATTGTCATTGACCGTGAACACACAGGTGGGCTTGCCCTGCTCAATGAGCCACCCCTACCCCATGTGGTTCCTGGTCACAATGATTTCCCTTACTGTGTGGGACCCATCCATCACCTCTGCTAAAGGAGAGCCCACCATTGCCCTGACTGATTGCATAAGTGCCCTGTGAGGCATTATCTCCATCTGGGCTGCTCCAGAGGTCCAAGGTGAAGTGTAAGGCTACCTGTGGACCTGCCTTTCACAGTTCCTCCCTCAAGGGCTCCCTGCATGCCTCATATAGGGAGAGCATCACCGTCCTGATAAAAGTGATGCATACAGGCACTCAGTACACTGGGGCCATGAGCTGCCTGAACCCTGGCCACTCAACAAAGGAAAACTGCTGGCCATCCAGAGCAAGAATCTCTCTGGGTGACCTTGGGAACATTCTGCCTTTCCCCCACTGGTCCGGGGTGGCCTTCCTCTGCTTTGTGAGGATGGGGGCTTTGGAGCAAGAGGGGGACTTCTTGGTCATGCTCCCACCGGTGCCAGGATGAGGAACAAGGGCAAGGGGGTGCTGTCTCCTGAGATGCAGTAGCATTGCCATGGTGGTGAAGTGTTTCACGTTCTTGCCCTGTCTGATCTGCCTTTGGCAGTGCTGTCAGATAGCATACCTGGGATCATCTACCACCTCAAAATGATCCCAAACTACACTACCCACCCACTTCTGGGTTGAGAGTGGGGATCCTGCCTTATCCCCCTCCACACCAGGCAGAGGCACAACAGGAGGAGCTGATCCATGTGCCTCCACAACCTCCTGAAGTGTCTTCCAGAGACGGAGACTGACCTCTACGGAAACTTTGAGGGGTATGGAGCACAAACTCAGATCCCCTCACTCCTTCCTCAGAATTTCCTTTGCTATGGCCCTGAGCTCCTCTGCTTCCAGATTCATTTCCTCTTCTAGCACTGGAAGGCTCATGCTGGTAACTGAAACTGGGGTGGAGAATGTCATGCTGCTGCTGGTTCGTGGTGTTAGTGTAGGTGCAAACACTGCTACCACCTCCTTGCTCCCACTAGCACAGAAGACTCATAGCTGCCAGGAAAGAGAGTGTCTCTATGTTTGGGTTGGGGGAAACGTGCAGCTCTCCCTCTGTCCCCTCTTTCCCTTATGCTGGATGACCTAGCACCTGCCTTTCCAGCATGCTTCGTAAGGTTTGATATGCTACAAAATGTATGTGTATGTAATATATATTGTGCTTTCCTGCACAGTCAGAGTCAGGGAAAGCACACATTTATTGAAAGATTAAAGAATCAGGACTGACTAACAAGAACAAATAATAGGATTTGGGGGGAAGAATAAGTTGAAGGTAATGGAAAGGGATAACAACAGGGATTGTAGGAAAGGCTAAGTAGGAAAGGATTAGATGCAGTTTATAAGAAGAGAGACTAGAGAGCAAGCCAGAGCCTTTCAGTTGTTGATGCTTCAAGAGAGACACAGCTCACAAAAAAAGGCACAGATCACTTCAAACCCAGCTTGAGATGCTGTTGCTGTGTTCCTCCCCCAGAACGCTGTGATTGGAGACGACCTCAGAGGAAGATCACAGTCACTGGCCAGCTACAGATGTCAATCTCAGAGCAGTCTTTCCTCCTCCTCAGCCTTTTCCATATATGGGAGATCACCCCCTTCTCCTCCTCCTTCCCCCTCTCCCTCCCTGTTCTCAGTTTCCGTTTCCTGCAAGCCTTATGCATCTCTGCATATCTCCAAATCGATTCAGAGGCTTCTGGTTCGATTTGGACCTTTTAGCGCGTCTCCCAATTTGATTTGGAGATTCGGCGACCCAGTCCAGCTGAATCTCCTCCAAATCGAATTGGCTACCAAAGGTTTGCACAGCCCTACTACAAACATCTAGGACTGAAAATACAAGACGAATGAGGTGGGTGCTGGTTCTTCAAACTTTTTATTTCTCCATAAAGCACTAACTGGGGCAGTTGCAGCAGACTGAGGTGATGATGGACATTTCTGAGTTGGTGAGTCTGATATCTGGGGACATCAGGTACCTTCCTGGGAACCTAAAAGGGAAGGAACCAAGACTGAATGACGATTAACCAAAGGAAGTGAACCCCACGTTAAGGTGCCAGTAGAAAATGCAAGGTGGCACAGGATTGCCATTTTCCAGGGACTCGTGGAGAAGAATGGGGCAAGCAACCAAGAAAGAGAGAGCTCCGAAAGAAAGAGGGAACTAAGTATATCAAGATGTTGGTTGTCTGAGAGATATAACTGCAGAAAAGTTATTTTGCTGAACCCCAGACGCGACATCCCCTTCATCTCAGGACTGTGTTTATTTCCCTATCGTATCCTATCAAAGTCATGGCAGGAAAGAAATAAAGGAAATTAACAATTCATATTGAAATGAGAGATTGTGGTATATTTTCCAAGGGTAGCTAAACTCTCACACTCTAAACTGAACTCCGCTTTTGTCAGTGCTGTCCAGTGCCTGGCAGACAGGTTGCATTTCATAGCATCTGGGGAAGCAGGAGATTGTGAGGATTTCAGCACTACTACTTCATGTTAGGAAACGGTAGGGTTATAAAGTGTTAATAGCTATTGTTGAAATAATAAGCCCTAGAAAATGCTGAAGAAACTAGAAGCAAGGAAGAATTGAGTAATTAGGTCTTGTAAACACCTGTTCAGCCAGTTTTAACTCAGTAAAATTGTCAACATTCATTAAAAATCAATTATAGGACTTTTTTTTTTATTTCAAAAAAGCATTTTTGGGTGAAGCTAGCTTAGCTTGACTATATACAGCAGCAACTTATGTTTAGGAGGGTAAAAAACTGCATTTTTGATTGCCTTCTTTTTGTAATAATCTAATATCCTACATAATATGCATTTATAATGGTAGAATGCGTAAAGCACCAGCCTGTAAGCATACTTGTCTACTTTGAATACATACTACGCATTATGTTCACATACTGAAACTATTATCTCTGAGGTGATGGTGTTTGAAAGAAGACAGCTTCTTTTCAAAGTTCAATACGAAAGCCTGCCTCAGGGCTGGAATTGTCTGGACTTTGCAAGACTGGGTATAATAATACTGTAGGTTTGTTTACTTCCTTAAGAGGTATCAGTTTACAAGGCATTACCGACAGAAATAGAAGTGGGGGGGATAAGCCTTAACATTGCATTTCTTCATCCTAAATTATTTTTATTTAGTGCAGAGCTTCATGAAAAACACCTCCGCATCCCCTTCTGAACCCTTTGAAATGAAAATGACTATTGAATTATTTATAAGACACTCGAATTGTATGTATGTGTATGTATGTGTGTGTGTATTTGTATATATGCATAAAACATGTTCAAAGTGCCTACAAACATGCATGAATCTATAATAATTGCAATCTGTACATCTTCAAAAGGCTTTATAACTTCATAAAAGAAGGCAAGTAATAATGCCAATATTGCAAAATATATGAAGAAATGAGGATAAGTAGCTTGCCCAGAGCTCTGGAAAGAAACTGTCTAGCATTAGACTGAGATATTTTGCTAAAATACACTTAGATTACAACATATAGATGGAACCCTGTATATAAAACACCAGGGAAGTGGCAAAAGTATGGTACTGTGCCCTAGAGACGGAGATGGAAACCTACAGCTTGTGAGTGGGATCTGGGCTACACACAGGGCTTTGGCAGTGTTTGGCAACAGGGGCTTCTCCCATCCCATGGTGGGAAGAAGCAGCAGCATAGTGGGAGCTTTACCCGTGCGGAAGTGGGAACAGCAAACAGATTTTAGTGCTTGCCTGCCTCTCGCCTGAGCTCAGTCACAGACATCATAGCGAAGTAGGGCTGGAAGGGACCTCTGCAAGCCATCTAGTCCAGTCCCCTCAGATTCTGTCCAAGGCAGAATCATCCCTATCCAAACTATCCTATTCAAATCCATACTCTAACCTCTCTAGTAAAACTACTATCAACCCTGACACAACACAAGACATAACTCCCTAACCAGCCACAGGCAAAGAAAGAAGGCCAATGTCCTGTTTCCTTCAAAAGTTGTTAATATGCTTGTGAGATCCCAGGCAAAGGGCCATGGCCTCTACTATAGAGGATGCCAAAAACCACCACAGTCCATACCAATCTGCCCAGTTTTGTTAAGGGGTAAAATTCCTTCCTGACCCCAAATGTGTTGATCATTTTAATTCCAAGCGGAGGAGTAAGACTTTCTAGCCAGAAAACTCTGGCTTTAATTCCCAGCACAGGAAAAATCACCAGCCTTGGCCGCAGCCAACATCCAATGCTTCTAAGAGAGGCTTAAAAAAGAATGAACGTGTACATCTGACAGAAGAGAGGGAGGGGGACGGGGCGCAGGATTCCCTCCCAGCCCCATGCAGCATCCAGCAAAGCCCAGGAACTTGGGAAATGCACACAGTAGAACATAGGCACAGCTATGTCTGTATCAGCACCAGCCAGTGGCTGTCTAACTTCTTAACTTCTTCTTGAATGTCTCCACTAAGGGTGAGTCAACAACTCTGGACCATATTCCAGTCCATAGTCTGAAAAGTTTGCTGACAGAGGGGTCTTTGCAGGATTTATGCCATGGCTATATATATATATATATATATTTATTTTTTTTTTTTTCTGAAGACTGTAACCTTGTTCAACATAATGACTATTGCTAGGGATTAAAAAGAACCAATACTCCAACTACATTTTAGGCATCTATGTCCATCAATGTGAAGAAGTTGTCTTTTTTAATGAATGAGGCTATTTTTACAAATACAACATAAATGAAAGTGGATAGCAGGGAGGGGTCAGGGATAATTTCTTGAACAAAATATTGCTGGATCTTTCTTTCTGAAAGTGAGTTTTTGTTCATAATCCTGAACTAATCAATCTATTGCCCGGTGGTTTATTAATTAATACTAGCATAATGCAAACAAGCTCTGTTTCATTTTTCATTCAAGCAAATTTGACTTGTATAACAAGAAGCAAATTAGTAGCTGGCAATGACTTACTGTTGTGGACACCAAGACTGAAACATTAATTAGCTGAAACTTGTTTTAAATTGCACCTACTTTCAATGTTAGCTGTTAATTACAGAAGGGACGAAATTATATTTCTGAAATATCTTCCGAAACTTTCTTTTTAATCGTTTAATTTTGTCTTGTATTAATACCATAAAAAGTAATGAGAAGTCCATTTATTGCCGTACTTCTGACAAGGTATGAAGCCACAGGATACATACCCACATGCAGGGGCATATGCTTGTAGCAGGGGAAAAAGGTAGAAGCACAAATTTGGTAGAGGCTTTGGTGCAAGGCAAAATGTCCTGCTTCTGGGAAGCTGCCGGTTCCCCACTCCTGGCTGTTAGCATGCTGGAGGACCTGCGGGGCAATTAGCAGCAAGAGATGCTTTGGCTGGCAGCCTCCAGCAGAGTGCACTACACCACTTTTTTGGCACGTTATTTTTAGTACCAGGATTTCCCAGTACCAAATTTTGTCCCCACACTGCTAACTTGACAATTAAACATGCCAGGTGTGCAATTTGTGGTGCCACATGTGCCTGTATGTCTGGATCTGACCACTGACACTGAGGTGGCTTTGGTCGTCATTATATTATTTACTTGGGTGGTGAGAGACAGCCAGAGGATTGCATAAGCTGCTTCTAGGAATGTCTCTGGACTTGTGGGATTGGTCATGTGTACCCCTAATAGCCATTGTTCCACAATCCCTGCCACATGCCCCCACCACTTAAGTGCTGATCTCATGGGAGAGTCATTTGCAGGGTCCCCAAGTTAAAGGAAAGGCACAGGAGAACAGGCACATTTTATATATATATATATATATATATATATATATATATATATGTGCAGAATTCAGCCTGTAATGCTTCTTAATTACTTCTAGCAATATGTACAATTGCATAACTGAAGAAAATACATTTGATGTATTAATGTCCTGTATCATCCTGGCATCTAAGTCCCTGATACTTAGAACAAATGCAAAATACACAGAAATTGAAAGAATTGTATCCCCTGCTTCTGTGCCAATGACTAAATAGCTAAGTCTTGCTCTGCTTTCCAAAAATATCCAAATCCAGCTCCTGAGATGTCTCCAACAGCTGGCAAATGCCAGAAATTGGGCTCCTTTGCTGAGAATACCTTGCTACTGGGCAAGGATCTGATTGGAAAGCACCATGTAACTATTGGCCTTCTGTTTCAGTGTTCTCTGTCTTTTGTTTCTGAGTCTAGGATCTATTTGCAGAGGCATCTGCTATGCTTTAAGATACTGCTGATACATGTTACAGAGGAGATACTTACACTGTGTTCCCGTGTGAGGGCTGCTTTTTTCCTTTGTTGCTTTCCCTTCAGCTAAAAAGTAAAATATGTCTTGCTTGAATGTTCTTTGAGTACTAAAATGCAGTGGGCAGCTACTTGAAAGATTCCAGATAACCCAATAAAATACAAGTAAAGCAATAATGCTACCAGTAAGTCATAGCATTTAAGGATTTATAGACTGCAACCAGAATGTGTGTATGTATGTATATATATATATATATATATATATATATATATATATATATACTTACATGCAAAAGGAAACAAAGTCAATTTAAGTCCCCAAACTTGGATCAATATTCAAGAAAGTATCCGTACTCTGGTATTGAACACTTGGAATTAAATAAGATATGCTTATGTAGTCTCCTGAACAGGAATTGAATATATTCTTGCATGCTTCTCTAAATCACCGGCTTTATGGACTGTAAGTGGCTAGTTATGTTGACAAGTTGTTCTCTTTTTCCCTTCTTTTGGTTAGATTACTATGGATTTATTCATTCCCTGAACCCACCACTGTGTACCCAGATCCAGTTCCTGCAAGGTCCTGGAGGAAAGGGAAGCGCGGGTTAAGGAGTGGAGGGGATGACAGCATGGCAGTTCCCTGCCTATCTTCTTCAACCCTCCACTCCTGGCCCCTTCTCCAGCATCCATGCCCCATTTCATCCCTTTCCCCTCTCTTCCCACTTACCTTCTGCTTGGCTGTCCCCAGTTGTCAATATATGCCTTTCCATCTGGGTGCTGTGCCTTCTGTGATGCTGAAGAACTGCAAAATGTTTTATCTTAGCTGAAGAGCCAAAAGTTATCCTAATTTGACCTGGGTAGCAAAGTTCAAAGTGGCATAGAGGTCATCTAGCACTTGTGAACAGGACTTAATGTGCAACTCTTCAGGGTTTAAGTACTTTTTACATGGTCTAATTATAACATGAAATCCCATCCAAATATAGATGACTTGTGTGGGATGGAAAGTTTAAGAGAGAGACATGCTATTTCTTGATGCAGTAAGAATATAGGCAGATGGAATAGGTGAGCAAATAGAAATGTTGACTGACTATATACCAGCTGCCCTGTAGTAACTGCTTGTATGCATGGTTTTACCTTGGAGGAAATGAAAATGGACTCAGTTACCATGAATAAATAAATGGAGGTAGAGTTACCATGGCTTAGTTTTCACTTAGTGAAGAAAGCATAAATGTGCTCATGGGCAGCTGTGCATTCAGCTGTGTCTGCAAATGCCTTGCAATAAATCTCTGCCCCTTTTTTCCTTTGTGGTAACTGGTTTGTTTGATCATTTCCTAAGTATCGTAAGCAAGGCAACTACTCCATACTGCCTAACTGAAGTGCCTCAATATTGACCCACAGGGAGAAGTTCATCCAGGGTGGTAATGCCTTGATACTACCCCCAAGGCATTGCTAAAACTGTTTATGAAGGAAAACATCTCTCCATGACCAGTTTCTTGTATGTGGTTCTAATCAGCTGCTTTTTCCTTAAAGTTTTAATTTGTGCTTTAGCATGTACATTTTAAACTACTGCTGATATCTGCTATGCAGCTAATTAGAGCGATGTTTTGCATTAATACTATCACTATTTTATGCACACACACACACACACACATACACGCGCACACAGATATAGATATATAAATATGTGAGTGAGTTTGAGAAATAAGAAACTGATTCTTTGTGCTATGCTTATTATATTTCTCATGTTAAATGGGCACTAGAAACAGAAATATGCAGATATTGTACTATAGACTTGTACAAGGGGCCAGTTTTGTTCAATGTCTTCATCGACAACCTGGAAGACAGCATAGAGTGCACCCTCAGCAAGTCTGAGTACTAACCTTGATGACACCAAGCTGGGGGGAGTAGTAGATACATAGGAGGGTAGGGCTAGGTTTCAGAGCGACCTAACTATATTGGAGGATTGGGCTAAAAGGAGTCTCATAAGGTTTACAAGAACAAGTGCAAAGTCCTGCGTTTAGGATGGAGCAGTCCCATGTACCAGTACTGGCTGGGGGCCGACTGGCTGGGCAGCAGCTCTACAGAAAAGGACCCGGGTGGTGTAGTGGACAATAAGCTGACTATGAGCCAGCAGTGTGCCCTTGTTGCCAAGAAGGCCAATGGCATACTGGGCTGAATTGGTAGGTGTGTTCCCAGTAGGTCCAGGGAAGTTATTATTCCCCTCTGTTCAGCATTAGTGAAGTGAGGTCACATCTCACAAGGTCATTTAGTCCAGCCCCTTGCTAAAAGCAGGTTCATATCGGATTATGCCATCCTAGTCAAGAGTCTGTCCAATCTACTCATAAAAACATTTAGGGCTGGAGCTTTTACAGCTTCTTTAGGTACTCTGTTCAAATGCTTATCTACCCTCAAAATCCAAAAGCGGCTTCTGATCACCAACCTAAATTTCTTCTGCTGCAGCTTAAGGCCATTCTCCCAGACCCATTCCCTGTAGCCACAGAGGAAATCCTGTCTCCATCCTTCTTATAAATCACCCTTTAGGTATTTGAATGCTGTTATCAAATCCATGCTTAATCTTCTCTAGACTAAATAACCCTAGTTCTTTCAGTCTTTCCTCATAAATCATGCCTCCTAAGCCCCTAGTATTCTTTGGTGCTCCCTGCTGGACTCGTCCAAATCTGTCCACATCCTTCTTGAAATGTGGGCACCAAAACTGGATGCAGTCATAGACGGTGGAAATGTGTGGGGGCTAATGGGACTTAGCCTCTCCAAATACAGGGCAGCAGTAGGACTGCAAGGCAGCTTGGCTAAGGGCTTCCAGCAGCTGCAGCTGGGGTGGGAAGGGAGGGGGGCTGTGGCTGCACAGCAGGCAGGGCGCAGGACTGAGCCACAAGCAGCTAATCTGCGGGGCGCGGCTCCTGCTGCTACGTGCAACTTGGAAGGCATGGGGGCACGTGCCCCTGGATCTGCACAGGGCAGGGCAGGGCAGGCTGCTGCTGTGGGCTGGGGCCAGCCAGAGCTGTGCCAGACTCTTCCCAGAGGGGGCTGGGCAATGCTTAGCTTGGGGCAGGTGGTGGCACTGGGAGGGGGCTATAGAAGGGGGCTGCAGCTACCCCAAAATTTTCTGTAGCTGCCTCGACCTCCCTGAGCACATTCTCCCTCTCGTGGAAGGAATGAGAGCCCCATGCACTCAGTAGCCAAGCAAGTCTCAACATCTTTCCTTAACCAATGTGTCCTTCCATTAGCCAGTGAAAAGATATAAGAGGAGCGAGTGAGCTCAGGAAAGCTTGAATAGAGATCAGGTGGTACTTGGTCTTTGAACAGAGGAATAGGAGCTGCACTTCCATACAAACCTCTTCTCTTTATTCCCTGTTAGGCATCTCAAGTCTCTTAAGAGACTGCATATTACAGGCACCTGAGAGAGTACTGGAAAAGCACCTTCACTTTGTCATCTCTGCTATTTCTGATCTCTCAGCTATTTAAAAACAAATTGCAGCAAACTTTGTGAGACTTCATCCAAAATGACTGCTTTACACCGCGTTGAAGATTACACTTGAACTTGCAGCGGTGTCACTCTAAACCGCCTGTCATCCTGAAACAAAACAACAACAAAAGCATGATGAAAAAGCTCATTATCTCATGATTAAGAGGGTTATCAGGTGTAGGATATTTGACTGTAGGAAAATTACATTAACATTACTGTAATCAACAGAGACGTCAGAAAAGAACGGATTATGAAGTTCACAAGGAGACTCAGGGCCAACTAGTAGGTTGCCTGGGTTACATTAAAAATTACATCTTTGAAACAATTACACTGCAGTTCTGTCAAAATCTGCTCTTCTAATGGGTTGACTGATTAATGCTCCATTTGTAATGTAACAACCTTTGTAAGTACTGAACTTGCTGTGTAAACAGCCATTTACTGTGAAAAAAAGAAGGGGGAAGGAAGAAAAATAAAGGAATCAGACTTCTGTAGCTAAATTATATATATGCATGTGTTTGCATGATAGAAATATATGAAGATGTGGCATAGGAGGTTTGGGTTTTAAAAACACTTCACTGCTGACCGCTTCCACTGATGTCAACAGTAAGTGCCATTGACTGTACAAGTAATGTTAAAACAACAGGCAATTTGAAAACCCAGTGTTTAAAGCTTTACTGCTAACAAGTCATGAATATGTTCAGTAAATACCGACGATACGGCTATTAGTGAGCAATGCTTATCAGTGCAGGCAAATACTGGTAAACTTTTATTCCAAACTGTATCATTTTGTATTCTCTCTTTGCCATGTCTTCATTCCTGTTTTCTCTAGCAACTTTAGGAATGTTTTGAAACAATTGTTTAAAGCAATACATGGCATTTAGATTTAGTATCTTTGCTGAAAAAGTCAAGTGTCTTAATGCTAAATCCAGCATGATCATGACCACTGAGTGGGGGCTGGGACCTCCCTGCTACTGGGGCGGGGGGGCATTGTCCCCACCCAGGCTCCAGTCACAGAGCCTGCCTTGGAAACTGGTCCCTGCCCCTAGGAGCTAGCTATGTCCCAGCCCTGGCCAGGCAACAGCTTTCTTCTGGCCCCATGCTCCCTGCCAGCCTCTGGGCTAGCACCCAGGAGAAGCCTAGGGCTCCCCCTGGTTGATGCAGGGCTGGCAGGGGTGGGAGCAAATTGCTGCCATGAGCAGCAAATCTGTGTCCCTGCACATGTAGATGCCTGTAAAGTAATTTACTCTAGAGTAAACCCACCCCAGAGCATTTCCACATGTAGGCACACCCTAAGTGTATGCACAGTCAGGGCCTTAATTAATATTTATCTAATATAAAGAACTGAGGACAATAAAACAGCTTTAAAAATGACCTTTAAGTAGTTTTTATCAGTGCAACTTGTGACTACAAACAGAAACATTACAGAACTTTTACCTTGCTATACTCATAACAGTAGAGAGGGCTGCCTCAGAAAAAAGCCTCATACATCCCTATAAGTGGGTCACCCAAGGTATAGCAACATATTACACTGAGCATTAGGTGTGTGCTACACAAAAGTGACATCCATATGGTATAAAGTTGAAGTAAGGACCCTTCCAAGCTAAGTGATAAATGGATTAATTGAGCAGTTTTGATTCTTTGCCCACTTTGATAACCATGCCACGTTACTTAGGATACTTTCATAATATTCCAAATATCTGTACAGCTTTAATATATATCAATCCAGTAGGTATAATTTCTCTCTCTGTAAGTTATCTAACCAGTAAATTTTACCTACTGGATTGATCAAAGTGGGTGAAGAATCCAAACTGCTCAATTAATCCATTTATCACTTCGCCTGGAAGGGTCCTTACTTCAACTTTATATCATATGGGTGTCACTTTTGTGTAGCACACACCTAACACTCAGTGTAATATGTTGCTATACCTTGGGTGACACTTATAGGGATGTATGAGGCTTTTTTCTGAGGCAGCCCTCTCTCCTGTTATGAGCATAGCAAGGTAAAAGTTCTGTAATGTTTCTGTTTGTAGTCACAAGTTGCACTGATGTGTCAAAAGTGGAGGTGGCGGGGAGGAATGTTGCTCCATTTTGACTCATCAGTTCAACAGGATAAATAATCTCATTTTTTATAATGCCCCCTTGATGACAACCTTGATTATGAGTTAGAAGACATGTTATCTTTTCTTCCAAAATTGCCATAGATGCAGAAAAAAATCCTCTGCTGACATTTATGAATAACAGCACCCTTAGCATTGATTGATGTTCATGAGAAAGCTTGAAGGTTTGCCTGAGCCTAACAGCTCATTAGACTGTCATGGTTAAGGCATACAGGTTTCCGTAGCCAATGATGCACAAGGTAATCAGCATTACAAAATTCCCGGGAACAAATAACCAGGCTGCCATTTATGGCTGAGTTAACTGGGGCAGCCTTAAACACAAGTTCAGAACGGGGCACAACTCGCATTTCCAAAGCCTTAAAGAGGTATCGTCACCACTCTACAGCCCCATGTATGGTTTTGGAAAAAAGGGTTTTACTGTTTCCTAATCTGTTTTGAGAAAGCACCCATCCCTTACTATAAATTTGATCCCTGGGATTTGGGATTGGGAGTCTGAAGGAATGTATTAATTATTCAGATGTTCTCCAACCTTTGCAACTTGAGGGATCTTCTGACTTTGCACCTAGTCTCCCACAACTTAGTTGGCAAAATAATCATAGTTCAGATATCATAAAACACTCTGCAGACTACACTCTCAAAACTTCTTCTATAATCCTCTCTTCCAACATGCATCTATTGTTGAAGTCCAGGGTCTTGTAGCTTGGCTTTCCGGTGAAGAAGAAAGTGATGATACTGAGTCTGGGTATGTTCTAAGTGCAGCTTTCCCTATTTGTATATTTGCATTCCAGTTTTACAGCTGAAGCTGAACAGTACACAGATAATCCCCTCCTTTTGCAGTCTCACCTCTCACTTTACTTTAAGAAAGCTGTTTTTTCTGTTTCTAGAAATACATGCAAATATGGATGTTAAATTGCTCTGTGCCAGTGCATCCCTTGAAGGACAACTGCATAAGAAAACAGAAGGGCATTGTTTCTTCAAAACTTGAAAACTGGTTCTTGCAATAAGAAAAAGAACGCTTAAGATGATGTACAGTAGGATCATCTGGTGACGTGCCATAACACTACTGATTTACTGCTTTCTTATCCTGTAACTGTTTGACAAGGTTACTATCAGGAATGACAGCGACTGACATGATGGGGACATCTAGTCCAAAAACCTTACAACTGAACTGGCAGAGGTCGAATTTCTATCTTATAAAAAAATTAGTTCCCATTTCTACTGGACATTTATCCCACACCCAGGCTGAGGCTTTTTGACATTTTTACTAAATCACTGACCTGTGCCATGTTATGTGGTTTCTTTCATGAGATTTTCTCTCCTGCTCATTTCAAATTCTGTACATGCATTTGCATCACCCCTAACCTTTCGACTAACTTCTTTTGCAGGAAAGGACTTGCAGTTACAGACTAATGTGAGCTATGAAAGCCGAACCAAACGTGGCGTTAGGTTAGTTTCATCTGTAGGGGTAAAACATCTCAGACTTTTTCATGGATAATACTAGTCACTGTATCTTTCTAATGATTTCATCAGCTTAATCACTGATGCTAGTATTTACCATCTTAGGACCATGGCTAAATTGCTTTACTATACCACCCCCAGGAGGCCACTGAATTGCTTATCCATACCTTTGTCACAGTTAAGTTGGATTATTATAATTCTTCCTCTCTTTGGAGGTCATCCAGCAGCCATCTAGTCATCTGTTACAATGGATTTAGAATGCTTCTGCTAGGATTTTTAAACTCCTGTTAAACTGTCTTCTCGTATTTTACCTGCCCTGGTGATGTTATCCCAGGTCCCCAGTAAAATATTGGTTGGTTCAAAAAGCTGCTACATTTAAGGCATTTGTGGGGCAACATGTACTTTATCTGACCAGTGTTTTATAAAATATGAAAGCCCTGCGCTGCTTTCTGTCTGGCTTGTCATCTGAAACTAAAGTTCCTCAAAAAAGAAAGAAAGCCTGGACTTCAAACAAATTACATCCCCCTATTGTTGGAATTCCCTCTGTGTCGTTCATTCCCCACTTCTTCATTCATTTGACAGATCCAAAATTAAATGTCTTAACTTTTCAAATTAACTGTTCATTAGCAATGATGTTGGCTGTATTTTATTGCCTCTTACCAAGTAAGGCGATATTTAACAAGGGAACGCAATAAAAGCAGTAGTAGCACCCTTGTATGCTAGCATTAGATTAAGTTTTTACACTTCTGTTTGGAATATAGATCAGTGGTATTCAGCCTTGTAGCCTGTAGAGCCATTTTCCCATGACAAAATCCTTAAAAGCCACACAATAATTGCAGTGGGATGTTCTTTCATTAAGACGTAGTGTTAGTGTGTCATTGCCACACATGCACTAATTCATGTTAATGGAGACATTTAGGTAATAAGGATGATGATATAGTGATGCAGACGCCAGTCTACTCAAATGTTGTGACTCTGGCCTTTTTGTCTATCTGTTCTGCCACTCTTAACTTTCTTGGCTGTATAATGCATATTAGGGGTGTGCGAAACTGGCTCTATTTGATTCAGATTCAGGCTCGGCCCAGATATGGGACAGTGATTCAATTTGTTGATTCGGATCACTGCCCCAATTCGATTTGGTCGATTAAAAATTCAATGCCGATTCAGAGAATCAGCTATTCAACCATAGACGCGGGTTTAAATGTTTTTTCTACATACCTTGAGGTACCAAGCATGGGTCATGAATGCTGTGATGCTGGGGTGGATGGAGCATCCCACAGGAGCATGCCTTCCCCCCCACCCCCTCCGGTGTTCTCAGTAGTGAACCTGGAAGTGGACTTCCAGGTCTGCTGCCGAGCACACTGGGGACCCCCTCCCTCTCGCACACTCCTGTGGGGCACTCCATCCACCCCACCATCACATTATTGACAAGCCACCTAGTACCTTGAGGTATGTATAAAAAATATTTAAAGCTATGTCTGTGTCGAAATCTCTGAATCCTTGAGTCTCTCCAAATCAATTTGGAGGGTTCCAATTCTATTTGGAGAGATAAAAGGGTCTCCTGATTTAATTCAGACTTGGAGATTCAGCTACCAAATCAGGCTGAATCTCCACTGAATTGAATTAGGGATCAAAGCTTTGCACAGCCCTAACACATATGTAGAGTCTTTCAAAGCACTTAATAAGCCCTTCTCCATCATTTGTCTAGAAGTCCAGAAGGACTATGTTAGATTCACACTTGAATAGACCTCCATACAATCAGAAGCGTCCCCTGGTATGCTTTTGTGAATAAAGCTTGCTTTACCCAGAGGGAAAAATCCCATAGGATCCTGACTAAGTGCATGGGACTTGATTTTCCTTTCATGCTACAGCCAATCCTTGACTTACAACTTGTGTTATGATGAATGGTATTTACTACATTTCTAAATTGATGCTTTGTTTTGAGTTTCTGATCTGGTGTGGTGGGGGGGAGGAAAGGGTAATGGGGGGACAGATCAATGCTCCCACAGTGAGGGAGGGATTGTGGCTGGGGCTGGAACCGTGGCTAGGCAGCACAGTGGCTCCATCACATGCTTCCCCACCCCACTCTGGCTGGGCAAGCAAAGGGAAGGCAGAGCCGTAGCTCCCAGCAGCCCCTGCTTGTGTCCCACGCCCCACCTCCCCAACTGGGCCTGCAGTGGTAGGGCATAGCAGCTGATCTTCCCCACCCCCTTCCCAGGTCCCATCCTCCCCCCCCCCAGCTGAGTAGCATGCCCCAGCCCCTGTCCCAGCCCCAATCCCTCCCTCATTGTGAGGCACGGAACTGCCCTCCATGCTCCTTCCCTCCCCCGTACCACAACAGACTTACCAGCTGGACACAGCTGTGTTGAGTGTGGTAAAAGAATGACTCCCCCATTTGTAACATTGTTATTATGGAAAAATTGGTTCTGAGTTATGACATTTTGACTTACAACGTGGTTTTCAAGGAACCATTTGTGTTGTAAGTCTGAGGACCGCCTGTATTTTTACATCTGTGTAATTTCATGAACCTTAACAGAATCACTTCTGAGTTACTCCTATAGGTACAAAATGGGCTCTCATAAGATCCAAGGAACTTGTACTGTTAAATGCTTAATTGAATGTCTGCTTTGCCAGGTACTTCACCTTTTTCAAAGGATATGATAGTGTGTGAGACATTTTAAATGAGCTCAACACCTTAGTGCTATCTCTTCTGCCACCATCCTGGTTTCTGTGCAACTCTGTCTTCCTGGTGGGTTAACAAAAATCAATACAGGCCTGGAGATGAAACTGGTCAATATTAAATATTGCTGATGGGAATTGTTTCATTTCCGGCTTGGAGAGAAATATATTATTTATATAATTGCCTATTTTTCACCCCATTTTCCCATGCTGGAGTTACCCTAAGAATCATTCCCAGATTTATTTGGAACTAAAAAGTGCTTCCTGACTGGAGAGGGAGAGTAGGAACCACGCCATCCATAGGTGGGCTGGAGGGGTATGTGAAAGACCTGTGGGATTCTTCTCTGTCGATTTAAAAAGAGCAAACAGGGTGTAGCAAATTTGTTACCACCCAGAGTTAATGTGTCAATAGTCTCATTCAGCATTTGTTTGCAGGAGCAATTCATTATTTATTCATGTACCAACCAGTATTATTGTAATGAAAAAATGATACTGATGGCTGATTTAAAATGAAAGGAAACCTTCATTAAAAAGCAGAGGATGGTGGGGAAAGATGATACTTAAACTGTTTTTAAAAGGCCTTTTTGATCAACAGTCTGATGCCACCTATTCTGTCACTACGTTCCGCCATGAAGTAACGTTCCATAAAGAAATGATTGTTGTTAAAGACTCTCTTCCTTAATGCTTAACTATTAATAGTTTGCACATGGATAGTAAAAGATGAAGCAGGTTTTAAAGCTGCTTTACAGTCTAGTTGTCCAAAAGAGAGCGCAAGCCTTTGTTGGATGCTTCTGGTAGCCATCTTGATACTTAAAATGAGTAGTCACTTAGGTAACATCTGTTTGAGGATCCTGACATAAACCTGAAAGCCTCATATAAGTCCCGTTTGTAAGTCAGATCCACAATAATAATTTGAAGCAAAATTTCCTTAGCAAGGCTTGGCATGCAGGATCTTCTTCAAGCTGGTGTTGCTAACCAGCTGAGCAGCGTGTTTGTTTGAGCTGCTTGGAGTGCATGCACACATTTGTCTTTTTCGTCCCGTTACTTCTCTATGCTACTTTTATCCAGAAATGGGACATGTGACAGCTGAAATTATGTCTGTGTGATAAAGGTGCTTGCTGAAGGCCCTATGAAGATTAGACCAAGTGTTTTTCTGTATTTGTTTAGATATTAAGCTGTATGTTGTTGCTAAGAGCCTAAT
>JAGPOW010003395.1:34450378-34474114 GCA_030014935.1 Caiman crocodilus
TGAAGGCCCTATGAAGATTAGACCAAGTGTTTTTCTGTATTTGTTTAGATATTAAGCTGTATGTTGTTGCTAAGAGCCTAATTAAAGTTTAAGATGTAGGGAGGCCTTGTATAAAATAAGGCCTAGTAAATTTAGCAAAGCCTTGAAATAGTAAGGCCCTGTGGCATAGTTAAAATTACCTTATCAAAGGAATGCAAGGCTTGTACTTCTAATTGGTCAGTCTAAGGACAGTTGAAGTAAAAGGAATCTGAGTGGTTGTACATTATTATCAGAACCATTCAGAAGCTTTAAATTGGCTGGAGTATCTAGAAATTAGTCAGAAGGAAGATACAGCTCAGTGAAAAGGATTAGTTAGCTGTTGCCTGAATCAGTGGGCCTGTGGACCTCAAAGAGCCTAAGAACTGCACTCCGGGGTCCTTTCCGGTACCCCTTCGGACAGTGTCGTTCAGGGACGCCTGACTTTGCTGAACTTTGAGGAGAAGAAGCTTGCTGTGTAACAGGCATCAGAGGAGACCGCCGATAAATTGCCAATGCAAATTGCTTTTGTCTGTCATTGTTTGTCTTGTTACTACGCGTAGTTGTGTTTTTGTTAAGTCAATAAATCTTCCTTGCATTTCTACCTCCAACCATACTCTCAGTCCCGAACCCTCCAGAGGCAGCTGGGACAGGAGAGAGAAGGAGGAAACGTAGTATAATGAGCAGGCCTTTCTTTGACTTCTTAGCCCAGACTATAATGTTAGAGTGATCTAGAATCACAGAAGAACCCTCCCCCCAGTCCCCACCCCCAGCGCTTCCTTCTGGCTCTGAACATGGACGTTTATTAGAAAAGGAAAGCAACTTTACTGAGAGAGCTTTTTTTTAAACATCTTTTTTGCTCTGTGTAGAAATGCTGCCCTGGAATGTGTTAACACAACCAATATACATGTCAGAAATTAGGTAGCACTAATAGGATGACAATTAGCATTAGAGATTTTTTTTAGTCTAGGAGTTTCTATAGCAGAGAAGGCAATGAGGTTTTCTGTTGTGGTGAGTGTTTAGTATCAACAAGAGTCTACTCTATAGTCATTAATACAGAAAAGGAGGGAATCCATAAAATCACTGTGGGGCATAGAAGAGGAGAGCAGTGCATCATTAATGGTTCAAAAAAGTAAATGTAATTGAAAAATGCAATTAAACTTTAATTGCAGAGGGATGAGTTTTTTGGTTTGTTTTTATATTTAGCAGTGAGTGATGGGCAGAGAGGATTTAGAATTCACAGCACTAGGAGTTATCTCCTGGGTTGAAACCTCTTCAGCCCGTCAGTCCCCACTATTCATGCCTTTAAGTAACACAGTGAATGCCCAGTATTGTCATCTTCCATACATGTCAGTCTCAGCTGGTGTCAAATGAGGTTGTTGTACCGATGTGTCAGTGGAGCTATTCCTGTATGTTACTGTATGCTATTAGGAAACCCAAGTTTTGATGTGCATGCGTGACACCAAGTTTCATACTTATTTTCTGGTTGTGTATTAACTATTTGCAGGTAGCAAGCCTATTGTACAATGAAGCTACCAAATACACACAGGAAAGACAGCTTGAGTCTGATAATGTGTTTCGGCTGCTAATCCAAAAATGTTTCATACAATGCAGCCATTGCCAAAACTAGTTGAACTGATCTCTGCTTAGCTTTAAATTACTTTGCAAATAGATAAAATAAGCCATAGGCTTCTGTATTATTTACAAGTCATTCACTTCAGAAATAATACAGGTGGGCATGAAAGAAGTTCTGTCTTTACCGCAGAAGAGTTTCAGGAAAAGAGTCTACATAGTGTCTTTGCATTTTAGATGCCAGGCTTGTTTCATGCCTGCTTTTTTACAACAGTAATGCAATTTTGATCAAAATAAAAATGAGTAGGTTATGATTTGGACAGTGTAATACCCATCCCACTCCAGCCTGCACTCACAGAATGCATATGTATTCTTTCTGTTCAATAACTTGTTGCTCACATGCTTTTGTAAGCTACAGTATATGATTGTATTATGCATTTGTTTGGGTTTAGGTGAAAACAAAATTAGAAACCCTACAGTTCTGCTTGGAATTCAATGGCTCAATATATATATGGAAGTAGATACTACTGAAATCCCTCTTTCCATGAAAACTCATCAGCTTGCAATATGTGAAGACAGTTGGGGTACTTTTACACATACTCCAAAGGTGGGGAGGAAAGCTGCTCTAAATAAAACACTGCCACATCTCATCATGTATTAATGTCCTCACGCTTCAAAATGGTAGCAGGGTGCTTATACTAAAGTTCATTCAATGCACTTTAGTTCAAGTGACCTCACTGACATTTTGAAGCCCAAGGATGCTAATACATGAGACATGGAGGCTGGCTGGAATGCAATTAATTACCATGCTCCAGCAGACTCAATTAATTGAGTCTACTCTGACATGCTGTGATTACAGCACACCAGAGCAGACCCACATCATGTCTACAGGCATCCTTGGAGATTAAGGCTAGGTGCAGACATTCAACAAGCCCAAGGCAGAAACAATCCAAGTCAACAGTTCACTGTAAGTGGTATAGTTTAGATTGGTAATGAACAGAGCACACGTTTGCCCTTTGGTGGGGATGTGGGGGCAGATTTTAGACAAGGTTCCACATTTTTTGAACCAGTCTGTGTACACTGAACTGCCGTTTTATTATGGGTACAGGCCAATTTCTGATCACTTATCCTGGTAAAACTGTAATATCTGTACCTGGCCTAAGTAACAGTAGCATAATTGGGTGAAGATGCTGGTGGGAGGGAGGGGGGGATGTGATCAGGGCAGCAGCTCTGGGTATATGAAGGAAGTTGTAGCTATAGCAACAGATTATAATGTCACTGCAGTCAGCATGGCAGGAACCAGCACTGTCCCTGGTGCCACATTGAGCTAGACTGCTCTACCTCTGTTAAGTAAGGCTTAACTCACAAAAGATCGAATCAGGGTTCAGGCACCAACCTGAAGAGCAGAGCCAGATTCTTGGAGAATGCATGGAGGTAAGGGATCTGAAAGGGCCTGGAGCATGCACCTCGCTTGACTCTAGCACAGGGAAGATCTGTTCAGCAGGAGACTCCCTACCCCAACCCTATTCTACTCTGATCAGCCCTCCCTAGGTTAGCTGGTAGGGTTCCTCATAAAAACTGTGCTGTAAAACCACACCCTTCATTTCTGAGTGGCAGTAAACGGTCTTCATCCATTTGTGAGGCTCTGCACAACTAGGTTTTACACTTTTAGTGTCAATACATTAAAAAAAAAGTTTAATGCACCTCCGCACGCTGTCCCCCTCCCTTGCTTCTAATGACCTCCATCTAGGTCTGCTCTGTAGTAGGAAATTAGCTGGAAATTGTCTTGTTAGCATAGGAATTTAAGGGCACAGACAGCACTGCAACTTCCCTCTGTCACTCAGAATACACCGCAGGAAGCATTACAACAATCCCCCAGATGAAACAGAATTTCACTTTTGGTCCCAGGGGGGAGTGGACTCTAGCTGCTGGACACGTGCAATCAGTATACCCTAGCAATCACACCTCCTTTCTCCTAGCCAGTCCCTGTATCAGAATTGGAGTGGGGGAAAGGGAGCAGATGGATGGCTCCAATGCACCCAACTCGCCCAACGTGGCAGGCTGAAACTGCCCCAGACTGAACTCTCTCCTCTCCCTTCCCTCCCCTCCCATTTAGAAAATGGAGACGGGCTGAGAGGCAGCACTGACAGAAGTTACTGAAGACGCTCTGTATTGAAACTTATGAACCCTAGTGTAATGAGGTTTCAGTTTTTTGCCCAATCACCCATTTTTTAAGTGACCTGTAGCCATGCACTTGTTTGGTCACAGCTACAGGCTGCTTTCTATGGCCAAATCAGGCAAAAATTGTCACTTCTGTCTGTGCCCTAAGCCAGCGATTCTTGGTGTGACTACGAGTCAGTCTGCTCTCATTGGGAAGGTCTTGCACTGACTTGGGCCTAGCCTGAGATGGTTTTGGTTCAGTTCCTAGCTTTGACATTGAATCCCTGACTGACCTCTTTGTGCAAATGTTTCTCTCCCTCCCAAGAATGTTACAAGTCTAAATTCGGTGACATCTAAAAGGCATTCAAAATGGTCACTACAGTGCTTAAATAAACGGGTATTTTAAACATGAGTGTAGGCTGCTGTGGGCAGATCACAGCAGGGTATGTTTGGTCACGTTAGTTGAGCTGACCAGTATTACTTTTGCTGCTGGCTTTGGCCACGGACCCACTTTTCAGAGCTCTTGCCTCTGCTGCAGCCGGGCTAGTAGATAATACCCAGAGGCCACCCCAAGTTTGTTAGCGATGCAAAACAAACCAAAGAAGTTAAGCAAATAAGATAGCACTTAGCTGTCTTCTAATGGTTCTTCCAGGCTTCGCCCTCTGATTGCCTCTTATCTTTCAGAGCCTTTGCAGAGCCTGCAGAGTTGTGCAACCAAGCAAATGATCAAGCAAACGAACAAACAGAGAAGAGCCCTGCTCCAGGCTCTCCCAGTGGCTGCTTAAACCCTGGTAACTCCAGGCAGCCTGCTCCCCGGCCAGGTGCAGCCCCTTGAGGCTGCTTTCAATATCTGTTATTCTTCTGGCTCTGGGTTCACTTGGCTAGCCCTCTCTCACTCCCCACACCTATGTCAGCTCATTTGCTGAGGGACTCATCCCAGAACCTGGTTCCCCAGCCTCCGGTTAGTTTTCCCAAGTCTGGGCTGGGTGTGAAGAGATGCTTCTGGGGTGTGGGGCTGTTCAGACTCCCCCAAGCCCCCTGTGACAGAGCAGAGCCTTGTTGCAATTAGCTTATACGCTTCAGCATAGAGCAGGCTGGCAAGCTATGCTCTGGAGACTTTAGAAACAGAATCTCAGGAAGCATGTATTGCAAGCAAGGGATGCAGTGTGTTAGCAGAAATGCACACAGCTTGGACAGTCATTTTGTACACTATTCATAGCTCTAAACAATGCCATAACGGGGAATCAACCTGTTCTATGCCTCTAGGAAAACAAACATCCATGGCTAACCTTTCTATTGCATTTTTCATGTATCCTGCCATTATAATGCAAAATTTATAATGCTTATTTTACAAATACATCATATGCCACTGCGTGAAATGAACTTCAACCAGGTTTTCATACTTCATTCTCTTTTTATACCTAAAGGGAGAAACTTTGCAGTATCTTCAATCCAAAAATCTTGAAAGAAGCTGAAACAATTTTACGCTGTGTGTCTCTGCCTTCATGTTTGTGGGGGTTTTATGTTGACAAGACTCCATTTAATATTCATTCTAGGCTTTTAGCTATTTAAGACAGGTATGTTGTGCACTTCATGATGAATCCCCCCTTCAGGCTGCTTGAAAGTAACTGAATATAAACAGAAAAATTATTTGAATGATTTAAAACACTCTCTAAACTATTTAAACTATTCCCAATTAGTTTTTTCTTCAATGACACTACACCTTTTAAAAAGGTTCAGGAGCAAGAATGGATTCCTGGGACTATAACCAGTGCTATCACAGTGAAGATAACAACACTCCCTTCTCCTAGATATTATAGTCTTCTTTGATGGTATTAAATCCTACTGAATTAGTTCTACCTTTTTTAAAATTCAAGCAGTACAATGATAAAAAAAATCACTGCATCCAAGGAAAAAAGGCATGAGGACAAATGCTAAGATTTTCAACATGTAGAAGCTTTAATTTAGGTACCTATATTCACAGTGGCACCACTACTGGCACAATCATGTACCACCAAAATCAGTGAGACATTTTCCACTGACTCCAACAGAAGCACTATCGGGCCTGCTTTTCAGGACTGTTGAGCATGCGGTGGCTCAAACTCAATCCACTTCTGACACTCAGGCTAATTATTCAAGTCTCTAAATATGGATGGAAGGGGCACAGAATTTGTTTTGCTTTTTGTTTTGTTCTGCTAAGAGTCACCTAGGATTGGAAGAGGGCCAACATTGTACCCATCTTCAAGAAGGGGAAGAGGGAGGGTCCAGGCAACTATAGGCCAATCAGCCTAACCTCCAGCCCAGGGAAAATCTTGGAAAAGCTCATTAAAGAATCGGTGTGTGATACACTCATGGAAGGTGAGATTCTGAGCGACAGTCAGCAGGGTTTGTTGTGACTCGGTTTTGTTTTACCAAGCTCATCTCCTTTTATGATCAGGTCTCTCACCACCTGGATATGGGAGACAGGATAGACATGATATGCCTAGATTTCAAAAAGGCTTTTGATCTAGTACCCCACGATAGCCTTGTGGGAAACCTGTAAGATAGTGGATGGGAAAGGTAGGACAAGGTGGGACAAGGTAGGACCCAGAGACGTCTCATGAGTGGATTTGTGGCATCCTGGCACAAAGTGGGCAGTGGTGTCCCTCAGGGGTTTGTGCTTGGACCAGTGCTTTTCAACGTCTTTATCAATTACTTGAATGGGAGAGTGAAAAACTCGCTGGCCAAGTTCACAGACAACACCAAGTTATGGGGCAGTGTGGTCATGTCAGAAGATAGGTTGCAGATATAGGCAGACCTGGACAGGCTCGAGACTTGGGCAGACTGGAACCAAATGAAGTCGAACACTTCCAAGTGTGAGGTGCTCCATTTAGGAGCAAACAACCCTCAACACCCACACAGGTTCAGGCTAGGGGTAATGATTGACAATCACATGAATATGAGCCATCAGTGTGAGGCGGTGGTCATCAAGGCAAATAGTGCATCACACGTAAAGCTAAGGAAGTGATATTCCCACTGCATACTGCATTCAGGCCTGGGCACTGCACTTTGATAAGGATGTGAAAAAGCTTGAGAGGGTTCAGAGAAGAGCCACCCATAGGATCAGAGGGACCTGGGCCTCTTTAGCCTAAAGAAGAGAAGGTTAAAAAGGGACTTGATAGTGCCTTACCACTATATCAGTGCATCTGGAGCTTGGTGAACAACTGTTCACTAGAGCATCCCCAGGAAAGACCAGGACAGATGAGTAAAAACCCCTGGAAAGCTGCTTCAAGCTTAAAACCAGGAAAAACTCCTTCATAGTCAGGGTGTCCAGACTGTGGAATGAACTCCCTCCAGAAGTGGTACAGTCACCTACCCTGGAGATTTTCAATAGGAGACTGGACAGTCACCTCGCTGGGGTCACTCAACCCCAATTGTCTTCCTGCCCAGAGCAGAGGAGCTGGACGTGATGATCTTCAAGGTCCCTTCCAGCCCCTAACAAGCTCTGGATCTATGAAAAACATCTATTTTCTAAGTAAGGCAAACAGTTATGAATGAAGCTCTGATTCTGCTGTCAGCTGTGGGTGGGTTAATCCATGCACGTGTGCAGAGCTCCACTGAAGTCAGAGATGGTCTGTAACATATCAGATCAGGACCTAGGGACTCAATCCTTTCCCCAAGAAGCCAGTGGTAGTTTTTATCACTTGGTTTGAATGAAGCAAGAGCAAGCAAGCTAAAGGTTTTGTATACATTCTTCCTTTTGCTAGAGGCATGCTTTGCTGCCACTCCTCTCTGTTATGCTATTTCTTACTTGTCAGTAATAAGTAATAACAACAAATAATAAAATACAATAGGGCAAGTCAATGGTAGAACTACTGATTTTTTTTTTGAGCGCAAACTTAGTGTGTACTCCTCATTTTACATTTTTTTTCATTATATGTTTAAACTATTCAATAAAAAGAAAAAATCAACTGAATAAGATGAGGCATTTTTTATTATTTACTGTCCATATTCACTCCTATATGCATCTTCTAGCTCTGCTCAAGCAAGTAGCCAACTAAATTTGTCCTGTAAAACAGATCATGGGATACTTGAGTAAATCCTTTTTTCTGGTTGCATTTCCAGCTAAATTCTTATTCCAGAATCTCAAGTGTTGGTGATATTGAACATAAGGGGAATAGCTCAGCAGGGAAGCACTTGAATAAAGATATACAATGCAGGAGAGATGTAGATTGGTTTTCAGAAGTTGCGCTTATTGTGTTGCCTGGAAAAAAAAATCATATTTCAACCTGTAAACTGAGCGGATAGCTGTGCAAATTCTTTTGGGTCCAGTTCTTCCTTCTTTAGACTGACTAATCCAGAGATGTATAGTTACAATAGTGGCAACTGGATAGCCAGAGACAGCACCACTGAGTGAATGAAGTGTGTGATTGCAATGTGGGATAAGATTAAGAAAGTAGATAGCAAGTGAAATTTCTGGACTGACCACAGCACAAGGGTGGTTTGTAGTGTTTACTCAGTCTTCTTATCTGGTCTCTCCATTCCAGGTACTGTTGAGTTGCATTGAACCCACTATATTTCAGGCCTCCCATGCTCTTACATGCAAAAAAAATAAAAATAAAATAGAAGCTCATGTAACAGCCTTTCACATCTGATCTAGTACACTATATAAGGGTGAAAAATATTGGAGGGGATATGGAGAAGCTATCTTTAATTTAGGATAAGTGGTATAGGATTAAAGTACTTAGTGCACTGGGACAGTAGAAAATTGTTGGACAGGGTTGAACTCTCTCCATTCAACTCAATTTCATCTACAAAACCACCAAGCAGATAACTGTGGGTGGGTGGAGGAGGAGGGGATTGCTGCAGGCTCAAATGATTATGACTGATACTTTCTGACTGCTGGGCTAAAATCCAAGGGTAAGAGATTAGTTTTCACCATCATCTTGATCTGCTGAGCACCAGCTGCCACTCTTGTCAAGGGAAGAGAGAGGGGGCTGCTGTTGTTCCTGAGGATGGAAGAGGTAGATCAGGGTAATCCAGTTGACATAGTATAGCTGAACTACCAAAAACCCTTTGACAAAGTCCTCCCTTAGGTGCTCTTAAAGAAGTGTGACAGGGCAACTCTCGGGGTCAGGTCTCATGTTAGCCTGTCCACCTGTCGCTACAGGGCAATCTGCCCAGTCTCACCTGCCATGACTTTGCTGTTCCTACAAACAGATGGTAAATATCTGCCCATTACATGCCCAGATGGCAAGGATTGCTATCTGCAGCTCCATACCTCCCCTACACTGCAGCCCGTGCCTCACAGCTGGCATCCAGATTAACATTACTCCTGGTCTGAGATCAGAGCAAAATGAGTCCAAAGTTAGGCTCCATACACACACACATTCATACCACCTTCCCTCTCACAGGAGGCCTCTTCCACTCTGCCACTCTCTCACCGGGGCCTCTGGCATATTGCCCATACTTACCAGGCCACATTCCACTGCCCTGCTCCTCCCTGAGTAGCCACTCTTGGGCCATCACGCTTCGCTACTCTCACACTGGCTTCGTCACACACAACTTTTGGTTCCCACAAGTTCCCCTACTCTACGTGGGTCGGCCTCATGCCAAATCCTGGGCTAATTCTTCCCTAAGCCTCTCACCAGGCACAACTTCTCACAGGACTGGCCCTTGTGATCTCCTTCAAGTTTACTTCCACTCAACCCTAGTCAGTGCACCTCTTGGGTTGTCCTTCAGGCCTACTCTGACTTCAGCCCCCTCGCATGCACAGCCCTACAGGCCTACTCACATTTCAACCCTACTCTGTGCAAGGCCTTCCAATATTCTCCACACTACCTGCTCTGGGACCTCAGGGACCTTATATCCTTGCGTTGCTCAGGCACCTACACGTGAGCATACCTGGCCCCACTACTCCCTTAGCTGCCTCCAAAACCAACCTGAAGATGGGGGCTAGGGTTAAGGAGCCCCTCCTTACCTTTCACTGGGGAGGTAACTGGCCTGGCATTTCTTGGGGACTCCCATGCCACCAGGAGCCTCCAAACCATCCCCCTAAGCTCCTGGCCTCACTCCAAGGTTGTTCCTGCTACAGCTCAGTTAGACAATGTTTCTGCCTCACCTGCCAGCAGCAAACTCCAGTTTTTATATATCTTGTGTTCAAAATGGCTGCCCTCATCAGGCAGTTGGTAGCTGCCTGCCTCTGTCCTTAAAGTGGCAGGCACCCAAAGATGCCCTGCCACGGGAACTTCGGTAATCAAGAAATTACAAGGAAAGGCCATTTGCAGATTATAAACTTCCATAAAGTTAGCAAACAATGAATGAGTATAAATGGTTAG
Organism: Caiman crocodilus; assembly: GCA_030014935.1. Classification (NCBI taxonomy): domain Eukaryota; kingdom Metazoa; phylum Chordata; order Crocodylia; family Alligatoridae; genus Caiman; species Caiman crocodilus. The sequence goes on from JAGPOW010003395.1 coordinate 34,460,443, forward strand.
TTTTCAGGATGGGAAGAAGTAAACAGCAAGGTCCTTCAGGGACTATTTAATATATTAATGAATTATCTGGAAAAGGGGGAGAGTAGCAAGGTGGCCAAATCTGCAGATAACACAAAAATATTCAAAGTGGTAAAGACCAAGGCAGACTGCAAGGAACTAAAGAAGGTTCTGGAAACTAATGGGCAACTAAATGGCAGATGAAATTCAAAATAGATAAATGTTAAGTGATGCACATGGGTAAAAATAATGCAAAATATACCTGCACTATAATGAGCTCTACACTAGCTATTACCACACAGGAAAACTATCTGAGAGTCATTGTGGACAGTATGCTAAACACTAGCTCAGTGTTCAGCAGCCATCAAAAGGAAGACAAAATGTTAGGAATTGTTAAGAAGGGAATTGTGAACGAACTGGAAAGTATCTAGGCCCCTTTATAAATCCATGTTGTGTCCACACTTTGAACACTGTTCTGGTTCCTTGCAACTGAAAAAGCATATAGAAGAACTAGACAAGGTACAGAGAAGAGCAACAAAAATGATTAGTAATATGGAAGGGTTTCCATATGAGAAAAGACTAAAGAGGCTAGTCCTATTCAGTTTAAAAAAGGGAGGCTTGGGGGGGAATATGGTAAGGGTTTACAGAATACTTTACAGTTACTTTACAGTCAAAGTTATTAAAAGTGCCAATAAAATGAAAAAAAAAGGAAGTATAGCCAGCCAATTTCAAAGTGGGAGTGGAGACCTGAAATATGTGCAATGCATGAAAGACACTAGAGCCATATCATGTATTGCTTGGTGTCCACATATAACATTGGACAGGTGACCTGGTTCATAAGGGTATTTGAGTGTCCAGGGACACATTTTGAACTGTTCTCAGTGGTTTCAAACCAATTTAATGGGCTTACATGCCTGTCCACTTCAGGTTTAAACTGCATTGAAACTTGTCTGAGTGTTACTTATATCTATTCTCAATAGTTAGGACTTAGACATTGGAAACAAGAGACCTTGCTATTTGTTATGGCTGCTCTTTGTGTGGCTCAAGGTGACTCGTTTTAATGTTTCAGTAAAATATTTAAGCACAATTTAAGTTTCTTAGGATCTCAATGAACATGCATCTGAAACATGCTAAGAGTTTTCATCTTTGTAAAGTATTTTGAGATTGATCTATCAAAGTAAATACTACTATTATATTACTATATGTCACTGTTAACTGATTTCACTTCTATGTTGGGCAGCTTATAACCCTTCATGCGGCATACATTACACCTCTGCTTGAAAGAAAGTTCAGGCTTTATCCAGAACATGGGATAGTTTTAGCCATTCTGATTTACTGTGTCATTAAAGAGCTCCCTCTAGCTTCAGGGCTGGTAGTAGTAGATATAATTAATTTAGACAAAAATACATCACTAGACATTTGTTTTTGTGAGTTGAAATGTAAATGGAGTAATACAAGTCTGATAATTATATTGATATTTAAATAAATAAGGGGGGATATAACTAAGTTGAACTGTCAATACTATATCTTTTGATGCTAATAATTCTCTCAAGTCTCTAATAATTCTTCCTAATTAAATTAGATTACTTTGCAATGTCTTTTTTAATAAAAATCATTTTTGGTAGTATATATTTCACAAAGCTGATACTCAATACAGAGCTTTCTGTTCAGAGGAAAATGTACTTCACAATTTTCATTTGTATATTTAGTAATGGAGGAGAACATGGCCATGATCCAGGAAAGCATTTAAGCATGTGCTTAACTTTGATAAGAGTCAGTCATTCTCAAAATGAATGAATGCAATGGTATGCACGTTAAGCATGTATTAAAGTGCTTTGGTGGAACAAAGTAGCTATACTAAGTTGCTTTAAAGCCTATTAGTCCTAATGCTATTGGGACTAATACAGAAGCTAACTGAGCATTTACTCCCGGTGTTGATCATCATGTCATGGTCCTGAAAGGTTTCATGACAGTGCAGTTCTTAAACAGCCCAGGCTGTACATGCAAGGTTGTAAGACCGTGCCCCAATATGTCACTGGTATGTGATAATGCGATTAATATGAATTTACCCTTGTCCGTTTCTAAATATGCTAAGACAAAAGACAAGTAGATGTGCTAGCAGGTTAATTCTACTTGAAAGGCTCACTTTTTTGCTTTTGTTTCCTGCCCCAGATCAAACTACAACACCATTATTTACCCATTCCTTAGCAGCTTTCTCCCTATTTCCCAGCATCCTTTTCTTTCACCAGCTCCTCAAACCCTGGCGCTTCCTATATGTCTGTTTTCTGAGCCAAAGTGCCACACCACACAGTGGTGTGTGCTCTGGATTCCACCCAGGAAAGCACACACCAACTGCTGACGCTTCCTTAGCCTGAAGAAGGGTTTTTGAACCCAAAATCTTGCTTAATAACTATTCTCCAACCATTTGAGTTGGCCTAATAAAAGATATCAAATTCACCCAAGGAACCTTGCCTTCCAAATATTTGTACATTCTTCGTGGGTGTTCAGAACTAGATACAGTTCTCCAAATAAGGTCTAACAACTGCTGACTGGAGTGGCACTCTCACATTCCTTGCAAATACTACTTCTGTTTATGCAACTCAAAATTGTATTTGTGTTTTTGTTTTAGTGGTTTTGTTTTAATTTTTGCAACAGCATCACACTGCTGACTCGTGTTGATTTTGCATGTGGCTGATATGGCTGCATTTCTGGAATCAAACGTGCAAATTGAATTGATTCATCCTCAAGCTTTTTGACTATCTGCATGTAGGTTGGCTTCATGCCCAATTTCCCTCTGTGATGATTCATCATGGATGGGATTGCCCATGATATTCCTCTCCAGGAGGGGAGAGTGGAGTACACTGTGAGGGAAAGGGGTCTAACCTATTGAATGGAAGCAGGAAGCACCTGAAGTATAGTTCTCATGGGGCATTGAAATATTATTTTAAATTGGATTTTTTATCATTATTATCTCTGTAATATCATTGATATTTTCTGTGGGGAAAAATATGAACTATCCCCAACAACCTCTCAACTGAGGAGGTTTACCATATACAAGCATTTGAAAATTTCTTTCATATTTTTCACCAACACACAGAATGAGCCCACCCCATTACTCCTTAACTAACCAGTGCATGGCTACAACTAAAGTGTCTTTCTCATAAGCTTCTTGAAAATAAGTTAAAATCAGAAAGCTTGTGTCCTTCATTGGGACATCCTGTCTCATTGCAAACCCAGGAACACAGCCTCCTCCGATCCAGAAAAGCTACAGCTCATTCCTTCTGTCATTATTCTAAGTCTTCCTAATTATGGCTGGGGAGTTTAAATTTAGTCATCACTCTAAAATGAGAATGAAATTGCAATATTATCAAGCAAAGGCACTGCAGGTGAAGAATACATCTTTTGTTCCACAGCTGAAAAAATCCCACTGTAGCTGTCTGCTGGCATTCAGAATGGCACAAGCTCCACACTTAAAGAGTCATGTGTGCCAAGAAAGGCAATTTCACACAGAGCTGGCCTTTTTGTGCACACACCTTGGATACCGCTTTCTAAGTCTAATCTTTTAATTAGGCTCTGCATGACAATGAGGTAACTATTTGCTAGGCTGTATTGCTGCTGCTGTTTGATGTTGTCTCTGATACAAGCTTGCCTTGAACTCTCAGCTGTCGGAGTATGTTGGCTTCATCCAGAATACCAGCTGTTTAAAAATGCATTCCTCTTGGGTTGGGAGGGGTTTAAAGGTCACTGAGACAATATCTCCAGGATGCTGTAAATAACTAGACTTATTCATGTTGCCGGTGATTTTATGCACCCATCAAATGCATGAATCCAACCAGCTTGTCTTGTGCAGCGAGATACTTTTTCCATCACCTCTGTCCATGAAAATGACTTCCTTCTAACAAACCACACCTGAAGTCTGTATCTGATTCCCAGAAAATGTTAACCTCTGGTTTTATTTTTCTCTTTGTGTACATGGTTAGAACTATTGGTGTATATTTCAGGATTGCCCATCATGATCAAGCTGCTAAGACCTCTTCCTCTCCCCATACGTGGTACTTTCTAGAACTTTAATTTCCACAAGTATGTTCAAGTTTATCACAAAGCTATCCCAGCAAGTTTGGCTAACTACTATCACGTCTTGTCTCTGTCAACACCTAATGATAACCTATGTTCATTTTTTATCATTTGCACAGCACTTTTTAAATATAAAATGTACTTTTTGCATTTTAGCAGTCTGAGCTAATTAGAGCTGCTCCAATTAACGCTCCTGGAGCATCTCATATATCAGTGTCCCTGTGCTTCAAAATGGCGGTGGGGAAACTTTACATAAAGCTCATTGGACAAACTTCAGATAAAGCAGCCCTGCTCCCATTTTGAAGTACGAGGAGACTGAGGCACAAGATGTAGGTGGCTGCTGGAGCATGGGAATTGCCACAGACTTCCAGCACATTGGAGCAGACTGCCTGCTCATGTATAGGCACCCTTTGATTCTGTTGTAGAGCCACTTATTAGGCACATCACTAGACTTAAGTTCATAAGTGAAATCCCACTCCACCATGCTTGAGTCCCTGAAAACCTGTTACAACAAAAGATTGATGGGTCCTTCTCCTTCTTGAGGCTTTTTGTGGTTTCAAGTAAGATGCTGGTGTGTTAGATTAAAAGTAGATACATTAATAGCGTTTCAGGGATTTGAATAGAGTGGAATAGATTCATTTTGGGGCACCTAAGTCCAGTTAGCTGCCCTGTAGGCATATATACCCTGTAGGTATATGATCTGGTACTTAGGCTCCTAAGTAACTTAGGCACTTAAGAGTAAACATTTCTAAAGTGCCTAAGGTGGGAGGGGGTAAGTTTTTTCCTTCAAATACTGGATGTTTTAAGCTGAAACAGAGGTCAAGAGAAGCTAAAAAACAATTTAGTATGTGATGTGTGCCATGCACATTAATACAGGTGTGTGTATGAGAGAGATTCTATGGACCCAGGGCACTTACGCTAGAAAAAGGTCTCTTGCAGTAGAGAGAGCTCCCAACACTGTTAGAAACACTCAACACAAAAACAGAAATGTTGTACCCCACCTGCAGCTCCTGGAGGTTGGTAAGGATTGTTCATTATTTCCTAGATGGGCATGTTAGAAAAGGATGAAAGTGTTTACAGATGCTATCAACATGAGGTTGGATATGCTGACAATAAATCAATGACTCTCACTGACATGACTCTTGGAGTAAGTAGAGAATGCTTGTAGTAATTCTCTTTTTTTAAGGGTAGACAGATATGTATGACCTGAATTTTATTTAAAATGGTGACTTAGGCTGAAGTTTGGCATAGAATAATTTTATCAGCATGGAAGTGAAGGACAAATAGGGTGATGAATGATGTATGTGCATGCTTTCTGGCACCCACCCAATGAAAAAGAGAGAAAAAAGGCATTGGTGCAGAAAAGAGAAAACCCATACTGTTTCCATTTAAATGACCAATTCTGGTGATTAAAAATATTGTAACTGATTTTGTTACAATCATTTTATTCCCTCTAAGCTCTACCGAGTCTATGAAGTAACTAACTCCAGATTTCTACAATTATATGTGAGATCTAACTCTGCTCTAAAGCCTAGAAAGTCTCGATTGTCAGTGCTCTGGGTATAATCCTACACAACATAAAGTCAGTGTCAAAGGCCCCTTTAACTTGAATGGGTCAGAATTAAGGGTTTCAGACTCAGGAAGGACGCAGACAGAAGTGGTAATTTTCACCCAATCTCGCCACAGAAAACAGTCCATAGCCATGACCAAACATGAGTGCACAGCTGCAGACGCTTAAACAATAACTGAGAGGGGAAAGGGAGAAGAAGGAGTTCAATCTGGGGATTTTTCAACCCCTACTGAAGGGTGGGATGGATGTATTGGAGCCCTCCTGAGGTGGAGGAGCTCCAATTTGCCCATCCCACCCTCTAGCACCTGCTGGGGAATCTCCACAAATGAGCACCCCCTGCTCCCTTTCCCCCTGAAAACTTTCTAGTCTGACTGGGAAGATGGGCTGTTCATAGGGGAAACCAGGTGCAGGTTGCAGCCAGCAGCTGGATTCCCCTTCCCCTGGGACCAACAACAAACTTCTGTTTGGTCGGTCGGGGGGGATCTTTGTAACTCAAACACTTCCTGCCAAGTGCTCCAGTTACTGCGGGGAGCTGCACTTCTGTTTCCACCTGTAGAACCTAAAGTAAGAGGACACCATTCCCTATAGTAAAACAAGCAGGAAAAGCACGCTCTGAGGAAACAAATACAGGTGTGGAGAATCCACTGTGGAGGTGGTAGGATATTGGAGGTGAAGAACTGGGGTTTGTGCCCCTACAGCCCCTCACACATGCATAAATAGATCCTGTGGAAAACTAGCGCAATCAACATGAGGCCTGTATCTTCACAAGAGCAGTGGGACTCAACACTGTCAACACCATAATATTAGGGCAGAATCTGTGCAAAACCAGACTCATTAAAGCAGTGTTCCTAAAATATATGTACAACTCCCACAGAGCTCAGAGGAGGTAGTGTACAAGATAACTCTGAAGGCAGGATGTGACCAGAGAAGCTAAAAAAACAAGCAATGTTTGAGACAGATTACCTAAAAATCAAAATCCATTTTCTTTTATTTCAGTCATTTTTGCCTGCCACTAAAATAAGTAAACAGTTGTTGGTGTAAAACTATGAATGTCTAGTACATATTCTTGGGTAAAGTGGGCTTGCCAAATGTTGAAACAATATATTCTATCACAGTTTTGCTAGGTAAATGGAGATGCCTTTCTCTTAACATAAAAATACAAGTAAAGGTAAAAGTCTTGAAGATCTCAGACATTTCCTTTGTGTTACAGAATTTGAAAACTGCATTTAAAGGACCAACTAGTGGCTTATTCAAGGTACTGACATGATCCACATTACTGTCATAGCTTAGGACATCCCAGTCTTCACATTATCCCTCCCTATGGGTGGAGGCAGCACTCATTTATAGACAAGGAATTGAGGCACAAACTATATTAGTGACTTGCCCAAAGTCACACTGAAAACCTTTGACGACTGAGTACTTATACCTAATGTTCCATGTCTCAGACTAGCTAATACTCTGAGGAACACATTTCTTCTACAACTATGTTGGGCTAGAGTCTATCTTGTTTATATTAGTATAAATCAGGACAGCAGTATCTTTGGTGAAACCAATCGAGTTGAACACTGTTAATAAAAAGAGAATTCAATCTCTGATGTATTGATGAACCCAAAAATCATATGAGCTTTCAGATTTGTCACAACAACATGCTACTTCTTGGTGTCATTTATCATTTTAAAGACCATACTTCTGGGCTTCAACAGTGATTCTCAATCAGGGTGCCTTGATATCCTTTCGTATGTGTCATGGGATGCCACATAATGGTAGCACAGTTAAGCGTGCATACAGGATTCACAAGGTCAACCCAGGGTTTTCACATAGGAATCTATAGTGTTAGAACATGTCAACCTGTTGTGTTTTTTTCTGAGATCTTTGTAACAAAAGAGTTGCTCTAATATTTTCCTGTAGTCAAAAAAAGATAGCATTTTTGAGGGGTGCCATAAGTCCATCAAAGTGCTATAAGTCCATCAAAAAAGGTTGAGATCTACTGCCTTAGTGTGGTAGTACAGCTTTTTACAGGCCTGTCTAGAAGCTATAGATTTCTGTGCTGACCAGTAAACTCAGTCCACACTTGTTACAGTAACTTTTTATGCCTTTATTGGATTTATATTCTGGATATAGCCCCTGAGTAGGGGCCATTTCATGGGCAACAAAGACTTGTTCTTTATGAATTAGGCACTTGTCATTTTTCCTCTTAAACTTTGATTGATGAAAATGTGCTCTCTGTAAGATGATGGGTGAATGAATGTCAGTTCCTATGATCTTTTATTGTGCTGCTTGCATGCCCTTTACTTTGGAACTAATTGGTCTTGTTCTCTCCATTTGGTAAAGAGTAATTGATTGCTACTATGTTATAGCTGTCTTTCTCCTAGCAGTGTAATTATTATTATAGTATTTTATATAAAGCTGTCTGGTAGAGCCTTTTCCTGTCCTTCTGTTTAATTGTAGAAAGAACACCCCCAGGTAAAAATTAGGAAGGGAAGATGCAAGTCTTACAGGTTGGTGACTAATATTGGCTTTGATATAGCTGTAAGGATGAGACAACATGTAGTCAATAAGATCTTTAAAGTCAAATATTTAGATTCAACTGCCCACAGTTTAGGTTTTTTACCCAAAGGTTTGGTTTTTTGGGGGGTGGGGGTTGTGTGTTTGTTTTTTAAATTATTTTTTTACACTCAACCATTGCATGTACATAGCTTGTTCTTGGGACTGCAAAACAGCTACTTCAATTGCACAGCTAAGTATCTTTGTGCAAAGCAACTTAGTTTATGAGTAAAGCCATGTAGCGTATGCATGAGCACATGTTTTAGGCAAAAAGCTGTTTGTAGATTCTCTAAGAAAGGGAAAATACTATATGGTAGAAGACAACAAGTGAGAGAGAACTATTTTAAGACAAACTGAAAAATTAAACCATTGTTCCCTTACCCCCCTACTTTTTTACATCAATAATAGGTAGATCCTGCAGTTTATGTGGTTGGATTTTAATTAGGTTTTAATTATAGGTAGGTTTTCCTGTCACATTTGTAGTGGTTTTTTTCCTCTTCCTCTGAAAATTTGCATTTAGAAAGCCTGTTGCAAACCTACAGAAGGAAATTGAAGTTTTGCAAGAGCGATTAAATTCTGCAGTAGGCTGAAAGAATGCAGGCCCAGAGGGATTAGGCAGAAGTTCTTCCTAATTTAAGTGAAAGTTATATTGCCCTGTTGAAGAAAAGTATTTGAATTAGGCCAGGATGTGAAGAAGTCCTACTCCAATTTTGAAATTTCCTTCATTTGTGAAGTGCTTCCATTCCTGTGAACCTGCAATCTGTGAGCTTTGAAAACTGTAGTACTCATATGGGATGGTCACTTTAAGTTACAGTCAAATAAGAGATTTACGCATTGTAATGTCCAGCATCATAGTGCCTTATTTTTCCCTAGCATGGATTGTGAGTATTTGGGGTTGGTTTGGTTTTTTGGAGGGGGAGGAGGGGGTAGGCGGGGTTATGTCTTCCTTTATAATTTGGGTCATGGTCCTTTCCCTAGTGCTGTTGTGCATTATTAACTATGTCCTTGTTGGTGAGCTGACCAGTGAACTTGTGCCCCTGATTTTACCCATGGCATTTTTCACAGAGTTTGTGTTGTTTCAAAATTTGTTCCAGGGATGAGGATTAGAAGTAGCAATTTTGAGGACTTCTTCAGTTAATGACTGCCTGTGAATACAGGGTTATGTAATTAATGATCCAAGAGGCCATTCCCAGTCTCCTGAGATAAAGTCCTACAGTGGAATCCAAAACCCTATGTTAAGTGTCTAGGCCTCCAACGGAGCCGGTGAGAAAAGGATCAGTTCTTCAGCGTGGGATCCAAAATAACCTATATTTTGAATCACTGATTCCTAGCTAATAGAAAATCCTGAGGAGAGAACTGTGGCTTACACTTTGCCCCTCGTTAGCACTCAGGTGCTTTACTCAGAGCGGCAAAGACATGACCCCTTCCATATAGCATGTACCAGTTGGAACCTACCCCTGAGGTTAGGCATCTACAACCTGTCCATTGAAAGTGGAGTGGGGGGTGGCTCCTTTCTTTAAACACACAGGCAAAGGAACAAGTGCTGCTCCCTAGTGCCATAGCAAGGGGGAGAGCAAACAAGGCGACTGCCCCGGTGCCAAAGCAAAAGAGCACCAACAGGCACTACCCAGCTGGGTTGGGGTGTGGGAAGGAGCCATGAGCATCTTGTGGTGGGGGGCATAGGGATGAAGGAAAGGCAGGTCCCACCACTGCATGCCCTCCCAGGCAAGCATGTGCCTCCCAGATCTATGAATGGGGCAATGGTGGGCTGTTGCTGCAGACTTTGCCCTGCGTGCCAAACTTCATTGCTACGGCAGTGCTGCCACCTCATAAATCACCTAATTTTTATAGCGCTTACAGCACACTTCAATTCCCTGCTCTTCCTAAGGAGTTTGGAAACCCACATGTGTCATGGTCAATTTGTAGTCTGGCTCTGCCTGCCAGCCTAGACATTGTATGAGGGCATGTGAGAATTCCTACCCCGTTGCAGCTCTTCCACGCTCTCAAAAGAGCTCAAGATTTACTGGAACAGAAAGAACGCAAGAGGGAGCAAGGTTAGTGCTCAGTGCAGTCACCGGGAAGAGGAGGTCCTCACTATTAGAGGCAAATAACAGTGGCCTCATTGGAGGTGAAGTCCTTCCTCATTCCGAAATTTTAAAAATATTTCATTATTTCAAAATATTCATCTATTCAGTTTTTCAATATTTCATTCATATTTCAATGGCAAACTATAATGGACATTTCAGTTTTCTTTATCTGCCCACTTTCATTGTTTGTCCTCACTGTGGCTCTCAACTGCATAAGCATTAGAGAATTTAAGGAGCTTAGAGATATCGTCAGACTGGGTTATCCAAGGACTGCATACATTGACCAGGCAATCCTGGGGAATTTTTGCTGCCTGACTACATAATTAGACATATCAGCTCTGTTTAAAATAATCATGGGAACAACTTCATGTCAAACCCAAGGAGTCTTTTTTGTAGTAGCTAAGTTATAGCACTATGTTGATTATGAACTAACTTTTTAAAATACAGGTCTACCCTCTCAGGAACTTTTTTCTCCCAGCATGATCTCAGACAGCTGGCCATTTAAATTTGGCAGACCCACAAAGCTGAAGACCCAAAATCTAAAATGGCTTTCCCCTACCTCCCCCCCACTCCACCCCCACGCTAACTCCCAGTGGCATCTTTTTACTTTACTCTCTACATGGCCTTCTTTGACCTCACAAAATCCTTCAACTTTGTCAGGGGAGAATCACTGTGGAGAATCCTTCTGAAGTACAGATACCCATCAAAATTCATCACCATTCTTTGCTTGCTCCATAACAGTATGCAAGTGATGGTTCTCAGTAATGGCTCTATCACAGATCCCTTTGAGGATAAAATGAGAGTTAAGCAAAGCTGCATTATCACTCCAACACTCTTCTCACTAATATTTTACTGTGATGCTCTATCTGACCACTAACAAGCTTATAGTTGAAGTGGAGCTAAACTATTGAATTGAAGGTAAACTGTTTAATCTTGGCTGACTCCGAGTCAAAACCAAGACCAACTTGACCTCAGTCATGAAGCTGCAGTATGGTGATGATGCCATAGTCTGTGATCACTCAGAAGAAGACCTTCAGGCAATCACTGATGTCTTTACAGAGGCATAAAAGAAAATAGGATGAAAGCTTAACATTCAGAAAACTAAGGTCCTCCATCAACAAGCTTTTAATCAGCATTTCTCAGGTCTGGTGATTCAGATTCATGGTGAGACTCTAGAAAATGTTGTGTATTAGAAGTCAACCAATATCTTGGTTGACTTCAATAGAAGAAAGCAGAAGGCTGACAGCTGACTTCAACAAAGAAATCCAACGTTGCCTCAAACATATAAGTACAGTCTTCAGATGCCTAAGGAAATGGGTGTTCAAGGATTGTGACATCTTCTTAGTTTATCAAGCATTTGTGATCCCTACCTTATTATATGGAGCTGAGACATGGCCAGTATTCAAGAGATAGCTCAGGTCAGTGGAAGAGTTGGTGGTACCTGCAGAAAATCCTTTGAATCTAGTGGGAAGAAAGATAAATCAACATTAGCGTCTTCTCACTGCCACAGGGCACTAGGGTGTCATGCTCCTTTTAAGGGCTGGAACTGCGGTCATTTGGGAGTCCTACCTGCTGGTTACCAGGGCAGCCAGGAGGAGCTAGGTGACCCACACCTGTCAGCAGTCAGCTGACCTGAAGGGGCGGGGCTTGGCTCATATATAAACCCCAGGGCTGTAGCCAGGAAGGCAGTTCTTTGCCAGCAGCCAGGGGAAAGGAGCTCTCCCAGAGGAAGAAAGGGAAGAGGCCTGACTGCAGGTGCAGCTTCCAGTACTGTTGAGGGGCAGAGCACACCCTGTGTGACTCGAATTGTGTTAAAGCTGGGCAGCTTCTGTTATATTATAGCTTAGGGGCTTGTGTTTTGTTTGCTGTTTTATAAGGCCAGTGGTTTGGGTGAGGCTATTTGGGGAAGGAGAACACTGGGGACCACTGCAGCATGGGGACCCTGGCACCAGTGAGGGTGTGATGTTTGGGGTGCACAGAGCCCCGGCACCAGTGACGGCACAGCATTTGGGGTGCACAGAGCCCCGGCATGTCATTTTGGTTGTGAAGAGCCCCAATGCCAGCAGGGTGCAATGACAGGGCTGCTAAGAGCCCAGAGAGGACAAGAGGGTCAATTTATACCAAGGCGGAATTGGTATAAGTTACATGAGGTTCTGTAAGCAGTGTAGTTTAGAGATCAGTAACAAACAGAGTACACATTCAACCTTTGGTGGGGGAGAAGGCAAATCTTAGACCAGGTTCTGGCATTTTTAGACCAGTTCAGTTTGTGTGCTGAACTTCTGTTCTGTAACAGAGATAGACTGGTTTTGTGTACAACACTTCTATTCTCTTACAGGCATAGGCTGGTTTCCAATCACTTATACCATTTACCTAGCCAATATGAGAATAAGTTGAATACCAGTGTTTAAGTCCCACCTTGTTCCCTGTATATAAAGACAGTGTAGGACTAAGCTAATGTTAAGTAGTAGGTTTTACTTTGTTCATATACAACTCATTTCCTGACATTGGTCATGACAAATGCAGGCAGCAAAGAATTCTGTCTGTCCTATGAACAGGTTCCCTGTTCTGCTAAATCTGTTCCTGGGCAGGAAGAGGAGCACACTGAGGAGGTGGTTGTACCTCAGTGAATTGTAAGAGTGAGACAAGGTCAGCACTGACTTTGGCAGAAATAACAGCAACTAGTTGGCTGTCCAAACATATTAGGCTAACAGTAGTCTCCAAAGAATTGCATACTACAAAGAGTTAGAGTTATTTTGATTATAGGTGTTTTGGTAGGTTAGATACTGAGGCAAGAGGCAGGTCTACAGCCTGACCTTTGCACTCTCATAGCTAGCAATATATTTAATTCACGCTTACATGATCTTCATGGGAAATGTTATCAGGTGTTCCCCACAAAAATCACCATCATCCAAGAAAAACAGAGCTCTTCTATTTCATTGGGCTCCAGGGGGGAAAAAAAAAGCAGGAAAGGCTTTGGAGAGAAGAGGGAGGCAAAGAAGCTGCCAGCAGCCTTAATGGAGGTGGGAGGGAGGAAAGAAAGCAGTTGTCCTTTTCTGGAGGGCTTTAAATGGGCAATGAGGGTGAACACTAGAAGGTGATTACTTGAACTGCAAAGAAAGTAGGTTGAGAAGATGGTGCAGGACTGTAGGGTTGAGGACATGGGCATCCATGAAGGGTGGATGTTCCTTAAGGAAACAATCCTCTGAACCCAAGGGGCGACCATTCCTGCCCGATGCATGATGGGCAAAAGTGCCCGGAAGCCCCCATGGCTTAATAGGGATATTAGGGGGACCCTGAGGGATAAGCGGGAGGCATACAATCTTTGGAAGAGAGGAGCAGTCTCCAAAGAGGAGTACTCCTCTTGTGCTCGGGAGTGCAGGAGGGCTATTAGGAAGGCCAA
>JAGPOW010003395.1:34474214-34521281 GCA_030014935.1 Caiman crocodilus
GCTCCTACCTTGGGCATCTTCAAGAGTAGATTAGATAGGTACTTGGCTGGGGTCCTGTGACCCTGGCACTCGTTCCTGCCATTGGCGGGGGGTCAGATTGGATGGCCTGCTTTAGGCCCTTTCTGACTCTAGATACTATGATACTATGAAAGATAATACCCAGAGGTTAGCAGAAACTAGGTTTAATTATATGTTCCCTGGTATAAATGTCGTTCATCTCTCACCATGGGGTGGATTTTCTGCTTGCTTCACCAGGCAGGAGAGTTGGAGTGGCTGTCAGAATCTACCTAGAGCAGGGCTGGTCAATTATTTTGGGCAGAGGGCTGCTTACTGAGTTTTGGCAAGCCATCAAGGGCCACATGACCGGCAGCCAAAGGCAGATAAATATTAATTTTCTAAATTTGGGGTGTGGGGGGCGGGACTATGAACTAGATGGAATGGCCTGGTGAGATACATTTTGCCAGCCCCTACCTAGAAGCATCATAAAAATGGTCTTTCTGGAACCAAAAAATGTGGGAATTGCATGCTTACCCAGGGTGGGGAAGCGGGGTGAGGAGGGCAAAGTGGGGAGCGACTCGCAATCTCCCTAGACAGAAGCTGGAATTTAATCACATACTTCCGGGTCTCAGGCTGTCTGTTTCTCAGCCGGAGGTGGGTTTCCCATCTCCCTCGGCCAATCAGAGGTACGGGGGAAGGGAAACTGGGTTGAAGCTGTGACAGATCAGCCCTAGGATATGACAATGCCATGAAAAAAAAGTGGCTGGCTCCATGAATTAAGTACATCCCTACTCATTGCACAAGAAGAAACACTTATTCCAGTAGTGATCTAGCTGCCTGTAACAGTATAATATAGATTTTCACCTATATTGCCTGAGGGGACTCGGGAAGGGGGAGGAAGAGGACACACAGGTCATCTTGGATTTGCTGAATTCTCCAATTTTTCCTTCCTTGCCTAATGTTTACACATGGCTTATTCTGACAGATTCTCTGATTGGTTCATTTAAGTTTCTTTGTTTCACTGAGACTTTGGAAACAGAATTGAGCCAGTCTTTCTGTAGCCTTGAAAGTATACGTTAGGTGGGATTTATGTCCTGTGAAAATCATAGTTTCTGGTAGGAAGAATTTCTTATCTCCATCCTTCACCATTGTACAATGTCACTTCCACTGCCTTATGTTTTTTGTTTAATTTATTTTGGATTATGATCTGCACTGACATAGCTGCCTCTTTTTTACAGCAACGTAATTATAGAAAAACTACATAAAAACACAAGCGTTTCCATCAGTCACTACTATTAATATTTTTAAGCTAAAGCTGTAATATACTATGTTTGGGTTATCTGTCTTGAGGACTTTTTGGGTGCATCTACACATGATGCTACATTGCCATATGGTGACATAGCAGCTGAAAATAACCTGTGTGGCGTGCACAGAGCTGTATGGGCTGTTATTGTGCTGTCATTTACTACTTCCTAAAGGAAGTACTAAATGGTGACGCAGTAACAAATGCACCATAGGGAGACGTGTAGGAAATACTATGTAAATGGGTGCTTCTATCGGGCCCTTTCCTCTGTTTTGTTCGACTAGTTGAACTAAACACTTTGATTGCTTTCTTTACTTTGCTGGCCAGGCAACTTGTAAAAGGTTCATTTTGTAGTTAGCCAGAAACAGGCTAGGAGGCTATTGGCTTTATCCATATTTATGCAGGTTGGCATAGCCCCCTTGCAAATAGCCAAGTCTAGCCACATTAAGGACAGCACTGTGATATTCCAAACACAAATGCTCCTTGCTTCAGCTGGTTGTGTACCAGGTTGTGTACTCCCTTGCCAAGGGAAATTTCAGCTGGTTGGCAGTACACGGACATTAAATCAAGAGTGGCACTCAGAGGTGGCAGTCTTTATATAAGAAAATAAATCCTCTTTTATTTTAAATTGCATCAGCTGGATGTTGATGACATAAAGGATTAAGATTCAGTGGGCAGAAACAAAGTTCATAATTTGGCAGCTACGTCTGTGCTTGAAGTTCTGACTATTATCACATTGTGATGAGGCCTTTCTTCATCCTGAGTGGGAGAGCAAGACAGCTGGGGGTTTACAGCATAAGTACAGTATTTCCATGCTACAAAGATACTTCTAGGCATGACCATCAAGAACTATCTTTATACCTTTGGAATTAGGTACCTATCTCCTCCTTTTATATTCTGCTTGTTGTACAGTCTAAAAGAGCATGTCTAGATGTCAATTTTAACTTTGTAAATGAGCTGGTTTTGATCATTTTGACACATGTTTTAATTGTTTTAAAGAATATTTATCTCCAGTTGTATTGTAACAGTGCTTTTCACTTCAGGGCCATTATTGGTGCACTAATATAAATAAAACTGGC
Source organism: Caiman crocodilus (assembly GCA_030014935.1). Taxonomy (NCBI): domain Eukaryota; kingdom Metazoa; phylum Chordata; order Crocodylia; family Alligatoridae; genus Caiman; species Caiman crocodilus. The sequence goes on from JAGPOW010003395.1 coordinate 34,476,594, forward strand.
TTGCTGAGCTTTTGCTTATGCTTACATCTTTATACTTTCCATTTTAATGTGAGCTTTCAGAAGTAAAAAGAGAGCCTGGTATTTGTATGAAAAATGATCAATTTATTTTTTCTGCCTCCTGTTGTTAAGGGTTGAATAAGTCAGTTTATCAGTTGGAATTTGAACACATTGATAGCCCTTTAAAGTGATTTGACAACTAGCACAGAACATAATCGGATTGGTTTGTTCATAGAAGTCAGAGGATGGATTTTCTAATATTTATTTTTTGGAGATCACGGCATTTTATTACTAGTTAAATAAGTAACACGTGAGCCATAAAAAATATAAGCTTTGTCCATAGCCGCTCCCCATGAGTCTGGCACTGCTGCTGAGAGAGATTCCCTGATCACTTGCTCTTTCTTCTGTTTTATACCTGTCTAAGCCTGGCATTTAAGCAATGTAGGTAGCTAAGGAGGGTCCTGAGCACTGATCTTATGCAACTCTTCAGGGTTTCTCTGGTGCACACTCAGAATCTAAGACACATATTCTGTCTAATGAATGGGCTTGTGTCTATACCGAGCTGGAGCAAGTGAACAGGGATCATTTATCAGGACTTAATTTCATGAGCCTCTCTTTAGAGCAGTTTTGAATGGTAATTAGCTTTTATTATCATTTGTCCCAGGCAATTGAAGTGCCATCATGAATACTCATATCAGAGAAAGCTGATATGAGCTGGGGGAAGAATTTTAAAGGGAGAGTTCATCTCAGGAATGGAAGTGGAAAGTTTTTCTTGGGATTTTTTTTGTGTATGAAGACTTCCTGGACAGATACCTATACACGCACAAATCCAATATAGAAATTCTACCTTGACTTTGGCATGATAGAATATTATTTTATGGAGGTTGGGGAAGGTTGTGAAGAATAGTAGTCAAATAAATCATGTCTGATACCCAAGTGGGTGTTATATGTCTATGAGGTCCTCAGGTTTTCACATGAGAGAACAGTGTGTTCTAGGAATTGTAATAGCCATAAAGATTACATTTAGATTAACTTTACTTGAGTTAGGTTTATTTGAATGCTCATCTATTCAGATGGGTTACATCGAGAAAAAAAATGGTGGGCTCAGTATAAATTAGTTCATCTGAGGTGGTGAGCTAACTTATATCGGGACCTGGTCTATTGCATGCATGCATCCCAGCCCAGGCGTTGTGTTCTTCCTATCCCCCTGACCCTGACCAGGCTATTTTTAGTCCCCAGTTTCCACCCCACCACTGTGCACGCATCCACCAAGCTGCCACATCATACTTGCTAGCCTCCTGTAGTCCTACCCACCCTTTACCCCATGATGAATTACTTAATCCAGTATCCCCACCTGCCTCTTAGAACCAACACACCCTGCGTTCTGTCTATGCACATGCTGTTCCCAGTCTATGGTCATGTGCCTTAATGTAAGCCATATGAATAGACACCAGGTTCAGTGAACATACCCCAAATTAAACTTTGAAGTTGGTATTTTATAACAAGCAGTGAGAAAAGGTGGAAGCAAACCTCCAACAGTTTCTAGAACCAATGTCAGAATGAACTCCTGAATTTTTTTACATGTCTGAGATAGGATATTGTGTGTACAAGGGTAATGAGGGAATTTCTGTAGTTTGCAGGCTTTGTTTGCAGAGCGATGGAGTAGATTGTTAAAGTCTACTGGAAATTTGTTGAAATGCCACTGAAGACCTTGGTTCATAGGACTTATAGCTCAAGTCACAAACTAAAAATGCCAAAGTTGTGTGTTCTCATCCCATGATTCATTATCTTGATGACCTGATAGGCAATTGCTGAGAAGACACACAATGCTAATTCTCATCTGGACTTCAAACTACTCAGCTTCATTTTCTTTGTAGGGAAGGGAGTATTTGCCCATATGAGCAGACGGTAAAGAGGATAAATCGATGCAGTAGACCATTGCTAGATTACTGGTAGGAAAATTTTACAAGATGTTGGTCTCATTGGAATATTCTACAACAATAGCATGGTTTTCCAGTGTTTGTTTCTCACTAACTGGTTTACTGAAAAGAGAGAGATTGTATGGTTGTTAATTGAGGGGATATGACACCATAATAAGATGCAACTCATATTCTGAACTCAAACCGGTTTTCAGGTCTCCTATTGCTGTTTATCATTCTCATATAATAAAGGGCTTAGCCCTCTGTCTATCTGTAATGCTCTTGGAGCACTCTGATTGGTTACTGAAACAACCAATCAGCGTGCTCCAAGCCTGTTATGGACAGGAGGCAGTGGCACTCTGCTGCTTCCAGGGAGCAAGGCTGGGGGGAAGAGGGAAGTGGTGAGGCCAGTGGTGGTGGCCCCAGCCCTGCTCCCTTGAGGGAGTGGAGCACCGCTATATTGATGGGGATGGAGGGGACGGAGCGCTGGACTCTCCTCCTCCTCCCTCTCCCCCCCAGCTCCTTGAAGGCAGCAGTGACATGCGGTGCTGGTGGAGGGGGATGGTAGGGCAAGCTTCTCCCTTCCCCTCTGCTCCTGAGAGGTGGGGGCAGATAGGGTTAGCAAGCTCCCTCCCCATCATTCTTGATGAGCAATTTGTTAGTGCCTGTATCCTGGCATATGAGATCACATCTTTGCAAATGTCAGGAGAGGACCTATCAGAATGGAATTTGATTTCTAAATGAGGCCTGTGAACACAATTGTTATACATATAAATTAATAACCTATTTTTGTTTTGACTTTTCATTTCAAATTGCAATGAGAGTTATTCACGTGCAAACACTTGGATTCATAGGTGCTTTGAAAACTGTACTCTGTAGCTGAAGTGCAATAGTAATCAAAAACAATGTAATAAAGGGATTTAGAAATTTCAGATGCTATTCCTCTTTTCTTTCTAGCCTCATTTATCAAACAACACCCTTATTAACTTACCTGACTTTGAAAGGAAGAAAGTTTGAGAACTGACCACTAAGTTTCTGTTCATTTATGTTAAGTATGGTGCTTTCAATCCCATCTTTCTCACTTGGGATGCATAACATGAGTTTCCTGGGGTATTCTGAAAAGGTTTGTAAGTTGGAGGTTGAGTATCTCTCTGTGAGCTAACGCCATAGCTCCTAGGATGGTTCTAGTATTAACCAGTCATGTATATCATGCCTTGGCTGCAGTGATGTATAGATAGAGAAGGTAAATCTGGTGACTGACTCTTACTGAAACAAGAGCTTTAAGTAAGTGTTACATTTAATAAGACCATAATTAGAAGGTTAAAGATGGTGTAATGCCTTCCACTATAGTTGGAGTGAGTTTGATTTCTCAAATTATTTTACAGTGTTTTATCATAAATACATTTCTGTATGTGATTGAGGTGAAAAAAAAATCACAGCTGTGGCTCAGAGAGGATTTCTGCGGTATAACTACATCAATTTTTCCCTCTGGGATAGTGGTGTTTGATCCCCATCAAAATTCTCCTTCTGAACCAAGCCTTTAGAGGTAAAGTGGCAAATCAGATGAGCAAGTAGAGGTGTTCCTGCCATGATTTGTACACTTCTCTGAACTGTTCCAGCTGTTTCTAGTCAAGGTTTTTATTCGTCTAAGATAGTCCAGCCAGAATGGAAGCAGCGTAGTTCTGCTATGAAATTCACATTTTCACAGCGGGTGGGGCCTAATTCTACTCTCACTTTCACCTTTTTTAATCGGAAGCAATTTCAAGCAGGCCAAACTGTGGAGTTACGCTGGATTAATGCAGTTACACAGCTGGTGTGAGAAGAGAATTGGGCCCACTAGTTGTAACTCCATCTCCCCAGTGGCTGTATCATGCTGGCAGCAGAGAGGAAAGAGGGGAAAACATATTTGAAATAGCTGTGGTTCACCTCGCAGAATTTCTGTATGCGAACACACTGCCTTCACTTTGCCTGGTTGATATTCTAGAGCTCCACAATCCTTTACCCTTGTAACAAAGACTGTATCGGGGTACTATCAATGTGAAGATGAGTACTGTTTCAGAGATGCATTAATTCATCTGTCCTCAGTGAGGAAGAGGTTTGAAAACAGGGGTACCATTATACCATCAAACACAGCTCTAAGAATTGGAATTACAGAGAAAAAGTTAATTAACTTTATTTGAAGATACAGAAGAGTAACTCTAACACTGTGGAGGTCTCTCCGTGGCGTTGTTAGAGTAGCTTGTCTAAACCAGTTCTTCTGATTTTAAATGAAAATCTCTTGAAAGTGGGGCTATTTCTACCAACTCAGGTGTCACACTGATAGGTCATTCCAAAAGATTCTCAATAGTTATTTAAAGGGGAGCAAGTTCCTAGCTCTTGTGATTGTAAAAAGAAATCATGAAAATATTAACTTTAACCATTACAAACCACAAGGCACAAGAAATGTATGTTTACTAGCTAGTGACTTTTATATGCCAAGTATCATTAGAGTGGCTTGAAAAAAACATTTCTGAGCACTCAGGTAGGCTGCAGTTATTCCTTTATAAAACAGACTGCCATTAGCTTCTCTCTCTAAGCAGTGCTTCTCTTCCCAAGTTGGAATATGATATTCATCCCATTACTTGCCTATATATGAGTGGAGCAAAGTGTTGGACACTGGATTATCCAAAGTTCAGCTCCTTTTCAATGTGGGCACAGAGCTCTGGAGCATCTCTTCACAGACTTGTCCACTTCCATCTTTAATTTCTCTCTCTTATTCCCCTGTTGGGTTGGAAATAAGCATTGCCTGTGTGCCACCACGCTGCAGGACAAAACCCATGTCCCTTGTTACAATACAAACCCCCCAAATTGCGGCCACAATAGGTGTTAAAAATACGTGTTGCTTTTTTGGGGGTTGTTTATGGCAGGAGAACCTGGGCAGCCTGGACCTGTCCATGGTCTCTCGCCACCCCAGGAAAGTACTCCCAGGGCTTTGGGGGACCCACCCTGCACCCCCAGGATTTCCTTCAAGGGACTTGTCAGACTATGGAAGACTGGGCCCTAAAACACTGAGAGCGCCTGCCTTTCTTTTGCAGAGGTGTGCTTCCCCAGCAAGGGATTCCCCAGGCACATGCCCTATCAGGGGATTCCTGCAGCGTGCCTCTGTTAATGTGGGACCCTGGGGTTCCTCCCTGTGCAGTTGCCTCACAGGATTAGACCCAACCCTGGGGAGCAGGAGGTGATGCCTGTGTTGCTCAGTGAAGGACGTGCACTGTTCTGGGACACGTTCCAGGAGAGCTGATTCCACTCCAAGGATATTTGTTTATAGCCTTGGAAAACTGTTTCCGAACCTTACTCCTCTGTTGATTTAAAAACCTCCAAATCAGTTAACTCAATTTATTCGTGAACAGTTTATACACCCATTGTTGTTTGGTTTAAGCAGCCTTTTCTCCCTGTTTTGCATTTACATACAAAGCCAGGATTCATAGCCAAGTCAGTTCAGAAATCACATTTTCGAGTTACCTTTGTAAGCATCTCCTCCAGAGACGTATTCCTGTGGTTGCTTTCAGCATTCATTGTAGGGCCTGTTTGCTTGGATCACTCCAATTACTTGACATTGCATTCTTTTTTTCAGGATGGTTGGCTTTTTTTTTCTTAACCATTAGGAGACCGTTTCCATTTTCTCCTTAACCTTTTGCTGTTGCATGTACGGTGAGATGCATAAACAGGTAGAATGCACTGCGTACCGTATACACTAATCCTTTGCCCTGCTTCTGTACATGAAACTTTATGAGAAGATAACCTAACTGTAAGGAAAGTCCTAAAAGTTTTGTTGCTCCAATAGCATTTGTAAGTAGTGCTAAATCCATTTTATTTCTGCTGTACCACTGCAGAACTCATTGCAAAGAAAATGGTGTTATCTGCTGACAGCTAACAATTGTCCATCAATTGTAACATAGTTGGATATGCTCTGTTAGGTTCATAGCATGAATTAAAAATCATTACCATTAATGCACATTTAATTGCAAAACTTTTCAAAACTAGACAGTGTATTAAATATGAATCATAACAAATGTTTTCTATAAGTATTCTTTATTAAGAAAGAGTTCGTTTGCCACTTTTTAAATTTCATTTCATGCCTTGACATGACAGGTCATTCATTCTGTGCTCCTCTGGCGTTGGGAATGGAGACAATTACACAGTTTCACAGCAGCGATAGAAACTATCTAAAAACCTTTCCCTTATTAACTCCTCAGCAGCAGTCTTCAAAGTATTTTTCACTGCACCAAGAAGAAAATAAGACTCCAGGCACTAGGAAGTGACATATTAAAGTTGAAAGTGTTGCTTAGGATTTCTTTTTCCAATGTATTATTTTCACAGTGTTTTGGTTTGGGTTTGTTTTTTTTTAAGGCTAGAAAAAATTACCCTACATAATGAAACTTTTAAAAGGCTCATTTTGAATATGAAAGTGTTTATTGTTTAACTATTAAGCATAATCTCTATTTTTCAGTGGGAATAACATCCATCCCTTACATATGATGGTATGACTCAGCAGACAAGGTGTTGGATTGGGGGGATCTTCAGTTGTCTCCGTCAGCGATGTGAAGAAACCTCAAGCTAGCAATTTCATGCTCCTGTATTAGTCCCCTGTTGTAAAAGGGAACCCTTTCCCTATTACTGGAATGGGGCATAGCCCCTTTTAAGGGCAGAGATTTTGTAACACAGGAAGAAGAGGAGAGGGCTTAAAGACAAGCCTTGTAGTGAAGTCAGCTGAACCGGGAGTTACATGACCACAAGGGAGTAGGGGCTTTGAAAGTATATAAGCTAGAGCCGGAGCCAGACCAGAAGCAGCAGGAAGGAGGCCTTACCGTGAGCGGGAGGACATTGAGGACTGCGGGGCAGTCCGACTGTGCTAGCCTCCGAGTGAAGAGCTCCTGCCCTGGAGCGTGGAAGGGGAGGTGCTGCTGGCCCCTGGAATAGTGAACAGTGTTCCTGTAAGACTCTGGATGCTCGCTGTTATGGGAATAGGCCCCACGTCAAGGGGAAGCTGGGCAAAGCAGCATGTTGGCTGGGAGTTTATTACAGAGCCGGAAGGGCTAATATGCTTCTGTCCGAGTTCGAACTGATGGTTGTGGAAGGAACTGAATAGGTGGTTTGCAAGTAGGTCCCATTACTGCCCTAAAGGCACGCGGTAACCTTGAGCACTGCTAGGTGCAGGCTCAAGGTGTAGCCCGAGCTTGGGGTCAGAGGGCTCAGCACCCAGAGCCCTGCAGATCCTGGGGGCCAGAAGGTCCAGCATAAGAGGGCAATGAGCCCAGAGAGGGGCAGAGCCTGGGGGCCAGAAGACCCGGAGCTCAAGATCACAGCAAGACCCAGCACACAACAGGGATGGAGACAAGAGACAGGGAGCCTGGTGCCTGAGAAGACAGGGGCTAAAGGCCCAGCACCCAGGCCCAACACACAGAGCAGGGCAGAGATAGGGCCAGGAGCCTGAAGCCTGAGAGGGGCTAAGCCCAAGCCCAGTAGGACCAGGTTAGGGCTGGAGCCCCCAAGCCAGGTCTGGAACAATGGGTCTTGACTGAGGGCCAGGCAGTGTAAAGGAGTGGAAGTCCTGATAATTTAGGGACAAGCGTCCCACCTGATGGATGACACACCACACCTATGCCTCACAGATGCTTTGTAAGCCACACTTGAAGCCATGTAATAAGCCCTTAAGGCTGGCTGGGTCTGAAGAGTTGACCACTGGAGAGGAGAGAGCACATTAGGATTATCAGTCTCTGAGGGCAACCCCCCTTTTATGAAGTTGCCATTAAGACATGGCAAATGAGAAGGCAAGGCGAGAGCTTAAGAGACAGGGCAGAGGGAGAGCCTGGTAGGGATGAGGGGGGCATGGTGGGGGTATCACAGCAGCCCTCGGGCACTTAACCTGTTACACTCATGTATAAAAGAGAACAGTGATACTACTTTGCCTTCAACTTCTGTCTGTCTTGTTTTTAAAGCTGATCAAATATTTTCAGCGATTATGATTGAGGGGGGAAAAAGCTAAAATGGCTTTTTAACCAAATTAAAAACATTTCCTCGGGGGGAAAAAAAATCTGTTTTCACCATTTGTTTTGTGACCACCTGTTCCTTTCCCTGTGACCTTTCTGCTCTCCCTTTGGCAGTTTTTTAATAAGGAAAAAGGGTCATTTATTTCAGCAATATCCCTGAGTAGATTATTGACACCAGGGATTGAGCCCGGGACTTCCAGACCTAGAAGCGTGCATCCCTTGTCAGGAGCAGCTTCGTAACCTTCGGTGATGTAGCCACGAGGTAGGAAGAGTGAGCTGCACCATATAAGCATGGTTTACTTCAGCGCTGAGTGCAGCTCATGAAAAGATACGTTTGACAGAACTAGTTTAATAAGAACAAGCTTTTTTTAACTTGGCAGAAAACTGTTTGGTATCAAAATAGACATCAATGATAGTTTGTACGTGCATATGTGTTTAACTGTGCAGAAAAGCTAAATAGGAAGTGGAAGATGTGGTTCCTGCTAGGACCTGTATTGCTTCCCTGAAGTGAATGGAGTCTGTGCCATTGGTGTAAATTGGAGCATGTTCTAATCCTTAGGTTAGAAAATTGAGGCAAAATGTTATGCAATGAATTGATGCATGTAAAGCTTTATAGAACAAAATGGCTCATTTTTCTATCCAATTGGGAAAGAAGGGAAAAACCACCTCACCAGAATTGCATTTTTTCGTTCTTTTTTTTTCTAGTTAAAAAAAACATGCAAAGTCATGCTTGTGGTTGGCAAACTTTTTACTCTGGAACATAGCAGTTCATTTGCAGAGAGTGTAAATTTGAGCCTGAAGCAGTTGTGTAAAGGGCTGTGGTTTGGGTAAAGTTGTTACTCGACACTTCTCTCTGGCACGGATAATGACATTGCAGCCATGGAAATCTGTGAAAATCTTAATTTTAGCGTGTGAAATTGATCCTTTGAAACAGCTCTAGGACAGAATTAAGGATGGCACGGTGACAAACTTAACTGTGATTCTCTTGCTTTTGAACATTTAAGCCAGACTCTTCATGATTCTGTCCTCAACCATGTTGTATATGGTTGGGATGTAAAAGAAATATTAACGTTAGTGTAAAGGAAACATTCACGAGAAGTCTCAGTCTCCACCATGCCTAGTCTGCAAGTAACATCAAAGGAGCTTTATCAGTCAAAAAATTTCAGATCGGAGCGGTATTACAGTGTGCACTCTAGTCAGATACTGGTAATGCGATTTGTGGATAAAAATATAATGTACTATTTTGGGAGGGGGAGATGAAATGTTTTATTCTGTTGGTAAAATGTTCTTAATTTCATGCTGGGAACAGAGAAAATCAACCCTTAGGCACGTCCAGATGAGCATGCACGTGCCTCTTGCAGCATCTCAAAGACCTTTGAGATGTTGCAAGAAGCACATGCAGGAACAAAAAGACCTGTAGCGTGGGGCCAAAATTAGACCTTTGGATATCCAGGGGTCAAAAAATATCCTGGGCAAAAAAAGCAGGGCAGGGCATGGTCGAGACCCGTGCCCTGAGGCAACCAGAGGCTTGGGTCCTCCACAAAGATGCTCTGGTAGCCAGCCAGAGAGTCTCTGTGGCTGGCCCTTGCCCCGGTGCTGAAGCATGCTTCCTGCCCATGCATGACAGGCAAATGCCAGCTGCAGGGAGCTAGTAGACCTGGGCTCTATGCCGGTAAGTAGGGGGTGGGGGAAGGCTGGAGGAGGGAAGAGGGGACCATGTGTGAGGAATCCTGCCAGCCCCATCGCCCTCCCCCTCCCATTCCCTGAGCCCCCCTGGATTGCTGTCCCGCCCAGTCCCATCCCCTGCCCAAGTCCCCCTGACCACTTCCCTACCCAGCCACATCCCCACTGGCTCCTGTAGCACCCCCATCACTGCCCCATCTGGCCCCAGCATCCCAGCAATTAAAAACATCTTTAAAAAGCCTTGGACTCACTAGCAGTAGCAGCTGCTGTAAGGGTCACTGGTGTCTCCTGGCAGTGAGGGACTGGCAGTGGGGACCAGCCCGAGTCACCTGGCACTCGCACTGCCTCTGCCCTGTCACACGGGTGCAGCCAGGGTCAGCAGGGCACCGTGTGCTGTCAGGCACCTGGGGCTGCTCAGGATGAACACTGCTGGGCCCTGGGTGGAAGCTGCAGTGGCCCCCGATGCCCAACAGCATGCAGAGCTGGCGATGGGACTGGATGAGGCAGCTGTTGTGGAGGCTGCAGGAGCCCGCGGGGAATGGGGCCAGGTGGGGCAGCAATCTGTGGGGTTGGGAGAGCAAGCTGGGGTGGGACACATGGGCTCTGTGAAGAGGGGGGTGACAGTCCCTGCAGGGACCATGTGGCCCCTGTTGGGGGGCTGTAGTCCCTGTTGGGGGGCAGTCTGTGAGCTGTGCAGGGGGGCCTGCATCCTGTAGTGGGCAGGGAACCCACCCCTCCTGGGCAGCCTCCTCCACAGCCCCCCCACAATCCATCCACACCGACCCACACATCCCATGGCAGCCACCCACATCCCCCTACCCTTCTTCCCAACCCTCTTCCTACCCCCTTCCTGCAAATCCCGCATCCCCCAGCACACACCATGCATACCTGGCTGCCAGACGGGATGAGACCTGCCGGCAGGAGCTGTGGCTGCAGGGGCAGCTGTCCCCACATCCTGGATAATGAAGGGGTCGGGGAAGCTCTAACTGCTCTATGGTAAGAAAACCAAAGACAAACAGCAAACCATATGGGTATTTAGAAATCATTGTATTATAATGATAGAGACACCGGTAGGCTTCTGAATTGCTTTAACATTGTAAATATATCAATAAAACTTTGCCCAACTGATCGTTATCTGTCCATCTGTCTTTCTGTCTGTCTGTCTCATATGCATATAGCAGTCTTTTGTTTTAATTGTGGAGGAACGTGGATTTGGGGGTATTTTACAGAGTGACTTCAGGATTTCTTTTTATCGGGAATTTTTGAGTTTTCAAATAGGGACCATCAGATTTCCTGCTAGGGAGGCCAGTGGCAGGACCCGGTCAGAGGCGCCTGCTCAGAGCTGACACGCTGGACCCAGCTGGAGGTGGATGACCTCCTGGCCAGTTGAGACCAGTAGGATGTGCTTCAACAGTTCAGAGCAGGCCACTACACTGGGAACATCTTCTGGGCAACAGCTGCCTATGTGGCCGGGCAGGGGCATACGTGGCAGTAGTGCTGCACAAAGACCCAGCACAAAGGCTGGCGGCAGGCCCAGAGGGGCAGATGCCTCTGTTGGCTGTGCGGTCCCCATCCAGGTGTGGCAGGTGCACAGCAGGTCACATCCAGGCAGCAGCCCCCAATGCCAGACTGCAGCAGTGGGTAGAGGGTGCAGGGTCCAGCAGTCCAGCTGGCACAAGGAGTAGTGTGCCCAGGTACCAATTGACCAGGCCCCAGAAGCTCCTAAGAGCCCTGAGCTACTTGATGGGGTAGCTTTTTGTATTTATGGGGCCAGGACAGGGCAGCTTTTTACACCGTTGGGTCAAGAATAGGTGCTGATTTACTGAGCAGCTATATCTCATTAGGACTTTGCTGACTTATGCCACTGTAACTCACACAGCTGAATGATGTCTAGATCTTAAGTCTTTCCGATTATTAAATGCTCTTATCTGGGACTATAGATGGGCTATACAAGTATAGTGCAGATACTGAAATTTAAATGGAACAGCCTGGTTTAAATAGTACATTTACTGTTTGCTTGTATAAGATGGGTCACTCCAGAGCTGTTCATAAAATAACACTTCAGTTGAAAGTTGCTTTGCCACTAGGGGCATTTTTACATGTGCATTGAGGTGTGGCACTTTAATTACAGTGGATTTGAGAGCTGCTGTAATTAATATGCCCACAGCATATCGTGTATCATCATTCCCGTGGTTCAAACTGGTGCCAGGCATGTTTTAACTAAAGCTCATTGAACAAGCTTTAGTTAAAATACTCCCACTGCCATTTTGAAGCATGGGGATGCTGAAACATGGGATGCAGAGGCTAATTAGCATGCTCCAGAAGACTCAATTAATCGAGTCTGCTTCTATGTGGTGCATTTACAGTGCATGAGAGCAGCCTCCAGGTACGTCTACGGGCACCCTAGCAGTCTAAATTATCCTATAATGTATTGTCAGAGATCTGTCAGTGATTTTGTAATTGCTTGTTTTAATTAATGTTATGATGTATATGATTATATATATAATAATGTAATTATATGAATTGCTTTATTGTTTTCAATTTGTGACTTGAAATAGCCATTGATTTCTATTCACGTTCTTAAATTAGTACTGGATTTGGTACATTTCCCCCCACATTTTAATAAACAAGGGTCTTAATGCTATAGTTCTTCATTCTAAACTAAGCTTCAATATTGCCCATCTCTAGCTTGTACTGTGTTTTGTCACTCTTTTATAGTGACTGGGATAAATGGAGAAGGTCAATAAGGCTGTTACAACTTTGTTTAATGAACTGGAGAGCTTTACCTCAATCAATGGAGGCTTCTACTTTAAGATTCAGACTAGGGGAGTGTGAGTAACTAGGTTTCATTTTTGCAGCTGGAAGGTGGGGGGTTGGGGAAGTGGGGGAGGAAAGTTTTTTAGAGAAAACTAAAAAAAATATTCTCATAGAATTTACTTTCAACTTTTTCATTTTTATCCTTTGGAAAAAAAATGGTTCATGTCTTTCAACATGAAATGGGCTAATTTAATTGCAAATGAAACATTTTGTTTGGAATCGTTCTGGATCCTTTTATCCAGAAGGTCAAGGCTTAGAACAGGCACCCAACGCTGGGTTCAATGCTCAACTCAGCCTGAGGGAATTTGACTCTGTGCCTTCTCACATGAATGCCTTAATTACCAGATTAGATCCAGTCTCACTTTTTCTTCCTCTTTAATTACTGTATACAGATGGAAAAAAAACTCCAACAGGGAAGTGTGAGGGATTCTCCCTATCCCTCCACTTCCACAAACTAGCTTAGTGGTTAAATCACTGTCTGAAACACTGGGTTAGATTCCTGCCCTCACCTAGATAGAAATGATTTTGGTCTTCTACTTCCCCGGAGAGTTCCCTGACCACTAATTTACAGGTTATTCTTAGGGGAGGCTCAGTTAATCCTGCTGTTGGAGTTGCTCCATTTTGCATTAAATAGAATTTTTTTTTTCTACTAAAGTAGTTCAGATGTTCTTCTGGATTCATTTTAGTATTCCTCATCCAGAAACCTCTAGTTAGCCAAAACTTCATTTTTTTTCCATGTTTTATTATCCGCTAAAAACAGTTTCAGCCAGCTTTTGTGTCAAATACCCAAGTTTATTTCTAGTCACTGCTAACTGGTTGGGGTGCAAGAAGGTAGGATTGCACAAAAATTCAAGTAAAAGACATCAGGTTCTGATTTATTAGAACATTCAGGGTAAAAATTAGCAACATGGCTTGTGTTATGCAACTCTCTCATGCTGGTGACTGCTTAGTTGAAGCAGCTAGTTCCACTGATACCGATCAGAGCACTCTCAAAAGTGCAAGAGTGAGGGTAGAAGGATCAAGTGATGAGAAAGCATGAGCATAAAATTTTTCATTCGCTGCTTGAAACTCTCCTCAGATGTTCAGAGGCTATGTCCCTAACACAAATATCTTTTAAGGTTGATCCTTCATAGTCTCAAAAGTCCATATAGGTCGTATGCCTCCCCCTGTTCTACTTTTTCGAGTGTGTCCTGTAAAAAATGAATTGCTAACCTAAGGCTATTCAAGGAAAAGAATCTTACAACATTAGACATTTCTTCTAACTACATGTTGCATGCGGAGGTTTGTTTGTTTGATTCAGTCTGTATTTTCTGTCTTTGTCCCATGTTTTGTTCTACAATTAAGCCTTGACCATCAATTACAAAACTGCCACCTTGCTACAGAGACAGACTGGATTAGGAACGAACTTTGGTCTCAACTTCAGCTAGTTAAATAGATCTCGGTATCTTACAGCCACTGACCTTGTACGGATGTTGATATTGCAAGATGTTCAATCCTATATGTCTGCATCGCTCAGGACTGAAACAAATCCATAAATCCTCTCATTGAATAAGATAGGTACCAATCTTGGCTTTGGAAACAAAATTATCCTGAATTTAAATGACTGTTGCAGAGTAAATAATGGTCCATTAAAGAAAAGTTTGTTTTTCTTAGTTACATTTAGGGTTAAAACTCATCACCAAATGAGGCAAGGACAGGTTTTTATAATTTCCCCCTCCCCTCATAGTCAGTGAAATGACATTTTTATAGCTCACTGGAAAACATCTTTTGTTAAACTGCTTGAAATAGGGCAAATCATTTTCTGGAGAAATTTTCACAAATGCCTTTGTTTCTTGCTGAAGTTTCATTCTGATGGAATTTTTTTCCTACCACCTGTATATAATATCTAGATAAGTAGTAAGGAGATGAGTCTATTATAAATAAATAGACATTCAGACAGATAAAGTGTAAAATGCAACAGTTATTTTGAGTTTTCCTCTTGTTTGGGGCCATGGTTTATTTTTTGTATATTTATGAAATCAGCCACTACTACTGTCCTTGTTTCCATACCAACTGTTCTCTGATGTCTCCTTGATTATATCATTTTAGGCCATACTAAAATAATACACAGAAGCCTCTGTATTTACATAGACGATGCTGCATTTTCAAAGGAGAGAGACTTTTTCTTTTGTCTCGTCACACTCATCTTGAAATAATAGGTGAAATATTATAGATAGCAGCATAAAATCTTGTCTTGCAAAGTGAGATGCGGGTAGGGAGGGAAATCCAACCAGTATGTTTTTCACATGCTGAAATGCAGGTCCTTATACATATGGAACTTAAAGCTTTAATATAGTTCATCCTATAGTATCATTTTGGGGGTGGGGGCAGAAACTGGCATTGAGGAGGTTGTTTTTTCTTTCTTTCTTGTTTTCCCTCCCTCAGGGAGGGAAAACAAAGAGAAAACTAAAGGATAATTCCCAATATTAATCGACAACTTAGATGCACAAAAATATTTGTATTAAAATAATATTATAGAAGCATCACATTTTTCTGACACTCTAAATCTAGTTACTTTGGTTTGTTCTTCTAGTCTATTCTAATTCAGAGCCAAATATTAACTAGCAATAATGCAGCCATGTAAAGTTGCATGGTCCCCCACAGCCTTCTGCATACTTACGCTTTTGCAAATCAAGCATGATCTCAGTGCTTTGGAGGAATGCAGTAGCTTTATACCAGGTACTTCACTGCAAAATAGGTCTGCAGTTCAACACTCTATATACCTGTGTTGGCTGACTAAAGACATATATTGCACATCAAGAACTATACCATACTAATTCTTTCCTGCCCTTCTAAATGCAGAAAACAACAGTAATTGTACCTTAGAGATGAGTTGGGAACCTGTTTGGTCCATCTTGGGCCATGGTGCTTCAAATATCACTGTCAGTGGGTACATCTACATGTTCATTAATGCACTGTAGTTACCACACATTCAGTTTAGTACTTGGATAACCAAGCACTTAATTGATGTGCAGTAACTGGCACTACTGCACAGTAGTGTCAGCACATACGTTTTTACAGGTGCTAACCGTGCACTAGCTTAATACTACAACACAGTAGCATATTACCACAGGTTTTGCCCGACACGCTACTGTGCAGTGTTGTTAAGCTATTGCACAGTTAGTACCCCACACAGACACACGCATTCTGTAGAAAAGATTGGTCATTTCACAGATCCAACATTATGGTGGCACCACTGGCAACAAATTATGCAACAGGCAAATGTTGTTGCAAGAATGATCTTTATTAAACATACCGAGTTGCTAACATTCCCTATTTAAACTCCAGCATCCGAGTGAGAGAGCTTGTTCTGGTTTCTTTTCCAGAGCCCCTGTTGCAACCCTAGGTTTCCTCATGAACCTTGACCTTTTTTTATCCCATACTGCAAAGCACTGTACAATGTCTACTGTGTAAATTTAAATGGGATGTCAGAAGCAGTGGGAAACCAAGCCTGTCATAAAAACTGAATAGTTTTTGGAATGAAGAAATATATTGGAATTATGAAAGGCTCAGTTCACTGGACTTGATGCTTAAGTTATTAAGAAAACATTAAATAATGTGCTTAGTTCATGTTATTACATATGTGGGGCTAGAGGAAGTAAAACCTATGACTGAGACATGTTAGATCATTTTCTCATGTCAAAAACTCTGTGAAGGACTCTGTAAAAGCTCACTTAATTGGTAGGCACAACCCAAAAAAAGTTTAGTCAAATTTCTTCAAAAGTTGAGATTTGCTGGCTAGCCGTTGGTTTTGACAGGTGGTCAGGAAGATTGTTAGGATACCAAAGACTAGTTCACCAGGGATTGTAGGAATTTTGGATACCAGAAAGGTGGCATTAAGTTCAGAGAACATGTGGTCCATATATATGGCCCATATATCTAGTTTATTAACCAAGTCTAGAATGGAATTATTAGGACTTGGAATATGTGCAGATGTTGCACGTAGATCAACCTAAGTAGGGTTAGGTTGATCTAAGTACCAACCAGTACATACAGTAGGGGAGGTTAGATCAGGCAGAAAATGGCGAGCCCATTCTGAATTAGCTCACCTGAGGAGGCGAACTAAATTAGATCGAGAATGGGTTACCTTGATCCAGTGAATATCTGCACACATTCAGAACACAGCCTCAGGGCTGAAGCAGCCCAGATGCTCCCCTCAGCCTTGGACTGGTCTTTTCCTATGCCCTCCACCTAGACCATGTCAATTGTAGGCCCCCTAAACCCCCAAAGAGATGGCCTCCCCCTGAATTTGCCAACTTCCCCTGGAGGTGGCTGGGGAGTGTCCCATTTTGGGCAGTCCCTAGCCAGCTCCAGACTGCATGTGCACACCTCGCCATGCAGCCTGGGGCCAGGTCTCAGCCCCGCAGATTTTTCCCAGCTGCATGCTCCAGTTGGGCCATTGAGGCATGGGGCTTGGAAAGAGCTGTGGGGGAAAGGAAGGTCCCAACCCCCTGACCTCATCCACTGGTGGGGCAGCTAGCAGCAATCCCCTGGCTGGAAATCCCCACCCAGCCAGGTGTATGCTGCTCGTTACCGCACCAGCTGATTGGGTCAGGGGGATGGGGCCTGCCCATCCCACGCAGCTCTTTCCAAGCCCCATGACCCTAATTTGGGGACCTGGGCTTGGGAGCACCTTGCTGTCAGCAGAAGGGGACATTGTCCCAACCTGGGTTTTGCCACCAAAGCCTGCCCTGGCAGCAGGCAAGTCCTGGGGACAGGGAGCAATCTCCCAGCACCCACCAGGAGACAGCTGTCTCCTGGCCCTGTGTTCCCTGCCAGTCCCTGGGCTAGCAGCCAGGCAGAGCCTAGAGCTCCCCCTGGCTGCTGCAGAGTGGTGGTGCAGGATATCTACTCCCCAAAAGTCCACACATGTAGACACCTACAGCATTTGCATGTGTAAATGTGCCTAGTAGACCTTTGATGAGGTCCCACGTGACCTTTTCATTAAAAAAAAAAACAAAAACAGGAGAAATGTGAGCTGGACAAAAATTATAGTTGGACAGACAACTCACTCGGTGACCACAACTGAAGGGTAATTTTAATGGATCCATATCAGAATATCAGGAAGTTATGAATGGAGGCCAACAGGGGTGTGTTCTAGGCCTTTTAGCCTGGTGCTGTTCAAAAAGGTCATTAATGATGTAAATGCTAGCATAGAAAGCTTTTTCAGTAAGTTTGCAGATGACATGAAACTGAGCATGATTATAAACATAGATGAGAGCACAATTCAGATTGGAAAGCTGAGCTGAAGCTAACAGGATGAAGTTCAACATTGACAAATGCAAGGTGCTGCACCTCAGGAAGAATAATAGAAAATATAAAATGAGTGATACCTGGACTGATGGCAGCATTATGGAGAAAGATCTGAAAATCTTGGTAGATCACAAACTCAGTATGAGTCTACAGTGTGATACAGCTGCACAAAAGGCAAATGTGGCTTTGGGATGCTTCAAAAGAAGCAGCTAGTGCAAATGATAGTGATAGTGCCCCTCTACTTGGCTCTGTTTATGCCATATCTAGAGTGTGGGATGCAGTTTC
Source organism: Caiman crocodilus (assembly GCA_030014935.1). Lineage (NCBI taxonomy): Eukaryota > Metazoa > Chordata > Crocodylia > Alligatoridae > Caiman > Caiman crocodilus. The sequence goes on from JAGPOW010003395.1 coordinate 34,494,616, forward strand.
AGGCTCCATATTTTAAAAAGGATGCAGAGAAGTTAGAGAGGGTCCAGAGGCAGGCAGCAAAGATAGTGATGGGATTGGAAAGCAAGTTATACAAGGAGAAGCTGAAGGAACTAGGTAGATTCAATTTGTGGGAAAAAGGCTGTTAAAAGGGGACATGACAACAGTCTTCCAATAGTTGAAGGACTGGCATAAAGAATAGGGACGGCACATTTTATCCATTGCTGCAAGAGTAGGCCACAGACAATGGCTTGAAGTTGGAAGTTGCAGCAAAGTAGGTTTAGATTGGATATTAGGTAAAACTTCTTCACTGTTAGAATAATAAGACGGTGGAACAGACTGTCTAAGGAAGCTGCGGACTCTCCACCCGCTCTCCTGTTCAAGAAGAGGTTGGACAGCCACTAGTTGGGAATGATCTGGGTGTAGCTATGCCTATGTTACACAATGGGTGTTTCTTACCCTTGTGAGCTTTGCTGGTTGCTGGATGGGGCTGGGAGGGAATTGTGCTCCCTTGTCCCCCTACATCTGTCAAGCAGTTTGTTTGTTTTTTTTCCACTTTGGAGTGGGGGTGGGGGTTAAGCCTTCCTCAGACATTGGTTGATGGCTGCCGCCAAGGCTGGGGATTTTTAATGGGTGTGCTGGGACATATATTTCATAGACATTAGGGCTGAAAGGGACCTTGGAAGTTCATCGAGTTGAGCACCCCACCCAAAGGGCGAGAAGTCAGCTGGGTCATAGGATCCCAGCAAGATAAGCATCCAATTTTCTCTTGAAGGTGTTCAGTGTAGGTGCTTGAACCACCTCCGATGGCAGGCTATTCCAGATCTTGGGGGCTCAGACAGTAAAGTTCTTCCTTACGTCCAGCCTGAAATGGTCTTGCAGTAGTTTATAACCGTTCGACCTCATCATCCCTTGGGGTGCTCTGGTGAACAAACGTTCCCCCAGATACTGGTGGTCACCCCTGGTAAACATATAGGTGGCCATCAGATCACCCCAGAGCCCACACTTTTCCAGGCTAAAGAGCCTCATAGCTTCTAGCCTGTTATCATAAGGTCGGTTTTCCTGACCTCTGATCATACATGTGGCTCTTCTCTGGACTCTGTCAAGCTTCTCCACATCCTTTTTGAATTGTGGGGCCCAAAACTGGGCACAGTACTCCAGCTGTGTCCTCACCAAGGCCGAGTACAATGGAAGAATGACATCCCAGGATTTGCTTGAGAAGTATCTATGGATGCATGCCAGTGTTTTGGTTGCTTTATTTGCTGCAGCATCGCATTGCAGGCTCATGTTTATCTTGTGGTCAATGATGACCCCCAAGTTTCTTTCTTCTGTACTGCTAGCCAGTGTAGTACTGCCAAGCCTATAAGGAAGCTATAGGTTTTTCCTCCCAAGGTGGAGAACCTTGCATTTTCCAGTGTTAAACACCATCAGGTTCTCATCCGCCATTTGCTGAGCCTGTCCAGGTCAGCCTGGATTGCCCTCCTGTTTTCAGGTGTTCATGCTTTGCCTCAAAGCTTGGTGTCATTGGTGAATTTAGCCAGTCTGCTTCTGACTCCAGTGTCCACATCATTAATGAAGATGTTGAACAATATGGGTCCAAGGACAGAGCCTTGGGGGACCCCACTGGTCACAGGGGGTCTGACCACGGAGCCAATTTCCCAGCCAGTGGATCGTGGTGAGGCCAAGGCCACAGTTGGCCAGTTTCACCAAGAGATGATCATAGGATATCAGATCAAAGGTTTTTTTGAAGTCAAGATATATGACATCAATCTCTTCTCCCTTGTCCAGGTGATAGGTCACCTGGTCATAAAAGGCAATGAGATTCGTCAACATAAACCTGGAGATTCCTGGTTAGAAGGTCTTTCCCCTCTTCTCATTAATCACTATATTTGGAATCAAGCAGTAATTTTATACCATGGTCAGATAGGTATGGACCGTGGGAGATTCTGCCTTCATCTTTACAAGAACATGGTCCTCTACCTGGCATCTCTTGAGTGTATATTAACCTTTTACAGAAGCATGGTCACCCTAATTTACCTGTAGCAGGTTAGTGTGTTAGGTCTTCTGTTGTTTTAAGGTTAATGGTAGTTTTTCTAAGACATTAGATTGTAGATTGGTATAGGATGGTTTGAGTAGGGATGATCCTTCCTCAGGCAGTGGCTTGAACTAAATGACCTCTAAAGGTCACTTCCAGCCCTAATTCTCTAAAATTCTATGAATATAAAATGGCTAATGAGAAGCTAATTGGCAGAACTGGCCAAAAGGGGGTTGTATATTTTGTGCAAGTCAATAGCAAGGTGGGTAAAATATTTTTCGTGGGGCATTTCAAAATTATGGATGTTGCTTTTTCATTACATTTTTTACAATGCCTTTAATTTTAAAAAACCATCAAAAATGTCACTACTTTTATGTGTGCTAATAAGTCAAGTCAGTCCTGAGGCTGCTGCAACTGTTGGGGCACCTTAGATGCTATTAACAACCCTCCTCCACTCCACCCTGTGTTTGACTAGCTTTTTGCACTCTATCAGTTCGAACCTGGAGCAGTCCTTGATATTGGTTCCCCAGCTCTTCTTGGGTCTACCTCTTTTCCTCTTTCCCTCCACAGCACCCTGCATTATGGTGTTGGCAAGGGTGTCTGGCCTTCTTGTGATGTGTCCAAACCATTGCAACGTCCTGTGTCATACAACCTCCAACAGTGGTTCATAGGTTCCAGTTTCTTGACTGATTTGTTGCGTGACAGACTCGTTGGTCCAGTGCTCAGTGTACTAGTTGGCTTATCTTAAATTGGAAAGCATGGCTTCCAATAAATAAAAAAACTCCATAAATGCTTTCAATAAAAGTTCTGATCAAAGCATTTTTCTGAAAAATGGAAAAGACCTGCATTTTCAACCTCATCAACTAGGAAGAAATGCTAGCCTTTGAAAGTTGTTGTTAAACGCTGCCTTGCTTTTGGCTATCTTATGAAGGGGCATTGACAAAGCAGAACAGCAGATCATGCAAAAAAATGGGATCAGAGGATCAGAGTGGTACTTGGGGAGAGTGCAGAGTTAATTTATGGCAGGCTTGCCAAAACGTTTGACCTTCATTGGCCTAAAACATATCACTGTATCCAGTGGGCGTTGCTTGTTTCCTGGGTACAGCTCCCAGGTTGCCTGTGGTTTATACTGCAGCTGTCCATTCTGGAGCAGTCCCTTGCTTTATGTGCTTGTGGGTATAGTCCATAACATAAAGAAATGCTTACGACTGCAGAAAAATATTGCATGCAACTTTTTAACAGACAACTCAATTTTCCTGACTTTGCTGGTATTATTTGGGCCAGTCACAAAGATATCTGTGTAAAAGCAGTAGCTGGTTTCCTGTGCTTTGCATTTACTTGGATATAGGTAATATATTCATTCTGAATTTGCATACTTATCATGCCCTCTATTTTGACACTACAAAGATCTTCTATTTCCATACTTGTTGTACAGAGTTTCAATAAATTGCTTACCTGACATTCAAAAACCCTGGCAAAAAAGCTCCCTCCAGGCTAGAAGAGAAAAGCCTGCATGCATACTTACTGCTATTAGATCTGAGATGTGAAATAAGAAGTCTAGAAGCATCAGGGAACTCTACCAAGTTACTAAACAATGACAAAGTCTGGAAATCAAATTGCTGCAAGAAAGGGGGAGACCTCTTCACAATATTCAGTCTAGTCACTTTACCATAGTTAGTCTGTGGACGTGGCATTTTCTTTTTTTGCTTGAGGTCAGAAAGGACAAAAACATAAGAACCTCAGATGGAATTAAAATGAAAGCCTAGTTTTAGGTCTGGCCCAAAGAAGTACATCTCCCATAGGATTTGTGGTTTGTCCATCTTTTTAAATAAATAGAGAGAGCATGCTGTGACTTCTATCTCGAAGCTAACTTAAGTTGCCAAGCACACACCCAGAAAAATCTGAGTAGTAGAGAGTCGCTCAAATTTTTAAGGGATTCATTCTTCAATGTTATTTTGTATTTCTTTCATCATACCCTGTCTTTGATTGGAAAAGGAATATTATTGTTTTGGGAAACTTTGGCATTTATTCAACAGAATTTACAGGGCAAGGCAGAAAAGTGTCTGGTAAAAAAAACCCAGAAATGTAAGCTTCTTTTCTTTTTATTTTTTTATCCTCCCTCCCCCCACCTCTTCCAAGGAACGTCTAGATCATAACTGTAGTGGCTAAAAAATATAAGTATTTTCTTGAGGTATGGCATCATGAGCTTGATCCTCTCAGTGCTGGAAAAGAGTAGATGCATTCAATTTTAATGTCTGCTATGCATAAAAACTATTGTAGCCTTTATCATGCCTCATGAAAGGCTGTGTTGGTGAAGGGTGGAAGAGCTTTGTCACTTGATTAGATGCACCTAGAAGAAATTTGACAAACCACAGGTCATGTCTAGAAAGTCTGATTTTGTTCTCCAAAATCACAATATTGGTTGCATTTTACTGTATTATTAAAACATGTATTTTAAAATGTATTGTATCAACAGTTACCTTTAGCAAAAATGTACACTAAGGAACATGGAATGAAGATCAGGCTTGAAAAGGAGCCTGAAAAGTGCTGCGAGGAGAAAGGGTAATGTGCTACTTAAAAATACATTAACAAAAATGTAACAAGAAAGAGAAGGGAGATAGTGGTATTTTTGTATATGTCATTAGTGAAATCATTACTAGAGTGCTGTTCCTCTTCTTGTGTCCACACTTTCTAAAAGGAAGTTGAGAAATTGGAAATAGTTCAGAAAAGACTTATAAGACTGATTTTGAAGTCTGGAAAGCAGTTTTATAGCAAAAGACATAAGCAGCTCAGTTTTTACAGGTCACCAAAGAGGAGGCTAAGAGGTGAGCTCACTGTAGATGGGAGAAGATATCGGACACTTAATTGCTATTTAATCCAACAGATAAAAGCAAAATTAATTCAATGCCTAAAAGTTGGAATGAAACTTTAAAATGAATCATCAGAATCACTTATCACACTTCTTGTAGTGAATGACCTATCACTTGAAGCCTTTTAAATCAAAAGTGGATGTCTCCAAATGCATTCTATTTAAGTTGGTATTACTGAGTTTTGTTGGTCTTGATGCAGAAATTGGTAGGGAAGTTCTATCCTTTCTGTAATACATGAGGTCAGGTGGTAAGCAATCAAAATGGCTTTTCAGCTTAATCATAAAGTTGTAATGAGGACAGGCCAGAATCCTGGACTCAGCCAATTCCAGTCAAGGGATCAGAGCAAGTTATCCCTGCAGCAAGCACCACCTGCATCAAGCCTGGGATTGTGCCATTGCCCCAGCTCAACTAAGTAAGGCAGTCAGGGCAGCCAATGCCATGAGGCCACAGGCAACAGACCCAATGTGCCCTTGAAGGCCAGGCCTAGCCCTGAGTATCCCTATCCAAGCAAAGGCAAACATTTTTGCTTAGGAACTTCTAGGTACCTTCTCTGCCGATCTTCTGGTTTTGACTCCAGGCTCGGACTCTGGCTTCCAACTCAGCTAAGACCCTTGGCATTCCCTGAGTCTGGGTCCCTTCTCATAATTCTGGTTTGACCTTTGGCTCTGGGTTTTGGATTCTGATCTTGGTTAACCCTCGCCTTACCTTATCTCTGGCTTCTGCTTCTGACCCTGTCCTATACTGACTTTTGCTACAGCTCCCAAACCTAGTTATGATGCCAGACTCTTCTAGATTCCCAGCTCCCTGGGAACTGATCTGGACTATACCTGTACTTTGGTTGTTGAGCCTCATGGTGAATCCATTCATGCCTCAGTATCCAACAGAAGTGACTTTTCTTGCGGAAGGTTCTTTGGCTCCCTTGTAAAAAAAAAAAAAAAAAAGAATTTTATATTCACAAAGTATTAATATTTTTTTAGGCTTGTAACTTAAACAGGCCAGTACTTATTGCAAATTGTGTTGCTACTAAATGTACTGTACATTGAGTCCCTTGGTCATGATGTGTCCCTTGGCCTTAGGTTCTGTGTTGACAGGAGCTACAGAAATAAACTCACGGGGACAGAAATACATACCAGAGGAGATTCAGAAAAACTGTTCATCACCTTTCCAAGCTGTTTCCTCACTCCTCTGCAGAGCACAGGATTCCTTGTAGCACCTGTATTCTCACTTGTTCAAACAATCTCACTGATAGTTCGATTTTCTGCACCAAAAAAATGGCTTTCCTATTGACAGAAAGAAATTAGGCGTTTAATTTTATTTTTCAGGAAGTTCTAAATTGAGGTTGCGTTTAGTACCCTATGATTTTCTACCAGAAAAAAAGCTGAAAGTGGAAAAAATAGTCTAAGTAGTCAAAACACAATTAATTTGACTTTTTTTCATTTAAAAAACAAACGCAGGTAAGGATCTGCCGTGAATAAAAATTACCATAGTGAAATATATAGCTCTTAGAACCATTATTACAGCGTTATCATTTAGTTCTACAAAAATTAGCTTCAAATACCCTGTAGCTGCAATTGGAAAAAAAATCTGTATTTTGAGGTTCTGTAGATGGCTTATCACCATACTCTCTACCAGAGCTCCAGAGCGGAGGACTCTGGGACTTGCTTCAAAGTGGGCTTGAATCCATGAAAATGCACCTACTAACATTTCTGAGCTTTAGCTTAGGTTCCTAGCTGCCTTTTTTCTTTACCCTTTTCTTGAAGGGGAAGGTCTCTCTGGTATGTCCCTGTAACACACAATATGGTTCCCATTGGCATTCCTCTTTCTCCTATCTCCTTTATTTATTTATATATAGTCATAGAAATATGAATAGGAAAGTCTAAGCAGCAAAAGGAAAATAGTCTGAAATATAACCGGCAATATATCGTAAATAATTGTTCTTATTTAATAATCTGTAGTTTGGAGTTTGTTTGTTACATCAGGACCTAGAAGTAGAGACTGTTTTGGTGTGTAATAAATGTAAGGGTCACAACACACAACAATTAAAATAAATCATTCAGCCCAATGTAGTGGAGAGACGTGGATGATACACAACTGCTTTGTAAAGTACAGAGCTGCTTTGTCAATCTAGCTTCTTTCCTACCTGGATGCCCAGTTGCTTTTTGCCCTTCATGTGTAACAGCATCAACCAGTTTGGGCCCAGCCTCTAATGTCCACTTTTAGCAAGTGTTTCAGCAGGAACAAAGGTAACTGCTTACAGTCAGTCTCATGTTACTGAAAGCTGGGATGTGGTAAGTTGAATGAAATGGTTGCTTTCCCAGTTGCCTGAAAGAAACTTGCCCTGACCTACACAAGCACTACACAGGCCTTTCCGTCTCAGGATTGTGGGATGTGTGGCTTATTGAAATGTAAATTTTGTAAGGAGGCTGCTAGGTCATCTGAGATGGAGTGAAATCTTTCATCTCCACACCATAAGCCAGGCTGAAATTTCTGGTTTTAATATGAGTACCTGCTCACCATTATTTAGAAGATGCTAACCATTATAGTGATCAGTGGATTCAATAAGCACAAGCATATGTATTAAGACAAACAATACACTTTAATTTGTGGAGCAGTATGCAACATCCGCTCAGCAGTGTAGAGACACAGCCAAGTGCCCAGGGGAAAGGGCAGCAAGTTGTTCCCCTGATCACAATTATGATCGTGCAACTGCTGGTAGCAGCTGCTTTTTCCCCCCAGCCTCCTCCCTCACCCCCAAATCAGAGCTAGACACATGGCCTCCATTACTCTGTTCTAGTTACATCACTGCTGTTGGTCCATCTCTCACTAACTGATCTACTAACAGCTACTGCCCAACTAGCTATATGCTACTTGAGGTACTATCTCCCAGTTCCCAACTCTTGTCTCCTGTTTAGGATCCTCTCTTAAGTGGAGGGATGGGGGGGGGTGCGCTCTAATTAGAGCAGCTCTGAGACCTTGTGTATCAGTGCATCTTGTATATCTTGTGCATCTCGTGTATCAGTATCCCCATACTTCAAAAAGGTGGTGGGGGAGCTTTATCTAAAGCTCGTGAAGCAAGCTTTAGTTAAAGCACTTCCAGCAGCATTTTGAAGTACAGGGATGCTAATACATGAGCTCCAGAGGCAGGCTAAGGTGTGGTAAGTACCATGCTCCAGCAGACTCGAGTAATCAATTGAATCAAGCCTGCTCCTACACACGGAAATTACAGCACATAGGACCAGCCTCCTGGCTGTTGTACAGGCACCCAATGGGCTTGAGACTTGACTTGAGTAGCAACTCTTCTGAATTTGGTGATAATTTAGAACCAAGAGCTGTGTAAATAAAGCCCTTAGTACCGATGCCTCTATTTACCACCAGTAGACAGGAATGCCTGCCTACCTTCTCCCTACTAAGTTTGACAATGTTCAGCAGTTTATTATTTTTTTTTTGTACTTGCAACTCAAACTTGAGTTGAGCTGAGGAATTTGAGTCAGAAAATCCCCCTTGTCTGGTAGCTGCTGCAAGCTTAATAAAGAATCACAATGCGACAATAAGAGTTTCTTTTAAGAACCGGCTGTATCTTACTAACAGGATCGTGGGGGTTATCTGTAACACCCTCATCTGGGGCCTCCCAATAATACAGAGCACCTTTCTTAACCTGGCAAGAAGCTAGCATGCAACACAAAGCAGAAAGAATAGCCAAAATGCCCGATTCACTTTGGGAATATGTTTTGTTTATACAAGCTATGACTTCACTGGGCACGGAAAGTGCTTGCATTTCTCAGGATCAGATTTTTATACGGTTCGAAGATGGATAGATACAGGGCTAGTGCCTGTGAGGCTTAAAGTAATTTGAAAGGGAAAGCCTACACATTTGGCTGAAGATATCAGTCACCCAAATGATAGAAACTTAATTTATATTGACTCTTGCTCTCCGCGTGTGTGTGAAAAAGAAGAGAGGACTGTGATTTATTTTCTATTCCAGAATGAGGTTTTAAGTTTCATCCATCCTCTCTTGCTGTTTCTCTGCTCTCAGCTCTATCTTAAAAATACCAGCAATCCTGAATGGTTTCTGCTGTGAGCACTTGAAGTTCCTATTTGAGGTGGGCCTGACTTAGCTCAGCTTTGATTTGGATCAAAACAGGGGCAGCGAGCTGGGGGCTCTACCTAACTTGAGGATGTGGCTGGCTGGTTTTGTGGAGCCAGCTGCCATTTTCACAGGCTGATCACAGCAGGAAACCCTCACGCCTGTGGCCAAGGGGCCTGAGTGGCACTGTGCCTCCTTGCTGGCTGTCCATCGAGCAGCCCCACCCCTTGCTGCCAATTGGTGAAGAGGGGTGAGGCTGCCCTAGAGGAATCCCCCTCAGCCAATCCGCAGCAAGGAGTGGGAATGGCAGTCATCTTGGGCTCCTGTTTGTGCTCACAATCCCCTTCCTTCATCCTCCCTGCATGGCCTGCATAGCCAGGTCACAGCACAATAATTTTGCTGGCTTCCTCTGGGGATATTTTCAGTAAATTTTCTTTTTCCATGGATTTCACAGGCATTGCCCAATTTTGTGGGCAAATGCTGGATTTTGTGAATTCCATGAAACTGTGCTTTTGGTAAGTCCCTATACATAGACCTCCCGTGCTACGTTGCTGTCTTCTGCCAGTAGGTAGCCCGGGAGAGTGGAGAGCCTGACAGGCTTGTCCCTGGCATGAACCAGTTAAGTTAAACAAACTTCAATTAGCCATGCATATGGCAATGTCCTGTTTCCACATTTTATTCAGCCTACTTCATAGGCACTTGTAGTAGGACAATGGGTATGAACACCTGTAGGATCCTGGGATTTCTTCTGGGAGAAATGCAACATCTTTTACAGCCTGTTAAGCATGCTAGACATGGTCCTAAAACCAGAAGGAGCTCCCATGTGAGGCAGATGATGTGGGAGATATGTCGGTTCCCTTGACAGAACACTTTTTCCTAAGGAATAGTTCATAATATGAAACAGCATGAAGACTTCTGCTGCCGTAGTCTTGTAGCCTTAGAAGACCGTAGTTGAAACTATGCCATCTACACCAGCTCTGATAATATCACAGTCCATAAGTTCCAAAAATAAATGTTCCATCCTTCATGTGAAGTGTTAACATTCCTCTCTAGACTAATATTGCCAGAGGTTAAATGACACTAATACATGAGTTCATGACTACATAATATAGTGTATAATCCAGAGGACATACTTTAATGGCAGTCATAGTTCCCTGAATACTTTCATTGCACTATAGGTATAAAAATCTTTCTCATGGAAAATTGTATTTTAGTGTGAATAATTGACAATTCCTTAGGAGGTGGGAGAGGAGAGAATACACAACATAGGAAGATTAAATATATATAGCTAGAGGTATCATGTACAATGAAGATGTAAAATATATAAATAGCACTTAATGATATCTTTAGGAATATGTTGTAAAAAAAAAAAATGTTCAGTAGTATCTGAGCTTTTGAAATGAAGAATTAACAGCAGCGGAACAAATGGCTTTAAAAAGTCCAGAGGAAAAACAGCAAAAATATCCTTCTAGTGGAACACATCCTGTGCCTTTTCCATCATAGCAGCAAAGTGGTTATCATATCACTACAAATACTCAACCAACTGATCAGACTTTTCCATTCCCTGAAAACCAAAGAAAATTTGACATGCTTTGAAAAGGAGCAATTTCCACTGTTTTCAGGGATGTTGATCCTTTACTTCTCAGTGGAGAATCAGACCTTGAATGCCTTATGTAGACATCAGAATTTCTGCAAAATGGGTACCAAATGACTACTATTCTTTTTTAAATAGCATTTTACCCTGTTGTCACTCACTAGGTAAATGATCCAACAGCAAGGGTAACTCCTGTTCACTGTGTGCTACGCATCCACATCTGTCTGCTCAACAGAGGAAATAAGGCCTGCTTGTCATGTCTTGATGGGGTCACTTTGTCTATCAAGAATGTGATATTAGCAGCTATATTAGCAAAAGCCTAATGCAGATGCTGTTAGACCAAAAAAAATTGTTACTATAGTTCCATTCTGGAAACTGTGTTAACCTCTCTAAACTAAAGTGGTTTGCTTATAAAAATTTCGCTACCCCCTCCTCGACCAAAGACCTGTATGATCTTATTGGCCCACCCTTTCAAATGTTAGGTTCTGCTATAGCCACTACACAGGAAACTAAGGTTAGACAAGTTGCAGAGATGTATTCTTTTACATCTGAAGCTCCAAAATTCAGGTTCTGATTATGACCAAGATGGTAATCATGCTCTCATGACAAAGTATGAATGACCAAACCATCAACACCAGTACCTAGTGCCTTGGCACAATGGTGGGTTGCCTCATCTTTTGTTTCTTGAATGCTGAGGGTGGTTCCAAGGGCTGGATCATTGGTCTAGGTACTGGTGTTGATGGTTTGGTCATTCAGAGGGAGCTATTTTTAGACCTACTGCCATAGTTTGTCAAGCACCCTCATTCATCCCCATTCTTTCAGGAACCAAGTAACATAGGAGGGGTAGGTGTGAGTCACAGGTTACACACGGGGGTTACACAGGGGGACAGGATGGAGATTTGACAAACAAAATGGAAGCTTGACATGACTTATGCTAACTTACATGTATGTAGGCCTAAATCATATAGTATCAGTACAACAGTGATATAGAACAGTAAAAACATCAATATAAACATAATAATTATACAATGTCAAGAAAGAAAAAACAAAGCAAATACAAGTTGCTACCAAAATAAAATTCTGACGCTTATCCTATGTCTTTGCTCACTTATACTTATCTGTATAGAATAGAGAGGGAAAGAAAAAAGTCAGACATGGTTGGGGAAGGGAAGGGAATGCATTTTAAAATAATTAAAAAAGAAAAGCTGGGGGTTTTGCTACAACCTCATAGGATCTAAGGAGGAATTCTCAAGATTTGTGTGGTGTACTGAGGGGTTAGGCCAACAGGCTTAGGAGAATGGAAATGCAGAGATGAGTACATTAGGATGCATACACTTAAGATAAATATAACAGGTAAGCTTATCTTAGAATGAACATAACAGGTAGCTAGGCAGTCACCTTCGAACTTGTCACTAACAAACAGCAGGGGGCATTTGTACACGTGTGTGCCCAGTACACTCGGCTCACGTAGCTGACAAAATGGCGGTGGCACGCTTTTGCATTAAAGCACATCAGAGGTTTTTTTTTTAGTTCAAAAGTGCACCGCCACCATTTTCTGCACGCTGCTACACATTTCGCCACTTACGCAACTGCAGGCAGTACAGTGCACATCAGCTCACGTGTGGATCAGACTCAGTCAACTGAGTCGGCTCTTACCTGCTGGATTGCCAGCGTGTCATGGGACAAAAGAGTATGTGTGCAAGCAGTCAAGGTAACCAATAAGAAGCACTAAACGTGGACTATTTACACTAAGGAACCCTGGAGCTTTCTCTCAACTCTGGAGGGCCCTCAAACCTGCCTGCAGTCTCTCTGTGCACTCCGGCCCCACGCTTTGACCCCACTGCCATGGTTCTCTGTCCCAGCCCCACTGCAGCTGCCACACATCTCATCAGCTGCTGCGGCTTCTCCGGATCAGCCCCGCTGCAGCTCCTGGGTTTCTGCCACACGTCGTGCCAGCTGCAGCCACTGCTGCTCCCATGCGCTCTGTCTCCCAGCCATTGATTCGCACACGCAAACTTCCCTGGCTTCCTTTTCCTTTTCCTAGCAGCTTGCTGAGAACTGGAGTCCGGCTGCCAGTTTAGTGTGTTACACTAGGAAAAGAAGAAAACTGAGGTGGTGGCACGGCCCACCGATAAAAGATTTGAGTCCCTTATTTCAACACTTATTTTTCCAGTCGTGTAAATTTGGGAGGAGAAGGGTGTTCCCGTTCTAAAGGTGGTGCCAAAATGTCACCCTGCTGAAGGCCATGCTGCTGCTACAGCTTCAATGGCAGTCGTCGCCACATCCTGTGTTCAGGGAGCTGGTGCTGAGGCAGTAGCAACCCATGCTGCCACCACTATGGCAGCAGCCATGCGTGAGGATGTGAGAAGTAAGTGCTCACTTCTCCCCTGTCCCCGTAACACACATGACACCATTATCTTGAATGATATCTCTCTGGTTTCCTGCCAGGGATTGCTAAGGAACTCACCCTCAAGAGGAAGATGGCTCATCTACATGAAACCAGCTATCTCATTATAGGGGAGAGTAGGAATGTAATATAGGAGATGTTGGCAGCGATCGGCATCCTGTTGAAATTAATGGAAATATGTGCAAATAGTATCTATTGCTCGTCCTTGTAATGTCCCCACCTCATAAAAGCAAGTAGACATTGAGTGTAATCTAACAGTAAGAAATTAAGAATTTATTTTTTTAATGCATTTCTTTAGCCCGTAGGCACTTTTTGGATCATTGAGCCAAATGTACTGTGGAATTGAAGAGGGATAAGTATATAACATTGTGAATTCAGTTGAGAAGAGAGATGAAAAAAGTTTCAGTCACTGAGCTTCGTCTACAACAGTCGAGAGGAGTTTCTCTTTGTCTTGCTTTTCACCAACAGTAAAGGCCTTGCCCAGGTGATAAGGTATAGATCTTCTCTTTCTTATTTTCCCGTCCTGAAAAGCATAAGAAACTGACCTCTTCTCGAGGAGGAATATTGGAAAGAAAAAGATCTGTGTCATTGGTACTGTTCCTGTGGATCTATATAAATATTGGTGGTGGTGTTTAAATGTGGTTTGGGCTCATTGAATCAATATGTCTTTTTTTTTTTTTTTTTTACAACAGACCTCAGTAAGCAACCTGTGAACAACCCTGCAAAGCCACCAAATGCAAACGACAGCATATCTGCCAGATACATAACTAAAGCTAATCTGCTTAAATTCCTATCAGACAACGGTATACTCCTCACCATAAACAGTAAAGGGTGTTGGAGAGTACTAATCTTTTTCAGAATGTGCTTAACCTTAGTTGTGTTTCTTCTGCTATCACCATCTAGCTTGCACTTCACTTTTCTGTGCCCTAAATAAGGCACATTACAAATATACAACGAAAAACAAGTCTCGTAACCATGAAAGCCTAGAACTAGCACCAATATTAGCACTTTTTAAATGGATGACAGAATTATTCAGATACCTTAATAATCCCGTATGCTCACACACACTACGTTTGCCTTGTTGGAAATGAATTCGAATGAATCTTTTCTTTTTATCTGATGAATGTGCGGGTGTTGAGGGTTTTTTTGTTTCGCTTTGTTTTGATCGTTGTTTTTGTCTTCTGGGGCACTTATACTGTTGCCCTGTGGGGTCAGGCCAATGCTCAGGATCTCAATACCATGCTGTTAGACAGGAGGGCATGATGTACAATTGCACACACACACTCTAGGTGCATACACGTCCACCAGGCATGCGTACACACACTACCAACTCAGGCACATACACATCCAAAATTAGCAGCCTAGGCACTTGCACACCTATAACTAATTCAATTCAAGCTCATACACACTATACACACTGAAAATTAGACAACAATCAGTTGTCAATATCTACACATTCAGGACGCATTCATGGATCACTAATTTTATATTACACACATCATGACATATATATTCATCAGTTCACACACATGCCACCCACCTACACAAACACACAGGTCAGTTCCTAACTTGGATGGTGTATGAGTGTGCTTAGGGTACTTGGGATACCTGGGGGAAGGTTAAGGTGAGAGAGAAAGTGTAAGGAGTGAAAGTTGCCAGAACTGGTAGACTAGAGAGAAGCTGGCTGTGGAACTGAGGCTTGGGGTTACTTAAAGTCAAATGGCCCTGGGGTTACATGGGATCACCTGGTGCTGGGGTGGAAGCAAGGGTAAAAGCCTGATGACAAGGAGGAAACAGCCAGGAGACAGAGGCAGAAAACAGGGAGATCAGGGGAAAAGGCAGTGGGGATGAAACAATGGCAAAGAAAGAGGGATAAACAGGCAGAAAGGAGCTGAGGATGGCCGGAGCCACAGGAGCACGGGACAGGTGCTAGAAGTGGTGGTGAGCCAGAAACAAGAAAGGGAGAAATGAGACAGAGGTTAGAGGGGCGAGGAGCAGAGATTGGAGCAGGGCCATACCATAGTAAAGCAAAACCCAACTCAGGGTTTCAAATAACAGTTGTATTAAATGAACACTGTACTGTACAGGTTGGTTCCCACACACACTCACACAGTGGTAGCGGGAGAAAGAGACTTCGTGGAAGGGCTGGAGTCCAGGTAGGGAAGAAAGACAGAGTCCAAGTCCTTGGTTGAAGAGAGGATGGGGGTGATAGTTACCTATCCAGGCTGGAAAGTGTTGTCCAGAGGGGTCACCAGCAGAGCCTCCGGGTGGATAGGTGGTGTAGCATGGTGCTGGTCCCGATGGAGAGGGCGTCCCAAGGAGTCAGTCTTCACTTCCCCTTTTATGGGCCTGACTACCTCTGATCCCCTCTGGGGAGGGCCTGTCCAGGCAATATCAGTCCTGTTCCAGATGTTCATACTGAGCATGTGCAGCCTTGGCACAATGGTGTCAAGAAACATCTTTTGTTTCTTGAATGCTGAGGGTTGTTCCAATGGATGGGTCATTGGTCTAGGTATTGGTTTTGATGGTGGGGTGATTTAGTAGGGGCTCCTGCTATCATTGTGTTTCACTCATGCATTCACTCTTGTTTCAGGCATTCAAGGAAAATCAGTTTACATGGGAGAGGTTACAGAATTGCAACATACTTACACAACAGGGCATGGGGACAAGATGAGAACAAGATGGGAATGGATACTTGACATCACCTTACAGACACAGGTCTAAACTGTACAATATTAATATAAAACAATAAAAATCAATGCATAAATGATAGGAAAACAATATAATACAATATAAAACCATAACAATTAATACAAACATAACAGAAAACTATTTAAAATATATTCAAAGGAGATTATTACAGTAATAGTATACAAGAACTTAGCTCAGCGTACATAGAGCTACTTTAATCACTTAAAAGGGATCGAGAGGGCAGAGAGAAAGTCAGAAATGGTTGAGGAAGGGGAGGGAATGCATTTAGAAAACAAAACATCCTCCCTCCCACCAAGTGGGGGTTTTGCTACATATTCCCCTCCTTAACATCAACCCTACACAAGGGTGATGTCACTATACTGTTTGGGTTTGAACACCATGTTTCAACACCATGGTTCAGCTATATAGAAAGGATGCGTGTCATCTTCAGCTGGTTTGAAGTTAAAACAAAACTTAAGCAGTTAAAATAAATTAAAAAAGAAAAACTTTGAGTGGTGGAAGAGAAAGAAAATAACACAATAAGGTTGCTTTGAACAGTTACAGTGGTATAGTTATCTCTTTGCTCATTAACATATGACTTTGAATGCAGTTTTTTTACACACAACTTTTTATACTGATTGTTTAAATACTATTTAAATCCTTGTGAGAAGGGAAAACAGAAACAAAACATTTTGACAGTTTATCAGATGGTTCAGAGAAGAGGGAAAAAACAAAAACAAAAAAACCCTAAAATACACATAACCTTTAATAAATATCATTTTGCTAATTAAATTGCATTTAAAACTTTTATGTGAATTGCTGCCCTTGTTTCAAATATTAGAACAACTTTCCAGTCCAAGTGGACGGAATTGTTCTGCTCTGGGATCCACGGACACATTCAATTTTTAGAGGGGATATTTCCAATGATTTTTATCATATCTTTATGACTTTCATGTGTATTTAAACTGTGATAAAACAAACCAAACACAAAACATATAACAAAACAACACAGGCAAGACATTTTTTTTTTTTGTAATTTTTGGCATAGCTTAGATGAGGAAGATGCTGCTGGTGGTAATGAGACCTCCTGGTCTATTAGTCACCTTTGAACACACTGTGGTTTCTGCAAAAGAAAACAAGCACAGACAAACCTGGCAAGGAAAACTGCTTGCAGTGGCTGGTCATTCATATTTACGAATGTACAGTGCTGACATGTGCAGTGCCAGTGCATACATCATTGCCATTCCTGGGGTGCTTATCTTCTGTACTGAAAAAGTGGAGCAGTTACCTATAGGAGGGTGTCATCATAAGTCAAGGACTTTCCTGGCCTTTTCCTGCCTCAACATCAGGCACTGACCAGCCCATCCAACACATATTGTCCAACAGCTCGAAACTGTTCCTTCCTGCTAGCCAAGAAGGGTGCCAGGCAGGATACAGAAGCCTGTTCACCCCTCCGTACACAACCCCCGTGGCGTTCTGCCCCATGAAGGACTGGAGTATTATTTGTTCAGTACCAACCTGGCTCAGGTCCCATCTTTTTCCAGGTATGTTCAATGCAGGTCCAGTGTCTAGAAGAGCACTGGTGTGCCCTGGATTTCCCACCATGACAGGAATTTGAGGTCTGCCTCCTGGATCCCAAATTTGGGTCCCCAATTTTTCCCATGACCTGCGCTCTGCTCATGGGTCCTATCATGGGGGCCCCCTCAGCACTCCTCTAGAGGTGGAGCTGTGGCTGTGACCCTGTTGGAATGGGAACATTCAACCCCCTTTTTACCAAGCTCTGCCATCCATTTAATTAACTCATGTAGTGGCCATTTGTCCCATTTCTCCTTGGCTTCCCCATGACCTATGAGGAACTTCCAGACTATCATATGCATACTGTCTCCATCTGCACTGGCCTTGGCAATGCCAGATATGGATAGGAGTTCCCATTCATTCCTGCGTACAAATTTGACTCTCATGGTTGTGGATACTGATCCATACCTCCCCCCATATGCCTATCTGGTTTTGGATATGCACTTTCGTTTGACTAGGTGATTATGTGATCTGGTGCATGCTTTGGGGTTTCCTTGGGCTGGGTGGAGGCTATCGCCCCTCCACCCCCGTCTTGTTTCCCAGACAAGCGCTCTGCATCCTGGGCATTGAGCAAAATCTCGCCCAGGGTGTAATTACGCTTACTGAGCTGTCCCATTAAACCAATAATGGATGTATGCATGCCCTCCTGCACCTCTTGCCAAAAGCCACAGGGGTAGTTCATTGTTTTTGTGTCAGAGGTTCTGCTACCTGCTCTGCTTAGGGGCAGTCCAGATCCTGACAGCAAACCCAGCATCACGCACCAAATCATATCAAATAATTCCTTGTACTTTCCCCTGGATTTTGATGGCTGGCTCCAAATTGTCCCTTAAAGATTTTTCTCCCTAAAATACTCCCAATGTCCACAGTGTTCTGGGGAATTGTCTCCTTTCAAAAGCCACTATCCTCATGAATGGCTGTCTGAAGCTCAGGAGAGGCACACAACTTCAATAGGTGATACCACTCCATCAAACTCAGAGACTCATTCTGCACCATATTTAATGATTTCTTTAGCCACTGGGCCAAATTCCTTATGTTTTCCTGACCCAGTGTTTTTCCCAATGCAGCCAGATCTGATCCACTGAGGGATCTGGGTGGACTGGCTGGGGTTCCCCTGGACATCTCTAGTGATAGATATCCATGTAATTACATTTACATCTGCCACTAGGTTGTCTCCCTTCTCAGTCACTGGGGTTTCTTGGGGTTGGAAAAGGTTTGTAGGATTCTCAGGGCTTTCCCAGTTATCTTTCCCCCCGAATTTCCCTGGGTTGAGAGGAAAGTCTGGGTCCCAACCTCGGTCTTCATAGATCACAGCTGCAATTTGGAAGCTGCACTCCTGGAGTTCTTTTTCCAATCTATTAATAGTGGCAATACAGGGGCACTGGTTCACTTTTGCACCTTTCTCAGCTGAATCCTTTGCCATAGTTTGGACTAGACTCTGCAAGGCCTCTTGGTGGGCCTTCTACTGACCGAAGGCTTCTGATTGCTGGGTCAGGATTGTGTTAATTCTGTGCAGATTCTCATTTTTTGTCTCTAAATTTCGGTATAGCCTATTTAGAGTTTCATTGCTTGTATCTAATTGAGTGTATTTGTTTTGCAGATCATGCAGGTGGGCTCTCGGGTCTTCGATTTTGGAGGCTTTTTTCATAATTTTCTCAAGTTGCGGTTTATACTGCATACCACAATAGCCACATTGTACTGCACACCACTGTGCCACTTCTGGGCTCAGAGTTTTCACAGAGGCGGTAATTTTCAAATTGCTCCTCCAGATCACCAGTGGAGAAGCCTGGGACACAGACATTCTCCTTCCGTGGGCTAAGTCCACCCTTCAAGATTTCCTTACGGAGGAAGAGGACATCCTTGCTCTTTAACCACGTGACCTCCTGTTTTCCCACCCCAGTCTTAGGGGTCCTGCTCTTGAGCAAATTGAACATGCTTTCTGAACACACAACAAACAAAAATTACACAAACAATTACAAATACACACACCTACACCCCTTCAGTACAACTGCAATGTCCTGCCCTGCAGTTCCAACACACAACAAGCAGCAGTTCCCGTATGAGACCCCACTACAAGTGGGAGTCCAATAACAGCAGAATTGGAGCAGCAATGGGTCCACCTGCTACAAGCAGATGCCCTTCAATAACGAACAACAGTGGGTCCACCTACAAGAAGCAGGTGCCCTTCAATCGCAGCAGTGGGCCCACCTATTATGAGCAGGTGCCCTTCAATAAACCAACAACAGTGGAACACCTATTGGAAGTGGGTGCCCTTCAATAACACACACAGAGGATAGACACAAGCACATTAGCTCACTCAATTCACACTACACACTCATGCTTACTCCTGCTAACACCCACAATATGCCCCCATTCTGCACCATAAAAATGTTTCCCGATGGGGTCAGGCCAATGCTCAGGATCTCAATATCATGGTGTTAGGCAGGAGGCTCTGGTGTACAATTGCACATATACACACACACAGATCAGTTAGGTGCACACACAGAAACTCTAGGTGCATACAACCCCACCAAGCATGCGCACGCACACTATCAACTCAGGCACATACGTATCCAAAATTACCAGTCTAGGCACATGCATACCTATTACCAATTCAATTCAAGCTCATACACACTATACACACTGAAAATTAGACATCAGTCAGTTGTTAATACTCGCACACTCAGTGCACATACACAGATCAGTAATTTGTATATTGTGCATACAATGACATCTATATATATTCAACAGTTCACACACATACCACCCACCTACACACACACGCAGGTGAGTTCCTAACTTTTATGCCAACCCACATTGCAGGCCTAAACCATACAATATTAATATGAAAAAATAAAAATCAATGCATAAATGATAGGAATACAATACAATACAATATAAAACAGTAAAAATCAATACAAACAGAACAGAACACTATTTACAATATATAAAAGGGGCTTATTACAATAATAATATACAAGAATTAGCTTAGCTTCCCTGGTACTACTTGTAATCACTTATAAGGGATAGAGAGGGCAGAGAAAGTCAGAAGTGGTTGGGAAAGGAGAGGGAATGCATTTTAAAACTAAAAAACAAAAAACTGGGGTTTTGCCACAACACATGTGACAAAAATAGCCTGTTTTTGCGGTTTAAGTGCATCATACTTCACACACATGTTTTTTTGTGATTTAAATGAGTCTTTACTGTTGCAAACTACACCACATCCCCATGTATTTTAGTTTACAACATAGCTACTTGTAACTTTGCAGCTTTTAATTTGACATTTTGCCCTCCCCCCCCCCCCAGGTGACAGGAGAGGTGGGCTGCAGGCAGAAGAAGCAGTGAGGGGCCTGATCCTTTTTCTTTTTTTTTCACAGAAGCTTCCTGCATCTCCCATGGCTGGGGCAGACTGGGTTGCTGGCAGACCGAGTGGCCCCTGAGCTGCAGGGGGGCCCAGCCTTCCTTCCACAGTGACAGTGTCCCTGAAGCTGCCTAGGTGGGCTGCCAGCAGGCAGGTGCTGCCTCAGCTTGGAGGCGCCCAATCCAATGCTTCCCTGAGCCTATCAGGACTTCCAGCATGCTGTGCACCATCCCCACTGCCATCTCCAGCCACCAGCACACCCAGACATCCTCCTGCCACCTCTCTGTGCTGCCCCAGGGGCAAGCCAGCCCATTCAGAGATGGCCCAGGTGGCAGGAAGGCAGCAGGGATGGTGCATGGGGTGCTGCTCCACAGGTGAGATCATGGAAGAGGTGGATCCAGCTCCCTGGGCAGGGTCAGAAAACAGTTGAATCAGGCAGGTTGCTACCTCCAAGCTGGGGTAACATCTACCTGCTTAGGCAGCCCCAGGGGGCACTGCCACTGCAGCAGGAAGGACTGCCTCCCCCCTCCCCACCCCACAGCTCAGAGGCTGCTCAGCCCACTGGCAGCTCACGTGGGCAGGCTCTACCAGAAGAAAAACTGTAAAGGGCCTGATCCTTTTTTTTTTTTTCCCCTCACAGAGTTTGCCTGCAGCCATGGGGCAAGGTGCCAGTGGTCCCTGAGCTGCAGGGGCCCCAGTCCTTCCCTCTGTGGTGGTAGCATCTCCCAGGGCCTGCCAGGGGGGCTGCTAGTGGGCTGGGTGCTATCTCACTCAAAGGCAGCATCCAGCCCAATCCAGCCGTTCCCTGGCCCTGTCCAGGGAGCAGTGTGTGGCAGGTTTCCAGAAGATGGGCTTGGGGAACAGCTGGATCAGGCCACGTGCTGCCCCTGAGCTGGGGCAGCTCCTGGCCTGCTAGCCAATCACCCAGGCAGCCTCAGAGGGCATTGCCTCTGCAGAGGGAAGAACCAGGGCCCCCCGCAGCTCAAGGACTGGTCAGCCCACCAGCAGCAATACTCCCAGTTGTAGGGGAGGTGGGCAGGCTTCAGGGAAAAAAAAAAAAGGGGGATCAGGCCACTCATTGTAACAGTGACAGAAGCCACTATATTGACATGGTGGGTTTTTAATTGTCACAATTAAAAATCTTCCATTTCAATTTGGAGGACTAAACCCCTGTCATGTGTATCAGCACCTCTGATTCATGAATGGTAGTGGGACCAGAAGTGAGAAACTTTAAAAAGAGAACCTGGTTTAGAGTCTGTCCAGCCAAGTAAGAGAACCAAAGTGTCAAATGTTGCATGCAAGGTGGAAATCCAAGGGGTTTCCAGCCTATTTTTGAGATGACTCTAGTGATTTGGAAAACCTTAATCAAAGTAACTGGCTACAGCTCTTAAGCCAAACAATGTCCATTGCTAACCTATGTAGGCAAATACAATGAGTATGAAAAGTTAAGAGGTTGCTAGTGTCATGCTAAAAACTATCATGCCAAAATACCTGAGTCCTCATGACATTAAAATAAAACCTAATCCAAGTCCATCAAAACTACCAAGACACTTTCTATTGACTCGAATGGGCTTTGGATAAAGTTCATAATGCATCAAAGCAATATTAACTTGCATCTACTACAAGTTTAATTTGACAGAGAAATGTCTACAACCTTAAGACCTAAACTGTCATGCTTAAAAACAACCCAAAATGTATCT
The DNA here is from genome assembly GCA_030014935.1 of Caiman crocodilus. Taxonomy (NCBI): domain Eukaryota; kingdom Metazoa; phylum Chordata; order Crocodylia; family Alligatoridae; genus Caiman; species Caiman crocodilus. Next base: position 34,516,927 of record JAGPOW010003395.1, read on the forward strand.
GTGAAGTAGCTGACTGTGCATTAAATGTTTGTGAGAAATGTGCAGTTCAGATTCAGCTGGTTTTGTATTTTACTTTCCTGCAATTTTCTCAAGTTAATCCTGCATGCTTATTTAGCATTTAGCACATTTGAAAGAGGCACGGGAAAGGTTTTACACATCCTGGTGATAATGATTAGACGATCAAACAGAAATCATCCAAAGATTAAGAGGAAAGAACTTGCAGAAGCTCCTGTGGGTGAACAAAGAGGCAGAAGGACAGCTTTAAACCCAGGACGTTCCAATGGTACCTGCTGAGCACATTGCCATTATGTTACTTGGGTGCACCAGATGATCAAGGAGAAATGAAAACCAGTTGTGAAAAGTGCAATGATTTCTTTGTCTCCAAGTAGTATTGTTATTAAGGTGTAGATCTATTACTTGGTAATATATATTTTGGTAATATATCTATTACTTGGTAATATATATTTTGGTAATATATCTATTACTTGGTAATATATATTTTTTACTAACTGTCAGAAATAATTGGGAATATTAATATGAAAATGCTCTTAAAGGAATACTGTCAACTCCTTTTTAGGTTGAGTATGTATATTAAAAGAAAGCTTACATTTATACATACATATATATACATATATAGATAGATATATGTGTAGATATATATAGATATATATGATATGATAGATATGTCTAGATATATATGTGTGCATATGTAATATATGTATGTATGTGTATAGTATGTGTGTGTAATAAGCTTTCATATATATGAGAGAGAGAGAGAGTTTATTGTATATATGTGGGATTGGTCTAGCTGTGCTGCCTCTGTCTTCTGCCTCTTGCATGCCTCTTGGGTCTAGAAGGGTGCACGGAACAGGCGGTATTCTTTCACAGCTGGCATCATCCCAGTTTGTGCTATGGGAAAATGCCTGCCCCTCTGCCAGGGTTCTAGCCCCAGGAGTACATGGAGCTGGAGCTCTCACAGAGCCCTCCCCAGCCAGGGGGCCAGAATGCATGTATACCCCGACTCCCAAACTATTTCACAGGAATTGAATAGGAATTCTTAGCTCTGTAGATGAATGCCTGTCCATGCCTAGTGTTCAATTATACATGTAAGTAGGGGAATGAATTTGGAATAAGCGTTCTGTTTCAAAACTGAAGTTATGTTTTTCGGAGTTGCTTTTAAAGGGATTACATGCAGAGGTCCGTGGTGATATTACAGAAAGTTCAAACTTCTGCGTAGAAAATTGTACCTCATGGCAGGAGTCTGAAAAATGGGCAGGTAGATGATAAAAAAACATTTGTGTAGTTAAATGTCTGATGGTAGATTTTTGTATTAAACTCACAGATTAAGCCAAATGATAATTTCACAATAACTACAGTAGGATTACTGTGTTGTTATAGGGTACACAAAAAAAGAGATTTGTGGGGGGAGGGGGTATAAAGCTTAAGGGTCAATGTTGGGCGGTTCAGTTAAGTACAGCATGGTTGCCTGCTATAAAAAAAACAAATTAAATCTTTTGATTTATATATAGGGACCTACCAAAATTGCAATTTCACACATTTCACAGAAATCACTAAATTCAACAACACCCATGAAATCAGGCAACGTCTATGGTGTTGGGCATCAAGGGGTGGGACTTGAAATAAAATGCTGGCTGCCTAGAGGGCAGGTGGTAAGGGGCAGGGCCATATGATAGGCATCCCTCACAACCAGTCAGTGGTGAGGAGTGGAGCCATATGACAAACAGCCCTCACAGCCAATCAGTTACAAGGGATATTTCCACTGGGGCCCGTTGACTAATCAAAGGTATGGTGGGGAAGCGGGGGGGAGGGGGCTGCCATGATTAGATTGCAAAAACAGCAGCCAACCCCACGATCTCTCCACACAATCGGCTGGCTACTTCTTTGAGTTGGGTAGACCCCTACTTAATATGCAAAAATACAGCACAATTCTGCTGCATTCAGTGCATTGATTTGATGAGTTGTATTCCTGACGGACCTGAGTGCTTAGGATTTGTGCAGTCTAATGCTGCTGTATGGTAACGCTTATCCATTGTGAGTCTGAGTCAGCCGTTTCTGTAATTTAATCCTTCATATACTCTTGAGTCTATTTGTCACTTTAAACAACTCAACTCAGGCCTTAGTTGCCCTTTCAATTAAAATGGTATAATATCTGGCGCAATGGGGTATGGTATGCATTATCTGGCTAATGTTTTGTTTCTTCTTGCAGACTGTAACATCATAAGGCATACAGACATGCTTACAATATTTTGGGAATTACATAATTCCTAGGGAATCATCAGGTTTTTTAAATACTTTTTTAAAATGTGCTGCAGGAAAAGTCTTCTGAATTTTTTTATTTAGAAGGATCAGTGCGAAGTACTGGGGCTTGTGGCAGAGACCAGCGTACATACTCATGATTACTGTTTGCTTTCATTAAAATGGCACTTAATGAGTTTCTTTTAGATGGTGGTCCTGTAGGTGCTGTATGTGTGTGTTTGTATAATATAAAATGTACTAAGAGCAATTTCTGCTCAGAAAAGTTCATACGTAGACAAAACAGACATATGAAATGTTCTTATATGTTGGCGTGAATGGGGAATTGAGGCTGTGAGAGATTAAGTTATTTGTCTAGTGTCTCAGAAAGCCTACACCAAAGTCAGGTGTAAACCCAGATTTCTTGAATCTGTTTCTTGACTAGGAGTATCTTTACCCATGCTCTGAGGTGGGGAGAGGGGAGGCACTATAGTTAAAGAGCTCTCAGCATCACATGTATTCAATGTCCCACATTTCAAAATGGTGGTGGTGGTACTTTAACTAAAGCTCATTGAATAAGTTTGGAAGTGCCCCCACCACTGTTCTGAAGTGCAGGGACACGGAATACGCAAGACACCAAGGCTGCTGCAGCATGCTAATTAGCACACGTTGCAGCTGGCAGCAGACGTGTATAACTGGCCTAAAAGACTATCAAGTGAGTGATTCTTCTCTGGACAGCTGGTGTGAAGTGAAATTGAGTCACTTCTAGTTGTCCATAGCCAGAGACGGTTAATGACCGTGAGTACTATGCCAAGAAGAAGATAGCAAGAATCTCTCGGGGTCCTACTAGAAGAAGTCAAAATACAGAATTTATTGTGCACTCTTAAAAAGGTAATGTACACTCTTGAAAAGGTAATATGTCAACTATTTAGGGTAATTTCCTGTATTTATTCAAATATAAAACGACCCCCAATAATTAGATTATAATTTTCCTTGTATAAAATCTAATTATTGGAGGTTTGCCTTGAATTCATCCCCTTCCTGCTGCTGCAGCAGGGAAAATTTAATCTGGGGGGATCATATGGCCCTTTTCTCCTCTGTCCCTTGCAGCCCCTTACTGTCAGACACTGCCCTCCCTGAGCACATGGAAGTGAGGGGCAAATTGGAAAACACTGACTTTGTACTGTGGTTACTCATGTTAGACTCCATGCAGTGCCCAGTGACTAGGGAGATGACAATCCAATTGCTCAGAGAGCAAACACCAGCACACATTATTAGCAACAGCTTTATTCAAAATGGAGACAGCTTTGAACTAGCTCCAACAAACTGGGGAGCCACCCTGAACATTATTTTTTCCCATATTTATACACCTTTTTTATGCTCATTAACTTTCACTCCACCTTTGTCTCTCCTTTGTTCCACCTTTAGTCCATCCCATTTTAAGCTCCATCTGTTTACTATTTGTTTCATTAGCATGAAATTACCTATGTATTTCACTTACTTACATGTCTTTTTGCTATAAGCTCATGTCTAAGACCCTGACCCCACTTCTTCAGTCACTGGAGAGACTTTGACCAAAACCTGGAAGCTTCTAGAGACTTCTTTAACCAATCACCATTCACCTTATTGCATATGTTTATTTCAGTTTCTGTTACCAGTTGTGTGTTGTCTTTCACGTTCTAGTCTGTTTTTTTCAGTCCCATATTGTATCATCTTCCACATTCCTAAGACTTCACCTCATTTGCTACACACAGGCTTACACAGCTTCACCTGAAAATGGTGGACATAGCTAAGATGGTTACTTAGCATAAGCAAATGGCTGGCTTATCATAACCATTCATAAGCCAAATTTGTGTTCTCTTCTAACAATAGCCAGTGGCTTGCATCCTGTTTCTTTTACACAATGAGCTATGTATCTTAGAACACTACTATACTGTTAAGAAAATGCTTGCGTAAGTATCTTGCAATGTTATCATAGTATCACAGTATCTAGGGTCAGAAGAGGCCTAGAGCAGGCCATCTAGTCTGACCCCCCACCAATGGCAGGAATGAGTGCCAGGGTCACAGGACCCCAGCCAAGTACCTATCCAATCTACTCTTAA
>JAGPOW010003395.1:34521381-34540371 GCA_030014935.1 Caiman crocodilus
TTGTCCTAGCCACCTCCTTAAGCTGGCCAGCAAATTGGAGGTCCAGCTCTTCCTTCTGGTTGGGTGGTCTGTAGCAGACACCCACCATTAAGTCCCTTTCCCCTCATCCTCCTTGCAGCCTAACCCAAATCACTTCCACCTGGTCCTCAGTTGCCCCCAAGTTGACGCTCGATGCAAAGAAACACTCTTTGACATAGAGCGCAACCCCTCCGCCTCTTTTCCCCATCCTGTCCTTCCTGAAAAGGGCATAGCCATTGATGCCTACAGCCCAGTCATGGGTCAGGTCCCACCAGGTTTCCATGAGCACAACCAAAACTGGGTCTTCCACAGCCACCAGGAGAACCAGCTCCTCCTGCTTACCTCCCATGCTGCGAGCATTTGTATAGAGGCATTTGAGGCTACCCACTGCTGCCTCCCCCTTTCCATGTGTTTCCCCCAAGCTACAACCACCTACTCTCACCCAACTTACCTGGCTCAGCGGAGCGTCCTCTTCTCTCCCGGCAAGCCCGTACCCCGGCAAAGCTAGTGTAAAGCCTGCCGCATGAGATCAGCCAACCTAGAAGAAAAGAAAGGCTTACCTTTAGGCGATAGATGAAGTCCATCCTCTGCCAGCATGCTCCGCATAGAGAAATGCAGGCTGTGATAGAAGACCCCGAAGCGCACATCATAACACCAACCCCGAAGGCGCTGGTTTATAGCTGCGATACACGCCTCGTGTCACCTTCCCCGTCGACTCACCGGCAGAATGGAAGAAAACACCACCTGTGATCCAGTCGCTTTGAGCTGTCTTCCAAGAGCCTTGAAGTCTTCAATGATGTCCTCCAACCAGCCTCTCGAAGCGTCATTGGTCCCCATGTGGACTACCACTAATGGATGGTAATCAGTGGGCTTAACAATCTTCCGGATGCATTCCGTGATGTCCTGAACCCGCGGTCCAGGAAGGCAGCAGACCTCTAAGCCCAAGGGATCTGGACGGCAGATGGGACCCTCTGTGCCCCTCAGGATGGAGTCCCCGATGAGCAGGACTCGATGCTTGTTCTTCCTTTGGGACCGCTTCTTCTTCTTCACTCGCAATGAGGGTGCATGATCAGCACCTCGAGGGGGGTGCTCCTCAGCAGTCTCCTCCACTCTTTGGGTAAGCCAAGGCCACATACCTGTTCCCAAGTGGTACCTCAGGTACAGGCTCTGCAGCAGGACGGGCTGACCTGGGTCCAGGGGAAACTTGCTGCCACCGACGAGTCGCTCTTCTGGGTCTGGGGAGCTCCTCAGTAGGTTTCTGGCCCTGCAAAGAACAGAAATACATGTCAATTTCATCCTCTGCCGCCCGGATCCCCTGCAGCCTGCTCACCTCTGCCTCTAGCTTCCGCAGCCACTCCTTTAGGACCTGAAGATGGCCACAAGAGGGGCAGCCAGGGGACACCTCAGACATCTCCCCCACCCCTGGGGGCCCCACCCTGCCACCATCCCCAGCCAGGGTGAGGGAGGCGGACAGCAGGCCCCCCAGGGGCTCGGTCTGGGTGGCGGCCTCAGAGATGTGCCGGGGGGCAGCATGAAGGAGAGGGAGGGGCCAGGCCCCTGGCAGTGGCACTACGTGTACTTACCATGTTCCTAGAAAAAGTGATCTTCCCGCTGTCAACTCACTCTTCACTTCCTCCTTGCTCCCCTCCTGCGTGAACGCTGGCGCAAATGCCGGCACGCCCTTATGGAGCGTGCCTGTTTGTGCGCTCTGTTCGAGCGCGGCTCGAAAGTGCGGCTCCCTGCCGGCTCAGCTATAAGTGATCCAGGAGGCTCCCCTCTGGATCAGCTTCAGCTGCCGGCACTACACCACTCATCGCTTCACCGCTGCCACCGCCGCTGCTGCTGCTCCTGCTCCTCCTCCTTTTACTTTTAATATATTATTTTGCCTTGTGGTTAGCAGCTTTGCTGGGCCACAGGCTATAGCTTTGTATTCAGCTGCAAATCCAGTGTTCCCCAAGATCCGAATACAGACACCTCAACAACCCATAGACTTAGTTCATCCAGAATTGGTGCATTTTACCTTTTTTGAAACTGATACAAGTTATACCATGTGGCAGAATGCCGTCTCTGTCTCTCCCCAAACTCTGCTATCTGACAATTTGATTACCAAGTTCACTGCAAAGGGCAGGCACCTCTGCCCTGTTGACTTCAGATAAACCTGAGTTGTACCCTGAGCTGGATACATTCCTGAAGGAGGGGGGAAAGCTTCTCCCTCTGCCTACTTGACTGGCATTATATACTTGGGTAGGGACTTAAGCTCTCTATTGTTCTAAGCAATGCCCACATGACTTTTGTACCTACTAATATATAGCACAAACTAGGCATGATAGTAGTGCAAAGCCAAAAAACTCATGATTTACCATATAGTACATTGGAATGGGCTCCAGCAGAGTCAACAGTGTTTGAAGAAATGCTGATCCAGTAGTTCAGCACTGCTCGGTATGTGTGTATACTCCAGATACCATACCACAAACGATCCACATGCTAATTACCACCCCCCAAATACACATGCACACACACATACTCATGATAGGAACTGGGTTTCTTGTCACAAATCCTAGGATGCTCCAAAAGTTTATATGCAGGTGAGGTGCAGGGCAGCCAGGTCCAGCTCTCCCTCATGGAGAGCAGAGCCACACTAATCATATGCAAGAGACTGACAGGAGGTGATAGATTAACTGTTTGGGGCCCTGCTTGGTGATGTTTGCTGGACATTTAAGGTGGTGAGAGAAAAAAGAATTTCTTTTGATCTAAACAGATCCTTTTTCTTAATTAGGTAGCACATGCAGATGTGTGCACTTATACTTCTTGCAGCTGCAGCCATCATTAAAAATCCTATTTTGGGCAGTGCAAGTAAAACTTGAGCAGTAACTGCAATTAGGACTTAAGAGATGTGTTGGCATTGTGCTCGTCCATTATACAGGAAAACTTTGGTGTTTGATTTCATCATAAGCAAAGTCACTTTTTGGCCAGATTCAAGAAAACGTGCAGGTCCATCAAAAGACTATACTTTGCAGACTACCCTCACTTTAGTTTTTTCATAGGTTTCTACTTAGTGCCTTAAAAAATCACTTTTAAGCTTTGAAGATATTTCCCATTTCACTGCTGCCGCTCCCAGATTTCCTTCCTTGTTGTGTTTGCTAGAGGTCTTTGCTTGAAAATAAAAAGAAATAGAACTGGAAAGAATTATTAAAACAAAATGTGAAGTAAGGATATTTGTTTCTTTTAAAGTTGCTTTCTGTGTGCTTCTCTTTTTGGTTCTCAAAGGAGATTCACTCAAAGAAGTCAGAGCTTTGATCACCATTCATCTCTTCTCCACCTTTTTTCTGACTCTTTACAGTTGCTTATCTAGGCTAGCAACAGACAGTCTGTTCCCATAGGAACCATCCAGTTACATCTTTCTAGTGCCAGAATTGCCCACAAAAGCTCCTGTTTTCCAAAGTGTAAAAGTAGTTTCTCTTTGTATATAAGGAGGATACTGTAAAAGTGTCTTTCACACCATATCTCAGGCTACCAAGCAGCATACTCATGAGGACTTACGCCTCTTGCTTTAAGAAAGTGTTGTTTCATTTAATCATCTGCTCCTAGGCTTTCCTCTGCTTCTGGGGATCTAATAGCAATGGTGAACAAAATACATTTGTTTAATCTTTGCTTGGCAAGGCCTTTTATTCCTATTACCTCTGAAGCCCTTCCTATATATAGCCAAACTTCATAGCACGGGTCTGCTCCTAAATATACCCAGCTCTGGAATTTGTTTTACAAATCTTGTTTCTTGCTCTGATTGTGGCATATCCTCCGTTGAACTGAACATTCAGCATCTTGGATCAGATGATACAGTATCATAAATTGTATTTCTGATATTTGGAGCACAGATATGACTTTAAATGATAAAGGTAGATGTAGATATAAACATACCTAAGGAAGTCAGTAGTTTCCTGCTATGTATCTTGCTGGTTTTGTATTTCTGCGTCCCAGATGTGAAATGTTTGTCAGGTTCTCTATAATAGACTAGTTGTCACTGGGAAATTAAATGCATCCTGATACATAATATTAAATAATATTAAAGCAAGGAGGAATCCTGATGCATTAATATTAAGCAGCTTTACATATACATTCGTAAACAGCATGAACAAGAAAGGTAGCCATCATGACTCTGGAGGGGTAAAGGAATGCATTAAAAAGGCAATCTTTGGGGTGAGGCAAATGTACAGAAATTATGCTGTTATGGGATGAAGCTTCAGCCACAGGAAGAGGTGGCTGATGTGTGTCAAGATTTTCTTTTGGTGGGATTCTCTGCAGCTGATACCATCTTGTTACTTATTCCTGAAGCAGAGGATCACAAGGGAATGTCCTGGCATAGGAGATATTAATAGATAAAAAGAAAAATCTTGTAATGGTAGGCTACTTCGATCATACTTCTTGCATGTCCTAAAAAGAAGTGCATGGCATCTGAGGGTGGAGAGGAACATAATATTACTGAAATAAGGCAATCTGCAGAAGCAAATTTTTCTGGAGATTGCTGCTTTGCTTTGTGCACTGATCAGATCAGACATATAGGAACAGCTTCTGGCCATTCATAAAAAGCTAACATTTGTTTTGTTGATTTCAGAAATCTCAAGTGATGTGATTTTGTGTGATATGTATTTGTCAGAAAACACTTTGATCTTAGTAGTGTCCTTATATCTAGAAAGTCAGTACAAGTGGTACTATGGCTCAGGTGGATTAAAACCTTACTTGGCCTGATGTAGTCTATCAGGAAGAATGGACCCATTTCCACGGCATCACAGCTGCTGTACCAGCAGCATCAGTAGCATTGCCTTGTCTTCCCTTAGGAGGCTCAGTGATTTCAGTAATAAGCAAAACCCTCTGTTGAATTAACCACTGCAGAAGGGAGTTTGATATGTGCTGCTACATGAAATCAGATCTGTTCTGCCTTGCACATGTCCTCTCCTACTTTTGACAGGTGACAGGGCCACCTCCAGGTGTACTTTCCTTTTCATATAGTATATAAGGTAAGTTTTCATTAAAACAGTCTGTGCACTCTCCTGGTGAAGTGCCCAGTAATGGACAGAAAACGTGTGCATGCACACAGGAAAAGGAAAAAGAGGTGGTAACATGCGGGAGCAACTTGAGTATAAATAGCATGTACTCTGTGTAATGCTTTATGGCAAAAGAGCTGCCAAATGATGGTCTTGTGCGTGTGGAATGCACTTGCTGATTTTTGTCCAGAGGAGTTTCAGGTCATGTACAGAAAGTACAGAAGACTGACCAAACTATTTTTTCAGGAGCTGGCACTTGGTAGGCAATGTAGTAGTAGTAGGCAACCTGGCAGTGTTTTAGTGCCAGAGTGCCATTTATTAGAGTGCACAGACTATCTGACTCAGTCATTTTGCTTTTTGCTATCTATTTTAGACATTTCACTTTATGGAACATGAAAGAAAAATGGCCAGTTCTGTCCACAGATTGAATAAAATGGTGGATTTAGCTGCAACTTTTGTACCTTTTATGCACATTTGTACCTTTTATATACATTGCACTTTGTTTGCTTAAAACCATGACCGTTGTTTACCAATTTTAAATATTAAAATGTCTGCAAAATTTCCATTAACCCGTAGTTGTATGAGAATTGAGCAAAATATTCTGTAAAAATGACTCATCCACAAATCTTAAAATAAGCATTACGCATTTATAACAGAAAGCAAAAACAAATGGTTTGAAGTCTCCTGTAATGAATAAATCTCCCTTGGAATTACTCAAATGGTAAGAATATTTCTGGAGTTATTTTAATTAACAGCTGACCTTTTTCTTTTGCTAAATTATTTAAATAAAATCAAGAGCTGTTGGTTTGGCAATTCCCTGTAGGTTTCCATATGTAGAGCAGTGCAGTGCTATGTTAAGATCAAAACTTGTTGATTTAAGAGATCAGTTTAAATCTTGACTTGTTCTCCTTCAGACCCAAGGTTGCTTAATTCCCTTTTGGGAGTATTTCCCTGTAGGTTTGATCATATATAATGATGTCACTTTATTTGCTGGCAATGTTCATCTTTTTTTTCCCTAGTTTTTTTTCCCTTCCCAAATGATAATTTCATCAAAGCATAACGTTGTCATCAGGAGATGGAAGCCAGCAGTTTTCAACAATGAATTTACTGGTAAGTATAGCAATGCCTTAAAAATAATCAGATAAGAGATACTTACCTATTCATTTAGGAAGGCCCACCTTCCGCATTGCAGAATATTAGCTTTAAGCCCTGCAGCTGGTAAAAGAATATAGAAGTCAATATTAATTCTTTTTGTGATCAAGTGAAAGTAAATGTGCAGCTTATTTTCATCTATCTATCTATTTCATCTATCATCTATTGAGAGACCCAATTCTCTTTGCAGGTATCAAGGAAACTTTGTAGGGTGAAAATTGGACAGAGCAGAGCCTTTGTGGAGTGTTTGGTGTGTGAATTCCACTTTCCATTTCCACTTGTGGTATTTGAAATTGCTGTCAAGTTCACTCTCTGGGTAAGTACAATCTGAATTGGCAGTAGGTGGGAGTGAGAGGAGCAAACTCCCATGTTAATGTAGCTCCTTACATGGGAATTGGAACAATGAGTTGTAAAGTGTTTCTTGCTTTAATTGTATATTTTAATGAACCTGTGTAATTAGAAGCATTAAATCATTGCTACTTGAAGGAATTTGGTATTAAGAGACTCCATGCTGTGAGGTTTGTTTTAGCAAATATGTGTGATTTGAATGAGAAATCACTGAATAGGTTTGGGGCTGGATATTAATAGTCTTATATCATGTCTTCCTCTGTTTTACCTTGTTGTTTGACTTTCCACAGTTGCTCAGAGGAGTTCTTTATTGTAAATTAAAAATCCTCTTTCTTCTGTTACCCTTAGAATATTTAATTACATAATATTTCAATTAGGGATTGGAATTTCTCCATCAGAGTGCTAATGTCTTCATATATTATTTTATTACAACTGGCAAGATTATAAATAGTATCACACATTACCTGGGGGGCATTGTGTGTCCCAGCCTCTGGCTAATCTGCCCCCTTTCCCCTCCCTCTTTCTAGTTCTTCCAACCTGACTATCTACTGACTATCTTACCTGCCATGCCTTGATGCAATCAATTAAGTGGGAAGCATCCGGAGCCTTTGAAGGGGGATGGGTTCTTTGAGTGACTTGACTTCCATCTTTTACACTTGTCCAGGCACTGACCCTCTTGGCCAGGCCCTGAGCAGCTCTCTTTATTGTATGGTATAAATTGACCAACAAGGTCTTTAGATTTTGTTGTCATAAGCAAATCATTGCCACAAGTGACAACAGCGTGTTTCAGGTAAAGGTGGTCTACTCACGTCGTGTTGCCAGTCTGATGAGTAGTGCATGTAATCACTGTATTGGAATCCAAAATGACTGGCCATTCATTCACATTTTGATCAATATTTCATCCCCCACTAGGTTTAGAAAATTAATTCCAGTGATGACACCATCGTTGGTATGAACTAGGGAGATTAATTGTAACATTTCCGTCATGATAGCTTTATTAGATTCCAAGATGGCTGACACTAGCATGTATACATCAACTCGGTGTAATTAAAAAAAAACCCTAGTAAACAATACTCTACTACTAAAACTTCACAAATTCTATCACTACAAATTTCATAACAGATTTGCAACACTGAAAACATTATAACTCAGGGTAGCCTGCTTGTTCGAGTTATAGTGAATGAGTCTATAATTTTTTTTTAATTTCAGAATGTGGATAAATCAGATAGTAATACAGAAGTCAATGGCAAGGAAACACACGGACATGTTTGTCTCAAGGCAATAGGAAAATGTAATAGTCTAATTCAACAGTAATATATCAGTAATACCATAGTGTATACATAACATTAATAAAATGGTAAATGAAGTTTTTCAGATCTCTTCATCACTTTAATCAGTTTCTGAATCCCTGTAGTTATTATACAGATTGCAACATGTCTCCTAGCTCACATTAACCTGCTACATGAGCATGCCGGTCCCTGGCATTCTGTCTTGCACTTGTGACATGTTATCCAAAGGTCTTCTGCTGGTAATAGTTCCAGTGTATTCATGATAGGAACAATGGCTGATAACTGCCATTTTCAGCTTGCCAATCACAGTGGTCAGGTGATGGCAATGGTGGATTAGGTTCAAGCACACCTCAGAAAATGAGAGTGATAATTGGCTTTATGTACCTGGTGTATCTAGAATTTTTCCTTGATGAAACAATGTTATCCTAACATCCAGAAGGGTTGTCAAAGATTTTGATGGCTGATACCCAGCAAACTTTTCTACACAACTATACAAATCCTTATCAACATCATGCCTGCTTCCTAGACCTGCCAATTGATGTGACTATTGAATGAACACGCTCCAGGCGGTTTTCTTAGCATGACCACTGTACTGGCTGGTGGTGTCATAATCACTTTTGGAATCCAATTAGAGATGCACGGATTGACTCAAGCAATCCTGACACAATATCATGAACTGGAATTAATCTTACTGGGTTCCTTCTCTTAATCCAAACCGTAGGTGCACGATTATGCCATAGGACAAGGACCAGTATATCTGTGTTATTGCAAGAGAACACTAGAGAGGAGTCTCCCTGGCTTATTGCATTTTTACAATCTAATTACTCCATGTTGCTGATAATGGTAGAGATCTGCTGCTATTAATTCTGTATATTGGCTTAGTAGTTTGATCCTTAATGCTTTTGTGCCTGTCTTTATGGATGGTGATATGTATCAATTAAAGGCAATGTTGATGAGATCGCATATTTTGAAATAGTTGGCAAACACTTGTTGCACAAAAGAATCAGCCAACTCTCCAAATCCCTATGCAGATTTTGGCTTTCCTATTCTCAGATGAATGAATTGTTATTTCACTGCATTCCCTCCTGCTTCGTAGTCATCGTTTTTTAATGCAACAGCCGTGTTATTGAAAAGTTGGTCAAGAACTTCATTATCTAATGCTTTGCTTGAACTGGACAAACATAATTAATTTATTTATCAAAACATGCTATATTACTTTGAATGTTTTCTTTTGTGCTCTGACAGCACGGTTGTACAATTTTCCGTTCATTATGTTGGTGGCAGTGTTTCCTGAAAATAATCCACTTTCTATCCAGCAATCATCAAGTCCCGAAGTGGCAAAATGCTGACCAATTGCTGTTAAGTAAACCATGATCTTATGGAAGTGTCCCAGTTGAATAATTATTCCTTCAGACTCGTCTGGCTGAGCCCGATGTATCACTTTGTGATACAATGCCTGACCAAATGTTATGACTGTGTGCTGTTGTTCCAGGCATCTTGCAATTGTTTTACATTGCATGAGGACAGTGCAAATGGTGTCATACTCAGATGCTGGAGCAAGCAATATGGGACAAAATCCAACAATTGCTTGTGGTGAAGTGTCGTCGGAAAGCAACTGGAACAGCAACATTCTCCTGGTTGTCAGCTGATATCCTACCCAGTATTCATGGTAGCTCTGCTAACATCTGATGAACAGCTGTGTAGTTGAGCTTTTTATTTGTATTACTACCTGTACTATGACTGGGAGGTTTCAATTACTTCTTATGGGTTGGAATGACTGCAGTCTGGCTGAACTGGCATTGGGCAGGAATCACCTCCTTGGCCTAGCTGGCAGGACCCAGAGCAGGAGGAAGCATCATGCTACCATGGCCACCAAGGTTGAGGTGGCAGCATTTGGGGGGGGGGGGGACACAACTCTGTGCTGCCACTGCTGCTGTGGCACCTCACCTTGGTTGTCATGGTGGTATAGCTGGTGTGGGGCTTCTGGTGTGGTAGCAATGGTGCAGAGGTGTGCCCCCTGCTGCTGCTGCCCCCTTGGCAGCCATGGCACCACGGTGCTCCCTTCCATGGTGAGTCCTGCCTAGTGGGCTTTGGAGGCAGCTCCTGCTTGGTGCTGGTCTGACCAGGCTGCAGCCCCATGCCCTGATGTGGGTGGAGAAGTCCGGGGGTACACATGCCCCCCCATCCCTGCGATGCATCGCAGCATTGCCTATTCCCCCACTCTGCCCTGCACACACATCCTGTTCCCCACACACACCCTCCCCAACACACTCGGGGCCTGGGGGCAGCAGGGCAGTAGTGAGGGGTGCCAGCTGGGCTGAGGGTGGTGGGGGGAATGTGAATCAGGAGTGAGGGGCAACGGTGGGGACCAGGGTCTATGGATCAGGAGTGGGGGGCACCAGAAGGGCTGGAGGGGTTGGGGACTATGGGTCAGGAGTGGGGGGCAACAGCATGGGCAGGGGCAGGATACTGGCGTATCAGGGGGGCTCAGCACCCAAAGCATCAGGGGGACAGCCACAACTGAACCTGCATTCTGGTGAGCAAAGGAGTCAGGGGAAGTTCTAATTTCTCCATGATAAAACAACACCCAAAATCAAACATTAAAATATGTGTATTTAGAATTTATCTTCTTATAATGATTGAGGCACTGGTAGACTTCACAAGTGTTTTAAACTTGTAAATATAGCAATAAAACATAGTGTTCAACTGATACCTAGAGAGTGAGCGTGAGAGTGAGCGTGAGAGTGGTGTTTCATTTTAACTGTGAAAAAAAACATGTGATTGGGGGTGGGGAGGTAATCAGAGAATTTTGGATTTTTCAACAGATAAAACCTGGATCCCTACCTGATAAGGTTTCCACTATCCTTCCAGTCTGAGGGCAAGCCTATTTGCCCTCTGAACCCTGCCCTTTTTGGCCAGCCTGATTATAAGCTGAACTGAGCACAGGGGGCTGCTAATTAGTCCTAGCCCTGCCAGCTACATTTACCCAGGCCACAGAAACCCTTCATCTAAATGGCCCTCCTCAGTTCTGCTAGCTTTGCATTCCTCCTCCAGCAAAAGAGCAAAGGTGCCCTGTTATTCTAGGTTGCTAACAGCACCTTAGATGAATTCTGAGATAATTTTAAACATCTCATTTTCTTGTTATTATTTTAAGTTTTTTGTTTAACCCATTCATTTCACTCCTCTTGGAACATGAAAGTGATACCAGTCACTATCATGCCCCAGGAGAGCACTGCTGTGAGCGGAGTCCATTCCTGCAATCAGTTCTGCATGAGGAGACTTCTGTACATAGGGCCCCAAATCTTGTTTCACTTCCAAATGTCTGAGTAGAACCTAGGCGGCTTTAAGCATTTACTTCATCAAACACTATCTTATAGCCACAAAAATACTCACGTGCTTAGAGTGTTTTTGTATCTCATCTGATCTTGGAAAGATTCTTAGGAAATCTACTTTACCAAGTCAGTATATTAGATATTGGCAGTTCCTTAACCAGACTTAATTAAAATTAAATAATTAATTTGTATTCAGTAGCAGTTAGACAGTAGGTCAGCCAGAGTTTGGGGCAGCATTAGTGAGAGATCAAAAAATGAGCAAAATAGCAACCCCAAAATTCCAAACTCGAACTTATGCAGCCACAACTGAATCGCTTTTGGGTTGGGAGAATTTAAAGAAAACAGAACAATTACTTAAATATATTTACTTAAAACCAGGAAAGTTTTCTTCAGCTACAAAGTGTGAGACCTGAATTTAATTGCAAATCACTTAGTCACCTTCCTGGCCTTCTTTCTTCTTTCCATGAATTATGACAATGGAGTCATGTGGTCATCAGCAGCTGATGAGCATAAACACATTTGCATTCTGGCAAACCTTAACGTAATAGATGTTTCATGTAAGGACTGCTGACAGTGAGTGAGCTCTGCAAACACGTCCTGGATATCCAAACTGAAAAATCATATTCTCTTTAATTGCAGATTTAGCACATTCCAACGTGATTTATTGCTATTATAGCTAACCACCTATAATAGCTCAGTCCTACTTTAACTACAATATGTACCCTTTCATCTGACATTTAAGATGTACAGCATGGTACATTTCTAAAGGACAGAAAATGTGTTGTATGTGGAGAGGTCATAAAAAACATAATACTACTGCTGGATATAGACCTAGAATTAGATCGTGCTTAGCCTATATGTGGTTTCAGGACAGAGGAGTGCAGGCAACAGCATTAATGTGAAGTCACATGTTGCATGTAGATCATACTAAGGTCACTTAAGACAAACACCTGCATGTTAAATCTCATGAACTTGTATTAAGTGAGTTCCAAGGGACATAAAGTTATGCTATTTCAGGCAAGGGTTAACTCTAGACTGTTGTACCTGGCTTGCATTTTGGTCATTTTAATCTGCTCTTTGGAGATGAAATGCTTTCAAATATGCAAGTGCTCCAGCACTGCAGGATGCACTACTTCCAGCACCCCTCCCCTCTCCCCAATCCTACAGAGCAAGGAGAGGTCTTAGGTGGCCGCTAGCCACACTTCTGTTTACCAGTCCTCTAATGACAAATAAGAGCTGTGCAGGCAGGAAACAGTACGAACTCATAATGTGCAACTGCGCTCAGCACATTCTAGCTTTAAAACCTCCTAATATTCTACAGATTTAGTATGGTTGAAGTGTCATGTGTAACTTCACACTTTTATATTCTGGGATCAGTTTTGGAAATGTCTGCTCTTCTGGCACGATATGGCACATATGTTTTATATGCGGCTTGTAGTATGCTGGTACTTAAAATACAGAGCCAGATCTATTATCAGTTGAAACAAAACTTAATATGACAAGTAATTACATTTACTAACTGTGGAGTTACCCCTGATTCACATATTACTTGTGTATATTGCACCTTGGTCCAGAGTCCCTGCATTTTTGTGGAGATACCCAGAAGTTGTTCTAGCTCAGATGCTCACTAGATTTTATATGCAGTAAGACTCTCTTTTACTTATAAAGCTGAAGCTGAAAAACCTATATGAGGTACCTAATGTTCTTTTTGCATTGGGTTTTGGTCTCAGTGGAATAGTTTTGCAGATGACGTTTTTGACATTTCTTTCATACAAAGCTATTAGAATGCTTGTCCGTGCCTTGGTCCTTTTCAGACTATACCGTTGTAATGTGTTCTTGTTTAGATTAACCAGATACCGCAGCCAGTGCAGAATTTAGTTGTTGCCCTGTGGTTATGAGAACATCTGTGTTCAGGTCCCTGCATGAAAATCATCACTTTTCATTGGAAACCAAGAGAATGGGGGGCCAGTCCTTAAACCTGTGATTGATCTGGGATCTAACTTCAACACAGTTGCTTACCCTATTATTTGTTATGAGAAAATAGAGGGAGCGAAGCTTACATGCACTTAGCAGGAAATGCATTCCCCATTTGTGAAGATTTTGTTGCGTGTGTAAAACTACAAATTCCATGAAGGCATTTTTATTTTCCATTCTTCAGCAGGAGATAAACAAGCTCATGGATTCTTCTGTGAACAGAAAATATCCATCTGGAACGGCACCCAAGAGAACTTCACCTAATGATGTCAGTGTCCCAGGCCCATCCCTTTTCTCTCTGATGTAGCACAGGGACATAAATGTCAGTCTCCATAATCCTATACAAGTGCCTAAAGTGCTAAGCTATATTAGCCATAAAGGCTCTTTGGATATGTATACCCAGTACACTTAAAAGTTTGGGAGTTTAGATTGAGTAAAAAATGGCCACCCAGTCTAAATCAGTGATTACTCACTTGAATCACTCTCTTTACAAATTAATTGCAGAAAAAATGTTGCCAGGTATAGACATTCCCATCATCTGATCTACAGTCATGTGGTTGTCATTAAAAAGAATGACTGTAAATTGGGAGCCATTTTTACAGATGTTTCCTGGTTTTGGGAACCTGGTCTAAACCTGTCAGAGTGTGAGGAGAGGTGTGCAGGATTGCGGGGTGGGGCTATCAGGTCCATGTTGCGGGGCAGGGGGGTAGTAGAGTCTGTAGGAGTGAGGCTTGGTAGAATCCAAAAGGTTATCAGGTCCACTGGGGGTGTAGTTTGGCAGGATCAGAGAGGCTAGGAGGTCTGTGGGATTGGCAGGGTGGCAGAAGTGGAGATGCTAGCTGGTCTGCAGGGGAATGGTGTGGTCTCAGGGGGAGGGTGTTGGTGGGATCAGAGAGCTTAACAGATCCACAGGAAGGGGTTGTCCATCTGGGGATGAGGGATGTCAGAATGCTAAAAATAGTCTGGGCAGGCTAGGAAAAGCACAGCCTTGATGCTGAGGCAAGCAGTGGGTTTTCACATTCCCAGTGCTGTGCTCTGAATATGTAAACGTATTTGGTAGACTGGTCTAGCATATGGCTGATCTAACTACGGTGCACCCCTCGGGTGAACTAAATTAGAACAGGTGGAAATGTTTTGCCCGATCTAACTTCTCAGTTTTCTAACTATAACGTCTGTACGTACCTCCATCTTCTCCAAGGGATCTTTAATCATGTAGGACACTGGCTACAGGGTAGGACCCAAAGAGTTCTCATGAATGGATCTGTGTTGTCCTGGTGCAAAGTGGCCAGTGGTGTCCCTCAGGGGCCCGTGCTTGGATCAGTGCTTTTCAACATCTTTATCAATAATTTGGATGGTTGAGTAAAAAGCTTGCTAGCCAAGTTCATGGACAACACCAAGTTATGGGGCAGTGTGGTCACATCAGAAGATCGGTTGCAGAAAGAGGCAGACCTGGACAGGCTCAAGAGTTGGGCAAAGCAGCACCAGGTGCAGTTTAACACTTTCGAGTGCAAGTTGCTCCATTTGTAGGCAAACAACCCTCAACATACATACAGGCTTGGTGGTGACAGCTTGACTTGCACCACAGCCAAAAGGGACCTAGGGGTAATGATTGACCATCATATGAAAAAGAGCCTTCAGTGTGAGACAGTGGTCAGCGGGGCAAATAACATGCATCTCATGTAAAACAAAGGAAGTGATACCCCAGCTGTACTCAGCACTGGTGAGACCACAGTTGGCGTACTGCATCCACTTCTGGTTGCCACACTTCAGTAAGGACATGGAGAAACTTGAGAGAGTTCAGGAAAGAGCCACTCGTATGATCAGGGACTTGCAAAGCAAGCCCTACAAGGAAAAGCTGAGGGATCTGGGCTTCTTTAGCCTAAAGAAGAGAAGGTTGAGAGGGGACTTGATAGCGGTTTACCACTATATCAGTGCATCAGGAGATCGGTGAACAACTGTTCAGTAGGGCACCCCCGGGGAAGACCAGGACAAATGGGTACAAGCTCCTGGAAGGCCACTTCATGCTTAATACCAGGAAAAACTTCGTCACAGTCAGAGTGTCTAGACTTTGGAATAAAATCCCTCCAGAGGTGGTGCAGTCATCTGCCCTGGAGGTGTTCAAGAGGAGACTGGACAGCCACTTTGCTGGGGTCACCTAGCCCCAGTTGTCTTCCTACCTACAACTGGGGGGAGAGCTGGACCTGATGATTTGCAAGGTCCCTTCCAGCCCCTAACAATCTATGAATCTATTGATGTATTCAATTTAGCTCCAATAAAAGAAATTGGATGACCTCTATTGGAATATCCAGTTGCTTCATATTTAGCACTGGCCAGGAATGTGGGATACCCAGGTTCAAGCCTCTGCCCTGTATCGGTGAGAAAAGGCACGTGAACTCAGGTTTTCCATGTTCCTGGTGGCTGCCCTTAATAACAGCCTACTGGCTTTTCTGGTGCCCATGTGACACACTTTAATTTGGATGAGCAAAATCCATCCAGAATCTGCATAATTTTCAGGTTAAATGTCTATATTTGCATGAAAAGATCATTTTTTTCTTACAAATGAGTATTTTTTTTCCACAAGAACATAAAATGTTTGAAAAATTCACCAAAGGCTTTAAAGCACATTTCTCTGGTTCCCAGGATTAAACTTTAAAGGATCAGTAAATGTGCTTTTTCTTCAAAGAGGTCTTACCTTTATAATTCATTCCTTCTGGTTCTTTGCCAGAACTTTTCTGTCAGCTCGTTCTTTGATCATGTTGTGTTTGATTGTTTAGCTTAGTGGTTCTCAACCTTGTTAGTCTCAAGGCACCCTTCATTAGACTTGAGGCAACCTATAATAACAGTTTTCTGAATTTAGTGGCACACCATTTTTCTGACAACAGAAAAATAATAGAGCAATTGTTTTGTGCAAAGAACTCAGAAAGACCACAACAGGACACACTATTTTTGACACACTGGATTCCTGTTTGAAATTTTTGGGTTTTTCTTGTGAATTATGTATAAGTGTTTGCATGCCTAACAGTGCTAACATTATGCAGATTTCTGTGGTACCCTTAAAAGGATTTTAAGGTCAACCAGGATGTGGCAGCATTCTGGTTGAGAATCACTGGTTTACCTGTTACTTAATGTATAGGTACTTTTTTTTCCCTATGACAACAGTTCATTTGAAAGCATATTTTGCAGCAACATTTCGGACTTTCGGCATTTTGGACTTACCTGGTTGCATTGTTTTCATGTTCAACAATGAGATGCCAAGGTAGAAGTAATTTAAAACAAATCTGTTAAATCTACATTAAAAAAGTGAAACAGTGCTAAGAAGGGATTACAGGAAACATCGTATACGGTGTTGTTCCATCCAGTTAACCTTTCTGTTCCAAAATATTTGAAGTAGTGACTTTTTTATATGTTAAAATATGTGACGTGTATGGCAGTTATAATAGCAAGTGAAAATTTAGGGCCGTATACAGACCTCAGCCATTTTACATATGTATGAGGGTGTCACAGAAACTACAAAGTGGAAACTACACAGCAGCTGGGAACATTGGCTTGCTGAATGCACCTATCATTTACGACTAAGTTAGAGAAGTGATGGTGTGGTTCAGTAAATGATCATTGCACACAAAATGATTTTATTTTGAAATTGCTGTTACATATGAGGGTGTTTCAGAAGCTAAGTTGTCCTACTGACTTGAGCAAGGCTATTCAGAAATTTCACGCTGAGCTTGTATATGAGTGTTTGCAGAATAAAAGTCTGAATTCCCCTCTGGCTTTTTGTTTCTTTTCTATGATCATGGCATTCCCTTTATTTTAGTTTCTGAAATGGGTGCCCATCTGAGAAGCACAGGATCTTTTTCAGGCAAGGAAACAATCCAAACATCACAGCTTTGTGTCTTTTTTTTAAGAATTGTATTCTTCGAAAGACAGAAGTCTATAAAATGCAAAATCAAACTAAAGTTAACTCTGAGGCCTGGCCTTCACTTTTCAAAGCCTTCATTAAGCATAAAAGCTTAAAACTGGAAAATTGTTTCTATTGACTAGTCTCTGTTTTCAGTAACTAGCTGGTATCCTTTCTCTTGATGACAACCACCAGTTGCCCTCCTTCTCCTCCCTTCTACGCTTTTATCTTGCCAGAAATTGATTTAGCCATAATGATGTCTTGGGTGTAGTTTCAGTAAGTTTAAGGCAATGCATAATATCCTTGGAGCAATGGCATTTTTCCTTATTGTTCAGGAGCATCAGAATGATGCCCTAGACATTTTAATAAGGAAATCAGTTTCTAGCAAAAGTCACTGAGCAGTGAAGAGAAATACTGAAACTACTAATATAAGGCCTGGAAAAAACATTTTTTTTCAAAGGACAATAAAATTAAAATAGGTGGTACTTTGTTGAAAGAACAGGGTTTTTTTGCTTGTCCTGCCTAGTAAGTGTATGTGTAGCATAGATTTTGAAACCTCTTGGAGAATACCCCACAGGTAGTAACTGGATCTGGGACGTTGAGAACATGAGTGATTTTTATCTCTATTCCTGTTAAAAACATAGGTTGTATTATAGTCACTCTCACAATCTGTTGCATAAGTGGAGTAAATCTTTTCATACAGTCCTGTACCGCCTATTTTTTGTGTACTCTGGAGCTGTTTGCAACATTTAGGACACTAAACTTTCTCAATTAAAATCTACAGTTTAATCAAAACTGAACTTTCCCTTGTGTCAGTTCTGTTGCAAAGGTTTTGTTAGAAGATACTGGATTTCTTTTTCTCATGGAAATTTTCAAACGTTTATTAGCCTTTTACTTAAAACATCATTTGGATTAATTTTTCAGTTCAAAGAATTCAAAATCAAGTAAAATATTTAAATCAAAAAGTCAATTGGAGACAAAAAGTTTTCACTTGTAAAAAGATTCTGTGCAACCTCTTGCAGGAAATTTAAACATTTTCAATCAAAATTTTAAAATAAATGTGTTGGGAATATTTTTTTGACCAGCTTGTGGTTCATAAAGGCAGGAAAAGCAGCATATGTCCGTTCTCTTCCCAGCTGTGTCAGCTTTAATTGCAGCAAGTTGTGTAACCTGTCTGTATCTTCATTCTCCATTTGTAAAGTGTGGATGCTTCTAGCCATCTCTGGAAGGTGATGTGAGACTTGGCTTCATGAATGTTGATAAAACCTCTCGAAATACGCGTTCTAAATATTGTTGGTATCTTTCCCCCAACACTTTAGCAAAACTAAATGTGTTTCTGCAACACCTAAACTTGATAAAGGATTATGTTTAGATATTAGACTTTGGTGTGTTCTACACATGTACTTTTTAGGTTAAAAGTGCAGCATCTGCACTTGTCCGTATTGAAACACATCCTGTTTTTGTTAGCCCACCCCTGCAACCTATCCAGGTCTTTCTGCAGTCTTTCCCTCCCTACTACTGTGCCCACCTCACCCCAAATGTTGTTATCATCAGCAAATTGAAACCGATTGCTTTTCTCCTCATCATCCAAATCACTGATAAAGAAATTGAACAGTGCGGGCCCAAGGACCGAGCCCTGGGGGGGGACTCTGCTGTCCTCTTCCCCCCAGCTCAAATATAACCTGTCTACCACCACCCTCTGAGTATGACCCTTCAGCCAATTTGCAATCAATCTGACCGTGTAGGCATCAATGCCACAATCACCTAATTTTTTAATGAGGATGGGGTGGTCAACAGTGTCAAAAGCCTTGCTGAAGTCCAGAAAGACTATATCCATGGCGACATGTGCATCCAATGCTTTTGTGACTTGATCGTAAAAGGCAATCAGGTTGGTCTGACATTACCTGCCCCTAATGAAACCGTGCTGGTTGCCCTTAAGCATC
>JAGPOW010003395.1:34540471-34565873 GCA_030014935.1 Caiman crocodilus
CCCCAGGGCTGAGAGAGAACTGAGGGCCCTATAGTTTCCCAAGTCCTCCCTCCTCCCTTTTTTAAAGATGGGGTGGTCCACACTGGCTATCTTCTAGTCATCTGGCACCTGCCCCGAGCAACACAAGCGCTCGTAAAGCCATGCCACGGGGCCTGTAATAACCCCTGCTAGTTTCCTCAACACCTTGGGGTGCAGAGCATCTGGACCTGCTGATTTGAACACGTCCAGCCCCTCCAGAAGCACTCTAACCCAGTCCTCCTCAACCTTAGGTCTGGAGGTGTTCCCCTGGAGTCCGTTTTGAATCATGGGGGCGGGGGGGTCCCGGTCCCTGCACAAGAAAACAGAAGTGAAGAATTTGTTAAAGAGGTCTGCCTTCTCCTCTGGCACAACCACCAGATTGCCCAGCATATCTTGCAGCAGGGGCCCCACGTTTCCCGGTGCCTTCTTCATCCTCCCTATATAGCTGAAAAAGGAGTTTTTATTATCTTTGATCTTGGACTCTAATTGTAGCTCTAGGTCCACCTTAGCTTTCCTAACAGCTGCCCTACAAGCCCGAGGAGTGGAGGTATAATCCTCTTTGGAGATAGCGCCCACCCCCTCTTTCCACCAAGTTTATGCTGCCTTTTTGGCAACCAGGCATTCCTGGATGCCCTTGGTGAGCCAGGGGGGCTTTTGGGCACTCTTGCCCCCCCTTGCTTCTTGCTGGGATAGTCACCCCTTGGGGCCTGAGTATCGCCTCCTTAAGGAATGACCACTCATCTTTGGCACTGAATTTCCCTGCCCTTGAGAACTCCAGTGCTTCTCCCACCAATCTCCTCATCTGGTTGAAGTTGGCCCTCTTGAAGTCTAGAGCTACCGCCTTGCTGCAGGCCCTTGACACCCTGCACTGGACAATGAATTTCAGCAAGTGATGATCGCTTTCATCCAGGTGGTCAAGGACATGGAGCTCCCTTACCAGCTCACCGCCTGCGGCCAGGACCAGGTCCAACAGGGCATTTCCTCCGGTGGGACTGTGCACCTCCTGGGTTAAGTGGAGGTCCTGTATCTCAGCCAGGAACCTCCTGGAATGGTCTGACCTGGCTGACTGCTCTTCCCAGCAGATGTCCAGGTAATTTGGATCATCTGTGACATCTACTTCCCTTGCCTTAAGTGCCTCTGCAAGCTGACCCAAAAATTCCTGGTCCAGCTCCTCCCCTTGGTTGGGGGGTCTGTAGTAGACCTTCTTTAGTCTTTCTTCTGTAGTCTTCCTTCTCTATCCTGCCTATAGTCCCTAATGCTAACTGCCCAGTTGTGGGATGAATCCCACCACATTTCTGCAATCCCTACTACGTCTGGGTTTGAACTGGCTGTTTTGAGGGCGAGTTCCTCCTGTTTGTTCCCCATACTATGAGCATTGGTATACAGGCATTTAAGGCCTTGCATAGCTGTGCATATCACCCCCCTGATTAAGAAGACTATTTGGACCCCTGTTTCTTACCTGGGCATGTCACCTGTCTTGCTCAGGTGGTGTCTCCACCAGTCCGCAGCTTTTTGATAATTCCCCCACCACTCCCGGGGGTCATGGGCCCTCAGATCTGCACACCAAGTTTCTGCAGACTGCTGTTGCAAACTGAGGCCAGCAACTGCACTGCAGTCTTCCCGAAATTTGGTGCAACCTGCACCGAGTAGTTGCCACTGGTCCCAGTCTGCAGCAGCAGGCTGCTGAAACCCCACATGCAGATCAGGGGCCTACAACCGCTGAGAAGAGCTGGGGAATCTCAACCTGGAGTTAGATGTCAATATCAGTCCATCCCCCCTCATGCCCACTCTTCCCCCTCCCTTTTCCTTGGTTTCATTTTAGAAATCCCAGCTTCGAAACTCAAAAGGTTTTGAAACTTTCAAAATGTTTTGAGTGCCCTTGTTTTATTTTGAGGCTGTTTCGAAGCCTTTCATTTCATTTTAATTTCACTGTTTGGAGCTCAAAATGCATCAAAAGAGCTTTGAAATGAAACACCTGTCAACATTTTGCACAGCCCTAGTGTCTCCCTTGTCTATAGAATATTGCCTGAAATGCCAGCATCTGATTAGACTAGAAGTGATTAATTTTCTTTTCTTTGATTTTTTTTTTTCAAAGGCAGGGAAGAATTTTGCACCTTTGTGAGTGCCACTCCACTGCAGATAAAGAACTTCACAGCTAGTGGGAGTGTTAATTAGAGCCAATTACAAGTTCATTGACCTGCCCTGGCACTAAATTGCCTTGCAAAATTTGCTTCTGGGAATTTAGCTCTTATATGCACGTGCCATTCAGCAAGCTCACTTTTGCATAGATTTTCATGCAGTGTTCAGTCAAACATGATGATTTACAAGGGGTCAAGGAAGGAGTAAGTTTCCCCAATAAATCTTCATAGCACAATCACACTGTACCACTTTAGCTAAATCAAACTGGTTCAATCTATTCTAATGGGACCATGTTCACTAAAGATATTTTGAAGGGGAAATACTTAGAATTCCCCTTCCGCTCCTTATGTTATCAGGAGTTTTAGAGCTTCTCTTAATTTATGTACGGTGGCAAGGTAGACCCAGAATCAACAGCAACATTAAGGTATGGTACAACAGGAATATACCCAAGCCAGTCTCAAATATCAAATACATTTTTAGTTTTACTTGAGGGAAGAGTGAAAAGCTCTGCCTGCTTTGTTTTTGGTTAGGGTTGGTTTGGTTTGGGGAAAAAGGGGCTGGGTAGAGATGGGAGGGGAGGTGTGCGGGGGTTGTTTCTTTTTGCACTGACCAGATTCTGTACAAGGCGACTTTCAAATGTTTGCTGGGACATTTGCATCTAATAAACTTTAACTCCATAGAGATCTACAATAGATCTCATGGTAGTCCCATGAGGTTCCTACTTCTGACTCAATAGCTCATTTGTGTTTTGAATACTGAAAGTCATAGAAGATGCTGATTTTTATTTCTGTGAGGCTGCTGTACATTTTTGCTTAGTCCCTTTCAGCTTCAGTTAACACAGTTGTTTAGACAACAGCCAGCTATGTTGGAGGACTCAAAAAATTTTGAAAAAAAAGAAGAGGAATTAGACTTGTGTTTCCCTTCAGTATGCCCATCTGTAATATTTCCTGAGGCATAATGCAAGCCCAGTGCTGGAAGATTTGTGTCACAGCTGGTTGTAGCAGCTAAGTAAAATATCCATCATGTGTGCCAAAGTTAAATTAGGTTGCCAACCAGCCACTGTATTACCAGTAAAATTTAGTATTTTTATTTTATGCTGGCAACAAAACTAGGACAATAAATAGGATATTTAGCCATAGATTTAATGAGCCCATATATCCCTGTATCTAAAAAAAAAACCCAAAACCATTGCACTCCTAACTGATGAAAGTGATAAATAATGTAACAACTAAGCACCAGTGACACAGAGGACTTAAACCGCAACAAGCAAGAAAGAAGTATTCCACCTATGTCAATTTAATTTTAAGTATTTTTGACATTCGTTTGACGTGTATTATGCATTACAGAAGCAAAGTTACAATAAAGATGGGTGAAAATCTACTGGTCTCTACATAAAGATAAAAACAGATTACAGTGTTTAACAGTACTTCCCTGGGAGTCTGTACGCTGCAGCTATTGAAACCCAGAGTGGAACAGGGACAGGCTACAAAATGTCTCAGTGCTGTTGTTTACTGCAGTCGAGCAAGATATAATGTAAGGTAACTGCTTGAAGTGAAATGTAAACTGCTCGGATCTTTAACCTTCTGTCCCTGCCACACCTCATGATCAGCCAGCTTTCCCTGGACCCTTACTGCCCTCAGCCAGGCTCTTACTCACAAGTCGTAGGGGCTGTTTCAATTGACAAGGTATGGTTTTCTCTCTTACAAAAGGTTTGGAGGCTGTTTTTGCTTCCTGCAGGGATGTACCGCAGTGACTTCAGCTTAAAGCAGCCTAAAGCACCATGGGTCTAATCAAAGTTAAGAAGTAAGAGAAAATTAAATTACAATAATACAAATGTTCTCTATATAACACCTGGTCTTAGGTTAGGCTGTTTTCCCAAAGCTTTCTAAATTGATATCCTCTTTGTGTCAGAACAGAAAACATAAGTGTTGTCTTACATATCCAGAAAATGTATTCTTTCTGCTCTCTGCCCCCCTGACAGGCAGCATGTTTCAGAGGTTGCCTCCCATTTGAGATGTATGCATCAGTTTTCTCCTTCCTCTTCATTCAAAACTCTCTGTTTTTGTTTATTTTTTGGAAACACACACATCTCTATGTATATAAATACATATATATATACACACACACACACACATACACACACACATATATATACACACACACACACACTCATACCTTTACAATCCTGTCTCATGACTGACATGGTTCACTTAACAGTCCATGTCATACATATACAGTTAAAGCATAATCATAATTATAATCATAGTCATCATAACGATAATCCTTGCCATTACAATAACCACAACTGCATACCTGCATGCCTGTCACTATCTTTGTTACCTATTACAAACAAGCAAACTGTCTCCAAAGCCCTTCTCAGTTTGACTATGGCCTCTGTCTTCTCCCACATTTTCTGTTCTTTCAGGTCTGGGTCAAATTCCACCTGAGGATCTTTATCCCCTTGCAGGGAACAGAGACCCCCAGAGTCTACATGTCTCGGAGCTTGCCCAGTACCAGACAGGTGCTCTTGCCCACATTGAGGATCCTGCTGCTACTCTGCACACTTGGGTGTGGTGTAGCACTCTTTCCACTGACAACTTGTCTCTGTTATAGGATTCTTTGAAGTGCCTTGCTTGCTGGCATGCCAGACCCATCCCTACAAAAGGTGTAATCAGGAACCTTCACAGTAAAGGTTGAGGAAGAGAGGGAGAAGTGGTGAACACCTCTTTTTTTCCTTCTCATTCTACACATCTGCACATCTCAAATCTTTTCAGAAGCAAAAACATTGCTTTAAAGAAACAGGTCTGGTTGCTAGTTTTCCTTATTTTTTTTTCACACTAGTTGACTTCTAAATTAGCTTTACCTGTCCCCTCTATCAGTCCCTGAATATGTCTAGACTTAAAATATCTAAAGAGGGGGAGGGAGGGTCAAGGTTAATTTTCAAATTAGTTCTACTGTCCTTAAATTAAAGTCACTTTTATGTGGACACTTAAATATTGCATTAAGGTTTGAAAATTACTATTAGGATTTAAGATCTGGTTTTGTTAGTAGAATCAGTGGTGCGGCAAGGCCAACAAAATAGCAAATATGTCCCTAAATCAGAGTATATCCTACAAACCTCTGTGCCACACATTTCACAAATAGGGTTACCTCATTGTGATATATGGCAAAATACCAGAGCTGCAATTTGCCTGCTGTTCAGAGAAAGCTTTGCATCCTACATCAGGTTCCATTCACAGCCAGGCTCACATTTCATCTATTGGATGAAATTTCATAGTATGAAGGTGTGGAATGATGCATGGCCCCAGTTCAGGATCTGCGGGTTCACTTTTGGAACTGGCAATCAAAACTTTCCTCATAATGTCAATTACTGTAGCTGAGACTGCAAGAGAGAGACATCTCTATGTTTTCTGAATTTCAATGGGGCCACTTAATCTCTGGTTGAGTAACGTTTAGTTCTTTCAAAAATTACCGTATAAGTGTCATCCAAAAACAGTAAACTACAGGCTAGTCAGCTTGACCTTAATCCCTGGAAAAATGATGGAAAAAATTATCAAAAATCTCATTCTTGACCATTCTTGACAATCTGGCTGATGGCAACATCACAACAGCCAGCCAGGATGGGTTTGCTGTGGGTAGCTCTTACCCGACCAATCTCATCTCCTTCTATGACCAGGTGACATATCATCTGGGCAGGGGAGAAGAGATTAACATCATACATCTGGACTTTAAAAAAACCTTTAATCTGGTTTCCATGATCTTCTCATGGAAAGATTGGCCAACTGTGGCATCAGCTACATTACAGTCCAGTTTGGCTGGGGAACTGGTTCTGAGGCCAGACCTAGAGAGTAGTAGTTGATGGAAGTGAATCATCATGGCGCTCCGTGACAAGTTGTGTCCCCCAAGGCTCTGTCTTTGGACCTGTTCTCTTTAACGTCTTTCTCAATGATGTGGGTACCAGTGTCAGAAGTGGACCGGCCAATTTTGCTGATGACACTAAACTTTGGGGTAGAGCATCCACACCTGAGGATAGGCTGGTGATCCAGGCTGAGACTTAGGTAGGCTTAAAAAGCGGGCAGATACAAACTTGATGACATTCAATACCAGCAAATGCAAGGTACTTCACCTTGAGGGAAAAAACGCCGCAGCATGCTTATAAGTTCGGCAGTGCTTTGCTTGCTAGTACCATGGCTCAAAGAGACTTGGGGGTCATGACTGACCACAAGATGAACACAAGCTATCAATGTGACGTTGCAGCTAGTAAAGCAAATCAAACTCTGGCTTGCGTCCATAGATGCTTCTCAAGTAAATCTCAGTATGTCATCCTCCCACTGTTCCCAGCCTTGGTGAGGCTGCAGCTGGAGTACTGCATCCAATTTTAGGCTCCACAATTCAAGAAGGATGTGGAGAAGCTTGACAGAGTCCAGAGCAGAGCCATGTGCGTGATCAGAAAAAACTGGGCTGCCCCCAGCAGCCTTACCTGGGGTTCTGGGGTACAGGGAAGCTGCAGCCATGTCTCTCCTGCAGCTGGGAGCCTGGCAGCAGTCAAAGCATTGCTCCAGCTGGCCAGGCTCTAGTTTTGGGCAGCATGTGCTGCCTCTATGTGTACCACCCTGTTTCTTTTGTGTGATTTTTTTTTTGACCCCAGCATCTTCTGTGATTAAAAAAAAAAAAACTTTACACGACAAGGTGACAGTATGGTAAATGCCTAAATGTGCTGCATGTGGATGCCCTCATCTAGATGCTATCATAGTGTACTTTGCAAGGAGGTCTAAAAAGACCTTTTTTTTTTCTGTTAGTGAATGGTCTCCCCAGTGAATAATCAGAGCTGAACAGTCTTTCTAAACAGTTTTTCATATGTAACTCATTCATTCAACTTCAACGAACTTGACTTGTCACAGTTGCATACGAGTGGTGATGTTACTATTCATTTAAATTCTACTCTTATTGCCAAGATCAGAGTCACTATAGAAAACAGTGAGTCTACCCATTTTAATCCCTCTAAATCAGAGTTGAAATTTCTAAAGAATTTGCCTTTTTTATGCTCTACTTATAACTGGCTTTGGAATAGTGCAGGCAAAAGTTCTCAGAATTTGAAAGAAATAATTTATGATGCTAAAAATTATGCCATAAAACATTTGTATGATCAGACTCTATATTAGTGAGAGATGAGAAAATGTTTAAATCTCTTAATCAGTTATGCAAAATCATGGATAGTAGGTCTGGTAAAGGCCTCAGGAGGGCTAGTCCAGCCACCTCCTTAAGGAATGATTATCCTTGACAAAGGCCACCCCATCCAAGAGTCTGTCATATTCTAAATGTATGACATAGTTTTCCCTAGTGTCTTACACAATAATAGAACACTATACATGCCTGCGAAATTCCCCTTGACTTGCCTGCAAAGGAATGTTCAGGCCAATGGAAGCCTTGATGAGCAAGGGCCTTGTTACATGGTACGTTTAGGCAGCTCCTGGAGCTCTTAATTCCTGGACTGGCTGTATGCTAATACCTTTAAGTGGCTTACAGCGCTCATCATTTATCTCAGTTACACTGCTCCACAGCAGGATTATCTTCAATCTGCCTTATTTGACTCCTGTTCTATTAAGATGCAGCCACTCCCTGTAGTGATTCCACCCAAATTCAGGTCCTCCACTATCCTAGGATGTAGTGGCCCCTCCTGAATCAAGGTGAGCGGGAATGCTGAGGCACAGTGGGGGCCATGCATGGCACCTCGCCCCCTGGGGATGTTGAGCAGAGCAAGTGCCACAGCTCTGGAGTACCCAGTGGCTACAGACCCTCCTGCTGCTGCCTGTGCTAACCTGTAGCTTAAACTCCAATGAGCCCAATCCCATTTTTCTCTGGAGCTTACTCTTCCTGTGTCACCCATGCCCAGGCTGCTGGCTGGCCAGGCACCACCTGAGTTCTGAAAATGATCAGGTTCATAAAGCTTAGGACATGCCCAGCTGGCTGACAGGCTAGTGGCATGGAGGGGCAAGGTTCAGGGGGTGGGAGAAAAAAGAATCAGATTCCTTAGAACTCAAGCAGCAAACAGTGCCACTCAATTAAGGCATCTCCAGGATCTCATGTATCAGTGTCCCCACATTTCAAAATGGCAGTAGGGGTGCTTTAACTAAAGCTCATGAAACAAGCTTTAGTTAAAGCACCCCTGCCACCATTTTGAAATGTGGAGAGACTGATACATGAGATGGGAAGGCCATTGGATTGTGCTAATTAGTATGCTGCACAAGACTTGTTTAATAAAGTCTCCTCCTATGCCCTGTAATTATGCATCCCTGTTTGTCTGCCCAATAGTGGATTAATGAAGCCCAGGGCCCTGGAGGGAGAGGCAGTCAGTGTGAGTGGCATGCATATGTGCATACGTAGGCTGGCTACAGCCTCCAGGCATTGCTTGTGACCAGGAGCTGGCCCAGCCGGCCAGCAGAGAACAGGAAGCAGAGCAGCCCAGCAGAGCTACACAGCCCAGAGACCACTTGCTGCATGGAGGTAAGTCTGTGGAAAGGGAAAGGGGCATGGGAGTGAGGAGCAGATCTGAAGCCCCATGGTGAGGGAGAGGGCTGGAGCCAGGGCAGGAACTGGGCCCATGGTGCTGTCTAGTCCTAGCCAGGGCAGTATATACCTGGGGCAGGGAGCAAGGTGAAGGTGCAGGCAGGTGGCTTATCCAGGGGACTGGAGGTTGGAGGGGAGCGGGGGCGGAGGGGCAGTTCCCTGTTGCTGCATGCACCTCAGGCCAGGAGAGGCATGGGGGTGCTCCCCAGATTTGTGCATGGGGTAGAGGCAGACTTCACCTGTTTGCTTAGGTCTGTGCCTATTGGTTTTGCCTGGGCCCTGGGTCCCGTCTCTGTCCTCCTGGGAAGGGTGTAGGGGTCCCCAGGAGAAAGGCAACAGTGCAGATAAACCCAAGAAAATACTAGTTCACACAGTTGGACAAATTATTTTAAAAGGTCTGTATCTGAAGCTATGCTCCTAAGTGAACAGGGTGCTTAGCATACTTGGAAAATCTTCAGACCACTTACCTAGGTACCCCAAATCTTTAAGGCCTAACTTTAGGGCTCTGTGTTTTTTTTAATTTTTAAACCTCGTGTAGCAGGACACTAAGGTGCTTGCTACTGAGAGCCCAGAAGACTCCTCAGGTGCTGGTTGCCAGAGCAGCGGGAGGCAGCAAAAGACCCACATCTGCCAGCGGTCAGCGGGGTATAAGGGGCAAGGCCTGGCTCTTATAAAGGAGGAGCTGAGGCCAGAGGCAGTTCCCTACTGGCATCCGGGACAGAAGGAGCTCCCTGCTAGCAGCCAAAGAGGGAGAGGGAAGCTCCTGGAGCAATGATATGAGGAGAAGCCTGGCTGCAGGTACCGCTAGCAGAGTAAAGGGTAGCAGCTCCAAGATGTCCAAGCAATGTCGTTACGGCCAGGTGGCTTATGTTTAAGTAGTAGCCAGGATGCTAGAGTTTCTGTATCGTTTTGTGTTTAACACCAGTGGTTTGGGTTAGGCTGTAAGGGGATGGTGGAGGCCTCGTAGGGGACTCACGGTAGAGTGAGGGCACGGAGTTTGGGGGTACAGACCCCAGCTCCAAAGCAGAGCCTGGTGAGAGAGGGCAGCCTCTCAGAGGGAAAAGCCCGGTGAGAGAGGGCAGCACTACAGAGAAGGCCCTGGTGTGGGTGCGGAGAGCCCCAGTGAGAGGGGCAGCATTACAGAAAGACCCCAGTGAGGGCCTGGAGAGCCCCAGTGAGAAGGACAGCAGTACAGAGAAGGCCCTAGTGAGAAGGGTGGCGTAAAGAGAAGGCCCGCAAGGCTTAGATACGCAGGACACCCAGAACAGAAGAACTGTGGCTAAGTGAAGGAGAGGTAGCCTCCCTATTAAGACACGTATCATCAAAGTTGTGGCGGGTGAGAATAGGAGGATGCAAGTCCGAAGCTTGGCACAGTAGAGGAGGCGGCAAGGGCTAGCACGGCGAGCCTGCCGTCCCTCCTGTTACAACTTGCATATAACAACTTTTTGTAACTATTTACTTGATCTAATAAAAGATATCACATCTACTTAAAGACTCCAGCTGCAGGTCAACATTCCCTTCCCTCCATCTTCCTGAATCATCCAGAAAGAGCACAGAACAGCTGCAGATGCTCTTTTTGCCAGAACAAGGGTGCTTGTTCCCAGAAGTCTGCACCAAAGAATTTTTCCAATGATTTAGTTTGCCTAAGAAAAGACACCTTATAGTGCTGGTTTTATCAGTCTGGCTGCATTTGTTATGTTCTGAGCTACAAGGAATGGGGGCATGGCTCCTGGCTAGTTTAATTTTTCAGGATAGCTTATGCCAAAAGCCAATATGCAAGAATGCCAGTCAATGAAAGTGCCACAAAACAAAGGGTGAGAAATAGGTAGGAGTGGGGAATGCTGACTTGTAGCTGGAGTCTTTGGGTAAATACATTATCTTTTATTAGACCAACTAAATAGTTGCAAAAAAGTTGTTATTTGCAAGCTTTTGGACACACACATCCTCTCTTAGGCAAAAAAAATGAATAAAAAATGGTGAGAGATATGAAAGATGGTCAGAAATCCCTCAGGTATGAAAAAGTCAGTCTTTAGGTAACTGTTCTGCAGGAATGCTAATTTAGGAAGCTTCCAGGGAACAACAGCAGGTTGTTTGCCTGCAGATATCAGATGTCAACCAGATTGAGGGATGTGGCAGGGCACTGTTGGTGGCTGCCACTTTAAGTGCTGAGCCAAGCAGCCAGCAGGTGCTTGATTGCGGTGGCCATTTTAGCTCTCTGGCCGCCTATATAAACAGAGCAGTTTGCTCCTGGCAGGGCAGGCAGAAACATTGCCTGACTGCAAGGCCGTATGCAACATCGAGGAGGTAAAGGCAAGCGCTTAAGGGGATGATTTGGAAGTTCTTTGTCCTCAGCATGACCTAAAATTGCACCCTGCTGAGAGTGGGTGGCCTGGTGGGATTCCCAGTAGCATGGGAGCCTCCAGGAAATAGCAGGCCAGTGACCACCCTGGTGGAAGGTGGGTTGGGATGCCTTATTAACCCCAGCTCTCACAACTGGGTGAGTTACCCCATAGAAGGGCCAAGAAGGTGGACCCTGGTAGGAGAGTGGGCTATAGCCTTAGATCACCCTTGACTGGCCAATGCTGGGGCCAGGACTAGAATGGTCAAAAGGGTCAGGGCCCCACGGTGAAGGATGCTAAGGGCCTGGGGTTTCCAACTGGCCTTAGAGGTAAGGCCAGGACCTGTGTGAATGAAGGTCCCGGGGGGATGACGTCCAAGAGGGGAAAGAGTTCAGGGCCCAGAATGAGGGCAGAGTAGGCCACCTGATTGGAGGGATCCAGTTGGGGTCTGGATTGGAGGATTGTGGGGCCAGTGACCATAAGAACAGTAGAAACTATCTGTGAGGCTTGAACTGTGGTGTAGGGAAGGGATGGATCTGCAGATGGCACCCCTGGCATCAGGGCAAGAATGGGCAGCCTCCTGACTAATTAATAACATAATTATATATCACCAAGGTGTGGTAGGAGAGAAGGCAGGTGGTTGGCCCAGAAACACGTGGGTAAGCCATTGGTAGACAGGCCTCGAGAAAGCCCCCTGTTAACATAAAATCAACATAAACATAAAATCAATGCAGTATTGCCAACCTCACCCTGTCACAAATCGTGAGAGAAACTGTTGAAAGTCAAGAGATTTGGTATGTAATTTATGGGAGGCTATTTTTGAACTGTATGTATGTGTGTGGGGGGGTATTATTTGTGCAGGTGTTGGGGGCTGTGGGTGTATGTGTGGGGTTTGGAGCCTGGCAAGGGGAGGTCCCTGCACACCATGGCAGGATGTGGTGGTTAGGAGTGAGGGGCAACATTAGGGTATGGGGGGGGGTGCTGTGACTTGGGAGTCAGGGGCAGACGCACAGACACAGAGACATACTGACATGCACTCAGATGCAGACATGCAGATGGGTCAAATTCGTATTGTGTAGGCTTACTGTCTTATTTATTTGCAAGAATCGGTAATAGTATTCTTAGACTTATACTCAAGGCTATTGGTATGACCTGTATTTTTCTTGTAATGGTTTCCTGTAGTGCAGGTACAGTGTAAAATTGTATTTAAAAAAAAAAAAATAGTCAAGAGTCTACATGACACCTAAACTGAAATATCATCCTTTCCTGTTGTGATACATGTATGGTTATCCATACATCTAAGTAATTTTCCTAAGGCAGTTGTTGCAGTCAGTTTTGCATGTGGCAAAACCGAGTAGTTCATTTTGACGTTGCGCTGTGCTTTATTTATCAATGTGCCATGTAAAGATTTACTGGGTCTCTTCATTAATGCTTTTTGATACATTCATGTTTGCAATGGGGTGTGGGGGACCTCCAATTCTCTGTTTGCCCAGGGCCCCAGTGAATATTAATATGCCCCTCTTCTGCCCGCATATCTACAGGAACCCTAATGTTTCTAATTTGGGTACGGGGCACTGTGCTCTGATGGCCCTTCCCCTGCATAACAGTGACTGGGGAACTCAGTTCAAAACATGGCTTGTAGACAGGACCCAGAGACCGCTTCTCGCTCCCATCGCAAACTGGATCATTAAGGATGGTGGATAAGTACCTTCACTTCTTCTGAAGTCCAGTTTGGCAGTTAGGTCAGCAGTTGGTATGCTTCAATGCGAATTGTATAGAGAGATTTCTTTTTGCCGAGGGATTTTTTGTTCCAGCTTTCTCCTGTGCCTCCCCCTGCTCCCCCCGTCTCTCTGCATTTAACTTTTGACACTATTCTTCTATTTTCCTTGTCATCCACTTCAGTGACTCTTCCCACAGTCCTGTTGCTCCACCAGCCCTTGCCATTGGCCGTGTGTCTCACAGTATAACAACAAGATATGTCCCAAACACCATCTTGACTTGGCTTGTCCCTTACTCTTTGTCCGTGCATCATCCCTTTAGATTTAATGCTGTTTTTGATAGAAACTCTCTCCCCATTACATTTTGGAAAGTCGCTAGCACAGTGTGAGGGCTTCTGAATTAATAATATTTCAATGCTTGTCATTGCAAATAACTGCTGGATAATTTGTGTTTGCACATGCACATACCCATGAGATAAAAGTGGGGAAAGCCTCTTATAAGACTAGGATTTCTTTTGGTTCTTCATTTCAGTGATGCGCGCCCCTGAACGGCTAGTACTTTGTTGCTTGCTTTTCTTCTACTTCTCTTTTTAATTGGATGCATGCTTTCACCTTGTATGAATGGTGTGCAAGGTTTGTCCAGGTTCTTGGTATCTCTAGCTAAATGCAATGCAGAGAATGCACAAGAGAATAATCTTTTAGTGTCCGTACACTATCTTTAATTGAGTAATATGGCCTCTGTATTTAGTACATTAATTTCAGGTGATGGCTCCCCGTCTGCTAAATAAAGTTTACCAAAGTACTTTTCTCCTTTTCCTTTCCATCCACTACATACAATTCTGTGACTTCACTCATTTCCGTAGCTACTGCTGACGCCAAAAAGCAAACTGTGCAAGTATGAGGCTGATGTCAAGCCAGCATCTTTGTGAAATTCCCTGTAGTATGCTATTGTCCTTTTAATATTTCATAGGCCTATATGTAGCTGTTGAATAATTTAAATATGCTGTGGTTTTTTCCTGAACATAAAATCTTTTTATAAGGGCTGTGACAAAAGGACTGGAACATGGTTTTCTATAGGAAACCTAATATGGCATTAAGATGCAGAAGAAGAACTAAAAGGGAGTTGGCAACTCAATTCAGAGCTATGCGTTAATTCTGGAATAGAAACCCCAGCTGGCAGCAGAATGCAACTGAGCTAGTGAAAATGCTACACCTTCAGAGCAAAAATCAGTCTTCCCAAAACAGAGCAAGAGGCTGGATTTCCTGTGATACAAGCATAAAGATAGTGATCACCTTGAAATCTGTTCCTTGTAATACTGCCTATCTTTCTCTGCCTTCATTCTCTGATATTACATTATAAGTGATGCCAGCTTTGAAATACTCTCAACTTACTGGTGCAGACAATCCTGCAAAAAGAGATAATACTTGGTGAGCTAGTGATGTTTAGCCTGCTTTTTTTATTTCAATAATGTGATTTAACAGGCAGTATAATGAAATCATGATAGAATAGATGTTCTGGATTTCTGTGTGAATTAAATTTACTCACCCCTTAAGCATGCATTGTACTTAATAGCTGACACCAAAAGTGCACAATGACAGAACATTTTATGTAGCTCTTATTTAGTTGATAAGTTAATTTTGTATGTAAATGCTTCGGCTTCAATCAGAGAGAGGACCTGTTGAAGTCTGCTGGGGTACTATTGACTTGAGCATATTTTTGATTAGTCCCACAAACGTTTACATTTTTCTAGGTAGTGTTGCCTTCCATCATGGTAGCAGATCTATGTCCAGGCAAACAAATAGCTTGTCAGGCCTGACCACATTTTGCTAATGGGGCTGAGCCCCACATAATCATGTTCTAGAAGTAGTAGAAGAATGCTGGCTTGCAAATTTTTCCTGTGACCCTCATAGCTGGGAAAATCCTATGGTATATTTTTACCACTTTCAAATTTGCTCTTGGATATTTGCTTCACAAACTAGCAGATATCAGGCTTACAGCCCTGAATTCATTGTTAGAAATGGACAATCTTGCTCATTCAGCCCAGGGAGTCCATCCTAAAGCAAATGAAGATTTGCAGATGAGGCTGTTGTCTTTGTTTCTCATCTACTCTGGAGAAGATTGTTGGGAATGCTATGGTGGGACAAATTTGGCAATATCTGTTTTGAGATGATGTCCCATCTACCATATCTGGGGATGCTTCCTCAGTGTCAATCAATATGACTGTTTCTAGTATTTCAAAGCAGGCATCACTTAGTCATCTACAATATGACTTTATCCTCCTAGCCATTCCCTATGTGGAGGGTCTCGGCATACAGGGAATTCTGAAGAGTCTTATTTCTGAGTTCCTGTTAGTTTCTCTTTTTGTTATAAACAAAATCAGCATGGACATTAACATGAGGATGCTGTTTGACAACAAAAAATTAGTTCTTTGTTTCCATCCGTCCTGGAATTTATTAGTACAAAGTGAAGCTGAAAAGGATTCATGATGTCATAAAATCATCTGTTTCTAAAAAAAAAAAAAAATCCCCAAAATCAATGGATTAATGTTATACTGGTGAAAGTAATAATGGAAAGAAAGAAAAGCTATTGAGTCATACCTCAAGTATAAACATTCATCTTATTCCTTTAGATGTCTTCAGGCTTCCAGATCAAACATTTCCATTGAATAAACTCCTTGGAGTATAGGATTTGCTCCACAGCACCAGTTTGCTGGGTGGGGGGGAAGCAGGGGAGGAAGAAAAGTTGGCTGGACTTTTTTTTTGTTTGTTTGGGGGGGGGGGGGTTAAAGGTGAGAAAAAAAGTCAGATGGGACCATCTTAATAGTCTAGCTGGTCTGCTTTTTGCTCCCATCTCTGTGCTCCCTGCCTGATCTGTTGCTCTGTTTTATTGCACCTCTTATGTGCTCCCTTCCCAGTTTGCTAATTTCTTTCTGCTTCCTATCCCCATCTGTTCCTGTGATGCCTGACCCTTCCTCAATCATTATTTCTCTTGCACAGAGGCTGGCGATGCCACTTGTGGCACCTGTGTGAGAGGTTGGCTACCCCTATTCTAGACAATTCTCCTATCTAACAAAGAGATTAGAATTTTATCTGTGAAGCAAGCAAAGGAAATGGCCTGACTACCATCTTAAATGTAATGCTTGTCATCAAATGGTACCAGGCATTATAAAATAAGTTTGAATTAACTGGAAGTACATGTACTCAATATGGACTTTTCAGTTGCTTTGGACAACAATCTATATGCATGATAAGTGTCACATGCAGGGTGTGTACAGACATTTGGGGAGATTTAGGGGGAGATTAGATCAGCTGAAGACCATCTGATCTAGGGTAAGTCAGGATGGAGGAGAGGGTTAGTAAAAGGAGGAGGACGTTCAGAGGGGCAAGCAGGCTCAAAGTGGGGAGAATTGGGGGCAGGTGGTATCTGGGGGGGAATCAGGGAGTTGAGGGGGAGGTGGTATCTGCCAGGGGGATCAGTGAGGTCTGCAGGAGGGACTGGGGGCAGGTGTGGTCCTTAGAGGGGTTATGGGGTAGGCAGGGTTCAAGCGGGATTGGTATCAACCAGGAGGCATGTACTGTGATGGAGGGCTCTCTCCCCCAATCCTGGGACCATAGATTATTTTTAGCCCTTCCAACCCCCCCTCAGACAAACAATCCTCCCACCTTTCTTCCCTCCATGCAGACTATTTCCTGACTTCTTGCACTGGTGAACATCTGTCAAACAACTACCAAAAGCAGCCTGCAGGATGGACAATTTGGCAGGATTGGGGTGGCGGTGGAGCACTGATTGGTCTGTGGAAAAGGTAGTCAGTCTGGCAGGGGTGGGGGTGGGGGCTAAAAATATCCCAGTGCCAAACAGGATAGAAAAAGTGCAGCCCCAGAGATGGGGACTGGGGGCTGCAGCTGAGCTAGCTCTGTGGCAGTGCTGGGAACTGTACAGAAATACAGGCCAGTAGATTAATGTAAGAGTGGCCAACCCAATCTAAGTTAAGTGTGCTTCAGAAGTATGCTTAACTTGGATAAGATCAGCCATTTTAGACCAATCTAACTGTCCTGAACTTCTGTATGGTTCACACTTGGATCAGCATAATTAGTGTACAGTCTGCACCTGGGCAAAGTGGGCACAGACAGAAATGCAGATCCACGCTGTAACCGAGAACACTTTGCAGGAAGTGTTTCAAGTTGGAATGATCCCCAGACCAAAAAGAAGTTCACTGTTGGTTTAACGGGGAGCACGTTGTAGCTGCTGGCTGTGAACCTGCGGACAGCATCGCCTACCAATGGCCCCTCCTCCCTGTGAGCCTGCACTGTTTTCAATATGGGAGTGGGGAAAGGGAGCAGAGGGAGCTCCTTCTAGGTGTTCCACAGGCAGCCCAGGATGGTGGGGTGGGCGAAGTGGAGCACCCCCACCTGGAGGGGGCTCCAGTATACCTGCTCCAGACTGAACTCCTTCCACTCCCATTCTGAAAACAGCTCGAGGCTGGCATGCAGCACAGACACGAGATACAGAAGACACTCTGTTTTGAAACACCTTCATCTGAACCCTCATGCAAAAAGCATTCAGATTTTTACCCATCAGTCATTTTTTTAAGGGATCTGCAGCCATGCATTTGTGTTTTATCATTCTATACATCACTTTCTGTGGCCAGATTGGGCAAAAATTGTCACTTCTGCCTGCGCCTAGGAAACTAGATTAGGTGGCCATTTTTAACATGTCTGTATGCACCCTTACTGTAATGTTAACAACCAGGCAGAAAGCTTCAGTTGAGCCAAAAGTCCCCCAAAAAAACAAAACAAAAACCAACAACAAAGCATTACAGTTGTCTTGCCTTTTAAAATTTATAATAATAGTAACTTCTTAAATTTAGGAAGTACTGTTTTCTAAAAATTAGCAATTGGGAGCAAGGTAGGAATAAGTAGCTGAAGGAAATGTGACCCAAAAATAGTGCTTTGTATTTATATTTTAAAAAAGAATAATATCAAAGGAAACACTGCACTCTGTGGTCTAGATATTGTTTCAGAAACTCACAACACAATTTTATACTATTCCTTTAAAAAGAAAAAACAAGAAAAAAGGAGGAATCAGTTGGATAATTTATCCTTAAATTTTAAATTGATGCGTTAGGAAGTTCTCAAAAGAGCTGCCAGTAGGGGCTGCCATATTCTGATAAAGGATTACAGAAGTAATTAAAGGAACTGTGAAGTGTTGAATATTGGTAGTGTAATCAAAAGGCAAGAAAATTATCACTTCCTGCACATGCCAATCCTTAGAGGTTGAATATTCTGTTAGCCACTTGAAACACATGCATATGTGCACAAATTATATAGGCCTATTAATATCACAGATATATTTTTAAGTGTAGAAAGTTGTGGACATATTTGCTTTCCAATAAGGCGTTGCCAATACAAACTGGTTGAGAAATCCTGTACTTCAGGCAGCGGGCACGGAAACAGTGCCACTAAAAAGGAATACAATTCAAGTGCCTGGCTACCTTAGTCTTGTCTGAAAATCCTAAGTAGTCAAATAGTCAGTAGAAGGCAAAAATTGTTGTTATTTTCTTGAAAACATGCAGTGGAGAGGGGGAAAAAATTGCAAACAGAAACATCTCAAAACAAAAATCAAATAATTTTCCTTTAGCAATGAAAAACCTTTCCTTACTTTTTTTTTTTTTTACAAGATAGAAAGATTTCAGGGTGAAAGTATCACAGCTCATTGAAATGTGTGAAGACAAATAAATTGTCTGTCTCTGACTTACCTGAACTGCTAATTACCTGCTAAAAATTGGTAGATTTAAA
This sequence comes from Caiman crocodilus, assembly GCA_030014935.1. Classification (NCBI taxonomy): domain Eukaryota; kingdom Metazoa; phylum Chordata; order Crocodylia; family Alligatoridae; genus Caiman; species Caiman crocodilus. Next base: position 34,559,049 of record JAGPOW010003395.1, read on the forward strand.
GAAAATATTAAGAAGCTGAGATGTATGCTAAAAGAAACTTTTCTCTTTCAAAGACAAGTTTCAGGGTGTTTTCCTTGTATTCTAAATAGCATTATTACCACAGAATGCAGGGGAAAAATAAAAAGAAGAGAACAAATAATAGAAAGAAACTGAGGAGAAAAAATCCTTTTAATTGTAGTAATTTTGCACTTCAGTATCATCTGTATGTGACAGCTGTACCATTTTACTTATTCCAATAGAAATTAATACAACTCTCCTAGTTTGCATGCAGTCGGGTCAGTATAGCATCTTTTTCTATAGAAAGGGGAAAGTGAGCAACATATAGAAAAGCACTTTGTATGATGATGTAACACCACCCATCTATGAGTGTATACTGGAATAACTATGCTGGTTAAAAACAGATCAGTCTCCCAAATGAAACACCTATACAAGTATAAAATACTTTTGTATGAACCAGGTTATAACACAAGAAGCAAGGGGGTCAAGAGTGCCCAAAACCCTCCCTGGCTCACCAAGAACATCCAGGAATCTCTGGTTGCCAAAAAGGCGGCATACACCCAGTAGAAGAGGCGACATGGGGGAGCTATCTGCAAAGAAGAGTATACCTCCACTGCTCAGGCTTGTAGGGCAGCTATTAGGAAAGCTAGGCGGACGTAGAGCTAGGACTAGCATCCAAAATCAAAGACAATAAAAAGTCCTTTTTTTAAATATACAGGGAGGATGAAGGTGGCACTGGGAAATGTGGGGCCCCTGCAAGATGTGTTGGGCAATCTGGTCGTTGTGCCAGAGGAGAAGACAGACTTCTTTAACAAATTCTTCACCTCCGTTTTCTTGTGCAGGGACTGGGACTCTCCCACCATGGTTCAAGAAAGACTCAAGGGGAATGCCTCAAGGCCTAAGGTTGAGGAAGACCAGGTTAAAGTGCTTCTGGAGGGGCTGGATGTGTTCAAATCAGCAGGTCCAGATGCTCTCCACCCCAGGGTGTTGAGGGAGCTAGCAGGGGTTATTGCTGGGCCCTTGGCACAGCTTTATGAGTGCTTGTGGAGCTTGGGTAAGGTGCTAGATGATTGGAAGATAGCCAGTGTGGTCCCCATCTTTAAAAAAGGGAGGAGGGAGGACTTGGGAAACTATAGGCCCGTCAGTTTTATCTCAATCCCGGGAAAACTCTTTGAGAAGATCATCAAGGAGCACATCTGTGATGGGCCGGCATCCGGGATGATGCTTAAGGACAACCCAAATGGTTTCATTAGGGGCAGGTAATGTCAGACCAAGCTGATTGCCTTTCACGATCAGGTCACAAAAGCATTGGATGCAGGTGTCGTCATGGATGTAGTCTTTCTGGACTTCAGCAAGGTCATTGACATCGTCGACCACCCCATCCTCATTAAAAAAACTAGGCGACTGGAGCATCAATGCCTACATGGTCAGATGGATTGCTAATTGGCTGAAGGGTTGTACTCAGAGGGTGGTGGTGGATAGGTCATATTTGACCTGGGGGGAAGTGGGCAGCAGAGTCCCCCAGAGCTTGGTCCTTTGACCCGCACTGTTCAATCTCTTTATCAGTGATTTGAATGTCGGGGTGAAAAGCAACCTGTTCAAATTTGCTGATGATACCAAAATTTGGGGTGAGGTGGGCATGCTAGTCAGGAGGGAAAGACTGCAGAAAGACCTGGATAGGTTGCAGGGGTGGGCTAACAAAAACAGGATGTTTCAATATGGACAAGTGCAGGGTGCTGCACTTGAGAAGCAGTAACCAGCAGCACACTTATAAGATGGGAAACTCACTTCTTGAGATCATGGAGGCAGAAAGGGACCTTGGAGTCATCATTGACTCCAAGATGAACATGGGCCGACAATGCAAGGTCATGGTCGGCAGGGCTAACCAGACCCTATCATGCATTCACAGGTGCATCTCAAGTAGGCCCAAGGAGGTGATCCTCCCCTTCTATGCAACACCGGTTAGGCCATCCAGATGGAGTCCATTTCTGGGCACCCCACTTGAAGAGAGATGTGGACAACATTGAGAGGGTCCAGAGGAGGGCCACCCGCATTATCTAGGGACAGCAGGGCAGACCCTACAATGAGAGGCTATGGGACCTGAACCTGTTCAGCCTTCACAAGAGAAGGCTGAGGCGAAACCTTGTGGCCATCTATAAACTCACCAGAAGGGTTTGGGAGAGTCCTTGTTTCCCCTAGTGCCCCCCAGGATAACAAGGAATAACAGCCACAAGTTGTTGGAGAGTAGGTTTAGATTAGGCATCTGTAAGATCTACCTCACAGTTAGGGCGGCTAGGACCTGGAACCAACTTCCAAGGGAAGTGGTGCTGGCTCTTACCCTGGGGTACTTAAGAAGCGGCTCAATGGCTACCTGGCTGGGGTCATTTGAGCCCAGTTTTCTTCCTGCCCAGGCAGGTGATCAGACTTGAAGAGCTACGAGGTCCCTTCCGACCCAACTTCTATGATTCGTAAATTTTGCATCCTGCACCTGCTAATGACTTGACAACATGAAATAATATATTATTCCTCAAGAAAGTGCTTTTCTTTTAGCACTGAGAAGATATTGTACACATTAATCTGTTGCAGAAAGCCATTTTATGCTCTGTTTTCCAAAGGGAAAGGTGGCAGTCTACAATTGCCCACACTCTCCAACCTTCCTGGGCAGGCAGTCCTGGGGATCAGGGGCCTGGTCCTGTGTGCCTTGGAATTCCTCTTCCAGGGGATTCCTGTGATGCACAAGAGTCAGGCTCTTGAAGCCCTGTAGGTGCTTGCTTAGTACCCTGCTTAGAGAGGCGTGCCCAAGGAATCCCCTGATACGAGATTCTCTAGGTGTGCATCTGGTGCTGTTGTACTGTGACTCATGATGCAGCTTTGCAAATGGGGGTGTCGGAGTTCCCCCACTTTCAGAAGCATGACATGAGCCAATTTCCCTGTTTGCAGTTGCCCCACAGGATCAGAATCCTGAAGCCCCAGGAGTGGCAGGAGCGGGATCCTGCAGGACAATGGATAATGTCTGTCACCAAGTAAAGAGGATCAGTTGGAATATGTTCTGGCCTACACAATCCTGCTTCAAGGGCAGTGTCTTTTTATTGCCATAGTGAATCCATCCCCCACCCCCATCAGATTTCAGGAGGTAAGACCATCCACACTGGCTTAGTTCCCCTTGCAAAGGACTTGCTTGGTCCATTGCTAGCACAGACTTCCCAGTGCAATGCTAGGGGACCTACAAAGAAAACCTCATAACAGCTTAGGCTCTGTTCCCTCTTGTATCTGGCTTTTATGGAGTTGGGGGTGAGGAGGGGAATGAAAGTTCCCTTCTATTTCCCTGCTGTGGCTACTGTTAAGATGTGTCTAATACTCTCTGTTTCTCAGACAGGGTTTGCACCCTGTACTGAGCTTTCTGCTGTGGCAACAGGATAGCTATCAGAACTTGCCCATTCCAATGTTCAGGTGTTTTTACGCTAAAGGGCAGCCAGTTCTGTGAATGCAGGGTAGATTCATTTACTTTGTCCTTAAGAGTGGTTTTGTATTGTGTAACTACTGTACATTAAGTATCCACAAGGGAATTAGCGTGATGCACAGTAAATCCACATCATAGATTACTCCATTCTAACTTTCCATGTACATAAGTCCTGAGCATTTTCTCTCTTGACCTACCTAGATTTTTAACTCTGTGAAGCTCCCTCTACAGGGAGAAAATGCTGCTACTCTGTATAATCTACTGCAGTTGTCATTCCAAGGAATATGTTAAAAGCAGGATTAGTTGGATAATTATTGGTAACCTGAGAGAGGACAACTTGATTTAAAGCTTTTTCTAGCATCTTCCCAAAAGCTTGTTTGGCATTTCTCCCAACTGTGTAGATAGTCCAATAACAGAAATTTCCAAATGAATTCTGCTCTTCATATGCAACAGAAGAGAGCAGAGCACAAAAGTTTTTCTCTCTGAGTATAGGCAATCTTGGTCAGTAAGTACAAACAGAAATTGTATTTGCCACCTAATCAATGCCTCGAAAGTGCTCTAAAGCCATGCCCAAACAGAAAAGCACAACTGCAAAGTGTTCTGATCATGCAGTAAATTTACCCTCAAAGTATGAGGGTTCAAATGAAGGTGCTCCAAAGAAGAGCCCCTTCATTAATTTCTGTTTGCTCTTGTGCTGGGCTGCTGCAGCACAGCCCAGCCCCCAGTGCTGCCTCCGGATAGAAGGGGGAGAAGGCAGGGAAGAAGACCCATTTTGGGGGTTCCCAGGACATGCTGGAAGGGGGAGAGAGTGGATTGGAACCCCATCCCCCACCTGCCCTCCCTCCAGTGCAGCTGGGAAAACCCCAGGATGGATACCTTTCCCCTGCCTTCTCCCCCTCCCATCCTGAGAGAAGGTAGTAGCTGGGAGGTGAATCTAAGGGAAGAAGTGAAGCCTCTCTCCCTGAGTCAGCTCCAAATTGGAGCTTGATCACCCTCCCAACCCAACAGTTAACATCTGCATTCTGTGAAGCTCCATGAGTAAGACCCAGGAGCTACACTTCTGTCTCTGCCTACTGTAACACAGAGCTCCGCATTTCTGAAAACATTGGAATTTCTCATGTATTAATTCAGGATATGTGGAAATTAGCAGTGCTTCTTTTCCTGCTCTTTAAGGAACGAGATAAAAACATAATTTACAGATGGCCCATGTGTAGTTTAACATTCAAAGAAACATCTATATTTTTTTTCCTCCATGAGATGCAGATTTCGTCCAATGGAAAGTTGTTGTTTTGTTTTTTTTAAAGCTGCTCCTAGCAATTTAAAACTGATCCAGTAATTCTTGATTGGAATGATATCAGTCCTTGTGAAGTATTTAAAGGAAAAAAAGAGGCAGTCCTTTTTTAGTATCTCCCTGAGAGAGGTACCTGCTACTCAGGACAGGAATTCACAATCTACTGTCTACTCCATCGTGTTCACTTGCTATTTTCTCTGTGCCTGGGTTAGCTTTCTTCACAGCATAATGTCATTTCCCTTTTCCTCCAGAGTTAGGTGCTGGTGTCTTTTTCTACTTTTTCTCTCTCTCTCTCCAGTTTTTATTCAAAAGACTCCATTATTTTTATTATGTAACAGTTTATCTTATTTAGACCATCCCACTGCAACCTGCACTCCTCTTGAGTCTGTACCTTTGCCCAGCGCTATAGATGTTGGTGCAAAGCCATGGCCGTGCACTTTATGTTTTAGACTGTTATATTTAAAACCAGGTCCCATAGCAAAAAATCGACTGTTTGAACCTCTACCTTTCCAGCAACATTTGCATTTACCTCTTTTTCCTTCCACAGGGTTTTGAGCGTACTACTGTTTAGCTCATCTTCTCTCACCGTTCTGCTCTAAACCATCATTTAACTTCAAGCAGGATTGGTTGATCCAATGGTAAGAAAGCTGGAGATATTATAGTAATCATTAATTTTTGTTGCTGATTAAATATTTTATAATGGGAGAGCGTGTGTGTTGTTTGGGGGAGAGCCCCAAAAGTATAGTGTTGTTTCACCTTAGCGCATATATTTATCTAGAGTTTTTTGGGGGAGGGGGTTCCTTTTTTTTCAGTTCCATCGGGGGGGGTATTAATGCATGTTTGATAGGAAGGATGTTTTAATGCCTGTAGAGTACACTGAAATAAACAACTTTTGCCATTATTGGATTCCCCCTTTCTACTTTGGTTTTCAATAACCCCCATAAACTGTTAATTGCCCTGACTCTATGAACATTATCTGTCTTCTAAATATTTTACCTCCAAAATGTCTCTTGGAATCTGAGATGTTTTTTAGGCTGTCTGTAAAAATATAATTGCCTTTTAGAACTCAGCAGGTTTCCAAAAGTTCTAAAAATATATCAAGAGGGATTCCCACTAATAGAAGAAGGCCTTTTTCAAGTACATTGGGAACAAGAAGAGGGCATCAGGCAATGTAGGGCCCCTGCAAGATGCAAATGGCAATCTTGTGGCTACATCAGACAAAGCTGATATTTTTAACAGTTTCTTGGCCTCTGATTCCTTGAACAGGGACCAGGATATCCCACCTACCAGAGATAGGGAAAATCTTGGGGATAGTTCTGTTAGGCCTTCAGTCAGTGCAGATGTAGTTAGAGATCTTCTGGAAGGGCTAGACATTTTTAAATCTGCAGGTCCAGATGCCCTCCACCCAAGGGTGTTGAGGGAGCGGGCAGGGGTCATCGCGGAGCCTTTGGCCCAGCTGTATGAGCATTCGTGGTCATCTGGCCAGGTGCCAGGGGATTGGAAACTAGCTAATGTGGTCCCAAGTTTCAAGAAAGGGAGGAAGGAGGACTCAAGTAACTATAGGCCTGTAAGCCTCACCTCGGTGCTCAGGAAGATCTTGGAGAGAATCATCAAGGAACATATCTATAGGGGGCCTGCAGTGGAGATCATGCTCAGGGGCAACCAGCATGGGTTCATCAAAGGCAGGTCCTGCCTGACCAACCTGATTGCCTTTTATGACCAAGTAACTAAATCACTGGATGATGGTGTCACCATGTATTTAGTCTTTCTAGACTTTAGGAAGACCTTTGACACTGTCTCTCACCCCATCCTCATCAATAAATTAAGTGACTGTGGCATTGATGCCTACACAGTTGGATAGGTAAAAAATTGGCTGATAAGGCGCACCCAGAGAGTAGTGGTGGACGGGTTGTACTCAACCTGGTGAGATGTGAGCAGTGGGGTACCCCAGGGCTCAGTCCTCGGGCCCTCGCTGTTTAACATCTTCATCAGTGACTTGGATGAGGGGGTGGAAAGCACGCTGTCCAAGTTTGCTGATGACACTAAGATGTGGGGTGAGGTGGACACACTTGAAGGG
>JAGPOW010003395.1:34582864-34604892 GCA_030014935.1 Caiman crocodilus
GTTGAACATAGTATATACCAGTGATGCCACACTATGTTGTGCAGGTCACTGACAGATGAGGCCCTGGCCCGTGGTTCACAGATTGCACTAGCTCCATAATTGTTATGTTCACGTAAAACCTTTTATTCCAAAGGTTCCCAGCATTATAATTGTTAGGATGACAGTATTTGGATCTTGGGGAGCTGTGGATTTGCAGCTGAATACAAGGTTTTAATCTGTATCTCAGCAAAAGCTGCTGGTCGCAAGGCAGAATGAGATATTAAAAGCAACATTGCAAATGCTTAGGCAAGCAGTTTCTTAACAATAGGGTAGTGTGTAGGATTCATTGTGTAAGAAGAACAAGATGCAGCCCACCATCTATCATCAGGAGGTAAAGCAGAAGCAGGACCGTAGAGATGATGCTGAAGTCAGCAAGAAACCAGAAAGAACCAGCAAGTGACCAGAGGAAGCAGAGGTCAAAGTCTTAAGCTTGCGCTCTCAGAAGAGGCATGAAAATGAGTGAAATGTATAGGCAATTCCATGCTAACGAAGTAAACAGAGGTGGAGCTTGAGACAGGGGGAGAAATGGGTGCAAGAGAAGCGGGGACAGAAGTGGAGTGAATGTTAATGAGCATGAACCAAAGTGTATAAAAATGAAAAGAACTATTGTTCAGGGTGGCTCCCCAGTTTGGTGGGTTTTTTGGGATCTAGTCCAAAGCTGTCCCCATTCTGAATAAAGCTGTTGTGAGCCATGTGTGCTGGTGTTTGCTCCCTGCTTGCTCTGGCTAAGGAGTAACAGGATCCATGAGCAATTGGATCGTTGTTTCCCTAGTCATTGGGCATCACATGGAGTCGGGGTCTAACCATAATGTTAGCAAAAGAGTGTAGAAACTGTATGTGGAAATGGCACCATCACTGAGGTGGTTCCCAGCAACTGTTATTACCTAAGCAGCACCCTTGCCGTGATTTCAGTACTGAAGTAGGAGGAACAACAAAATTCACAAGCTAAAACTCTGGGAGTGACTTAAATCAACAGAATTGTCTCGCCCATGTGGATGTTCGGTGAAACGGTTACCTGTGCATTTCCAAGGGGGAAAAAAACCCCCTGTCTTGTCAATCATAATCTTTTTGTCATAGTGTGGATAATAGTTTGTGGTGTTTGAAAGATGTATGCCTTTCACAGCATGCATTCATACACCACACTCCAAGTAATGAGTTAACTTACTCCAAAAAGGTTTTGCCACCTTTTGGTATCTCTTCTTGTGGTATATTGAAATATCCTACCCAAGTAATTACCTGCCTCAAGGAAATTTCCAAAGATCTTCGTAAATTCGTGAGAAATATAATGGAGAACATTTAATAACAAAATGATCCAGGAAGATTTTATAAGTCTCCACACTGATGCATTGCCTATAGTTAATGATTTAATAACTGCATATATTTTTCTTGTTATACCTGATCCTTTTCAAATTCTGTTTACCTTCTTCACTCAGGAACTACATATTTTTGTCTTAATGACAATCAATCACTTTCCTCCATGGAAGGATTAGTCACTTACGTGGTGCATAGGTTCTTATAGCGGTTTAATAAAGCACTATTAATTCTTGTTTCATATGAAGTAACACTGCTGCTCCTTTCATTTTTAATGGATTTTTCAAAAACCCATATATTTTCCTTCCCCGCATAACAAGTTAGTCATTTTATTTGCCTGGCTTGTTTTAAAGTGTTTCCTAGAAGTTTCTTTCTAACATATGGCATGTACATTGGCTTTTGCATATACTTTGCTGTGCTACTGGGCTTTCAGATTTGGAGTGTCAATTTTGTTTCATTAACATCATAGGTACTTTTCTCACTTTTCAAAATGTTGAGGCCTACTTTTCTTTTTAAGGACATTGTTTTCACTGTGGAAAAAATGATTCCCTGACACAGTAGTAAATATTCAGAAAGCTGCCTGCCATCTTAAACAGATGACTTAATCATTTTCAGAGATCTCCACTGCATTATGGCCCAAAGCAGGTCTGCCAATAAGCCAGATAAATTATTCTACTTTATAAAACATATATTTTCATCAACTTTTAAACCTTCAGTAGAGTTCTTTAGTCTGTTTGACCTTTACATCTAAATTCTTCACTGAAAAATTGTGGCAGGATTGTAACAAGAGTGATGAATGTTTCAAGCTGAGGATTTGGGGGTGTAAGAGCAAGAATCCATCATTCTTAATTTAATTCATAATCACCCTGAATGATGCAGGTAAGCAATATGTCAGTTACTATATTATAAGTTGGGAGGTGATGAGACTATAAACAGAGCACAGCAACACTGCAAAAGAAACTAGAAGGAGTGGTTACTATGTCTTGTTTCAGCTGCAGAGGTGAGTGTGCGTGCATTGGGAGAAGCTTCTTTCAGCTGCCTCTGCTCTCAATGGGGACATAAGGAGTCAGAGTGCATAGGCTTGCCGGATATGATGATAATCATATTGCTCCCTCACATATTGTTGGATAGAGAAACTGTCATGCCTTAACAAGGGGACTTTTGACCTTTTCCTAGAAGCCCATCAATGTCCTTCCTCCCTTTTTTTTAACCTAACCTTTCCATCATGTGCTTTTCAGCCCCTTTGTGACAATGACTTCCATTCATTAGTCATCTGTCAATTTCTAATTGAATGAGGTTATTTTATAATTCATGCATGATTTAGTTACTTATGAAACTGAGGTAATGAGATAACAATTGTACTGTTTTTAAAGCCAGCATAACATGTTAGCTCTTCCACGTCTGTATCTGCCACTTCATCTCAGTCCTCATCTGTGTGACCCTTGGGCTCCTCAAACTGAAAGCAGGCATTGCCCTCGCATCACTATAAAAAAACATTCCCCTTTTGTAGAGGCACACCTCCTTTTGAAACTCCAGAAGCAGCAGGGCCTCAATGTGTGGGACAATGTGTGACATATGTGTTTCCCAGCGAAGTGAATCAGTGATGCCAGGGCACATCCTAGAATGGTTGACCCCACTCCAACGTCAATGTCTGTTTATAGCCTCAGTACCAAAAAGGGGACTGAAGACTAGGATAGAAAAAGCAAACTTTCTTTCATTTGTGATGTTATGTGTAAGTAGACACCAGGTTTACTGTGGTGATTGTTCTCTAATCTACTGTGCTATTAAGCCACCAGGCTTCCTCCTTCCAGTAGACGTTTGTAGGTATTAAATGTTATATGCATATTTAACATGGCAATATGCCAACACAAGTAATTCTGCGCAAAGAACTCAAAGTTTGGTACTATTATTTGTAAACTCAGTTCATCTTGTAAATACAGTGAGTTGTGCATCTTTCATTTCACTAAGCTACTTGTTAAGCAAATGAAAATGTACCCTATGAAAGCTTCCAATGACAATTTTGTCGAGTACATTTTTTGCTGATGAATTACTGTTCTTATCTAAAGAACTGAGGTTAAATGTAAGGGTTTAAAACTTCTAATGCTTAACTTTAAAATGAACTCATTGGGATAAATTTATTTTCGATCATTTATTTTACATTTTAGAGGGTGAGGAATAAAAAGTTGTCTTAACTCTCTCAATTTTAATATTAGTCAGAATTAAAATAAGTGGCAATCTCTCATTATACTCTTCCTTATATAATTATAATGGCAGTTAATAGAGAGTAATCTACCATGCTTCTGACAATGCTAACATTTGTTTTGTGTATAAAATTGTTACATTTCCTAATGACATAAATTATATTCATTTAGAACATAATGTTCACTTCTCCCTGATTATATGCACTTATTGATGTACATTTTTCTAATATTTTTTTACTTGAAAAATATCAAAACACCGTTTATAGCATAAGATAGTTAAATAGGAAAAGTAATTCAGCTGATCCTACTTTGATCAGCTGCCAAACAAAAAGTAAATAGATATAAAAAATTGCATATTAACATGCTAGCAGAAAAAGTAAATCCTGTGGATGAGCATTAGGAGAGGATAGAAATAGTGATGCTCACTGCATACAAGTAGACTAACAAGAACCAAAGAATGTGTAAGTAATTTGATCTGAAAAGAGATATAAAACATGTCCAGTCTGTCATCCTCCTCCATTTAGGCTAAAGTTAACTTATTCATAACTACCAATGTACGGTGTTGGAGCAGACTGTCTGATTCCTCATATCGCAGGCATGGATGGAAATAACACAGGTAACCAAAGGTATTTTGGAGAAATGGCCAAGTGCAGTCCCTCACACAATGTATTATCTCCAAGAAAAAAAAAACCCACAAAATCTAATTTATATCCTCATACAAGTAGTAGTACATGAGAAAGGGGCTCAAATGTTTATGGACTAAATTCTGCCCTTGAGTGAGTAGGGCCATCTCCCTTGAAGCCAACTCCATTTCATAGTGATATAAAGATAAAAAAAGCATAAAATCATGCATCAGACCGGCTCATATTTGAACATTGTATCTCTGAGTACTCAAGTTATCTTTTTCCTCAGAACTCTCGTGCCTAGAAGTGAATTCCTAGTTAACAGGCACTCCAGAAGTATAGAATAGGAAAACTTGGTGAGAGACCGATGTGTTATTTTTCTCAGGGGTATTTTTAGAACATTTTTTGTCTTTATGTAAGTGAAAAAGATTAGCTGTATAATATATTGAGTATGTATGATCAAGCAGAATTCCCTTCTACACATAATTAGGCAGTGGCAGCAATTCAAATTTTACTGCCCAATTTTTCAAGTATTTAGATGCCTACTGGCAAAATAACAACAAAAATGTGAACATAAAATCTCAGACTTTGAACAAACCCTGTTTTGGTTCATCATTGTGTTAATGTTAACCTGGTTGAGTGCCATCCATCATCAACCTAGTTTATAAACATTAGTCTCTCAAATATATAATATGTATAAATTTTAATATGAAGTATTCACAACAGAACTTCAAGTCAGGAAAACCTGAGCTAATTTTTGGTTTTCTCTCAAACAACCTCCAGCCTAGTTCTCTTCATTAAAAGACTGCTAAGGGTCAATAATCCTTTGAGTAATCCTGGATACGGTTATAGCTTTTGAATTAAACTGACAAAGAATTCTTGGTTTCATGATAAATCTGTGAGAAAACTAGATGAACAATGTCATTGTTAACTACGTTAACTACGTTCTTTTTCCTCTGAGTTCTTCAAGGTGGGTTTTTGGTTGCAAAGGGTATGTTAATACAAGTAGATCAAAACCAATTAATGTTTTCAGGCACCCCTCCAAAATTGTTTCATAAACCTCTTTTGTGTATTTACTTGGTCAAATGCTCTTTAGTCTGTGGACTGTGTTCTGTCAGAATGGTTCACCTATGCTTTGGGATGAAATGTCATCTCAAACATATATTTTAAGAGGAGGGCACTTAACAGCAAGACTAGGCCTCTGTGAAGCTCTCTGCTCCTGTGTTGTATGTTTTCCTCACTGATGTGGTGAAGAATCTCATTTCCATTCTAGAGCTGGATGGAAATGGTGTGTGGTAGTGTTTGCTCCCCTTACTGGTTATATTAAAAAAAAAAAGGTGTCAGTATTCATGCCCTAAAAGATGCAGACAAATCAGGGAGGCCACCAATTATTTATTTTAAGAATATGTTTTAAGCAGTTGACAAAGCCTTCTAAAGAGGATTCCCATAGATTCATAGACTGTAAGAGGCTGGAAGGGACTTTGCAAGATCTTCAGGTCCAACTGCCCTGCACTAGGCATGGAAGACAACTGTGGTGCCATGACCCCAGCAAGGTGACCATAGAGGCTCCTCTTGAAGATTTCCAAGGTAGGTGATTGCACTATCTTTGGAGGGAGTTTATTCCAGTCTGGACACCCTCACTGTTAAAGAAGTCTTTCCTAGTGTTCAGCCTGAAATGGTCTTCCAAGAGTTTGTGGCCGTTATTCCTAGTTTTCCATAAGGATGCCTTGGTGAACAGTTGGTTGCTGAGCCCTGATGTAGCGGTAATCTACTACCAAGTCCCCTCTCAGCCTTCTCTTTTTTAAGCTGAAGAGGCCCAAGTCCCTCAGCCTTTCCTCATATGACTTGCCTTGCAAGTCTCTCATCATACGTGTGTATTATTTGGACCTTTATGTGAAAGGCACAGCCATGACTGCTTGGTCCATCAAATCAGAGTGCTTATCTGGGTGACTAGATATGGAATGAGTGTGGGTAGGAACTGGGGAGAATGAGTGGATTATCATTTACTGAATGTAATAACTTTAAGTGAAATGTTTTCTATGATCTGATATTGGGGACATAGGGGGGAGAAACTTTGAAGCCAACAAGTCCATCTTAAAGTGACACATTACCACTTTCTTCTGATATTGGTTTATGAAACGTGGAGGTTAAATAAATGGGTTCATTTGGCAGTTAGGCCACAGCTCTCTGCCCCTTAGGCATTCTGTAGCTTTCCCATCTGCACTGGGCTGTAGTCTATACTGTGAGGACTCGAGTCCACACAACACAGCCCTAGGGTAAGACTCACTAGAGTATGTGGTTTTGGTGGAGTGCCTTTGCAGCGTCGATTTGTTTTAAATAGGCCATTCCTTTTTCACAAGGGTCTTCCTTTCTCCCCAGAAGACTAGTAAGCCCCTTCATAAATCCAGATTAGAATAGCGTTTCCATTGAATGCCTAAGAATCTCATCTACTTGTAAAATCAGATAAAGGTATAAAGTTATAATTGAAATATCGATAGTTAGAAGTCAGGCTGGGAATGATGGCAGCACATATAGGGAACCCAATAATACCGAAGCAAGATCAGATGTATAAAACAAATTCTTCTATTTAAACACTAATTAAATTGTATTAGCAATCAAGTAACTCAAGGAAAGTCAGCTTGATGAGAACGTTAGGCTGTGAATAATTTGTCTGAGGGAATGAATACATTATGTTTTTAAAAGATTCATTAGAAGTTTCCTTCCTCACTCAGAGGTTGAGCTGGAAACCTGTTGTTAGTAAATAGGGATTGTGAATGGTTCCCTAGATAACTACTTATTCCAGGATTCTAGGAATAAACTTTCAAGGCATAAATAAAGAAGCACAGCAAGGGGTCTCTTGGGTCATCAAAACTAGTCCTCTGTATTCAAGACATGGTTAGCTACAAATTTTGCACTCTGGCTCATAGCTTGTGATCATTGTACCTTATAGGACCTATATGACATGGCATGTTTTAATACTGGGCCATAGTTTGAATTCAGAAAATGTGAGGTTCAGGACCTATAAAGCCCTTCCCAGCTTGAAAATGTTCAGCCTACTGTGAAAGGTGGGTTTAGGTAGATGCCAGATGACTTGAAAGATTTCTCCAGCCATAAAATATTTTATTTAGTTTGGAAGTTAATCAAGGACACAGACCTGCTGGTGAATGGAAAAATAAATTTAGGCTGAGACCCATAATAGCCCCAAGAAATTCTCTTCAGTCTGGAAGCACAGCCCAAGCAAAATGTTCTAGTCTGGGAGGCTTGCACTTGAACTGGAATCTATATTATTATGTGTAACATAAGTTATGTCACTTCCTACAGTAAAGTATAGAACATATAAATAAAATGATGTATATTTTATATATTTAGATAAATATCTGTATACACAGATATCTATCTAGTTATCTACATACTTTTTTTTTTTTAACTGGTCTTGATATTTTCCTGTTATTCTCTTAGTGCAGCAAAAGCCCTGTTATCCAGCATTTTACTACCTGGCATGTCTATTAACTGGAATTTATAGCTGGCTGGATGCAGGGCGGGAGTTTGCACGTGGTAGTGGCCACTGCCACCCACCATCCTGTGCTACTGCCATTCTGCATGCGGCTGCCACCCCCCCGCACCCTCACTCTGGTTCCCTGCTCTGTGTGTGGCTGTCACCATGCCCCCCCCCACCTTCCACCTCCCACTCCACATCCAGCCAGAAACCCCTGTGCCTCTGGCATTTGTAGATTACTGACACCCCCCCCCCCCCATTCTCTACTCATGCTGGAAAACAGGGATTTTCCTTCATGTATCTTGCGTCTTACAACCCGTAGTCCAAGCATATTAACACTTCTTTACTACACATCAGATTCTGTAGTTCTGTCCTTTGTATTTTAATCACAAAACCATCCTTCTCCCCATTTTTACTACCCTTTGGGTTTAACAGATTCTTCCCTAGATTTTGAGTGCAGTTTGTACCTTTTCTTCTCTCTCTTGTTTCTGTAACTCTTTTCTTTGATTCCATCTCTCCCATGCACAGTTCCAATTCAGTGCAACATCCATGGGCCTGATTCTGTTCCTTTAGTAGCTTTGCTATTAATTTCAGTGGAAGTAGGATGAGAATCAAAGGGAATTCTGAATTTAGGGTGTTTCCAGGAGCAGATGCAATACTTTTGAGCCTTTTGCTCATAGGAAGCAGATTGACTTAGTTACAAATGTAAGTAATGAAGCAAGTTGATCAGCAGTGTTCAGAGTAAGGAAAGATTGGATCTGAAGTCCTCCACTTTCCTTAGTAAGATCTTTTGAATTTACAAACAAATTTTTTTTTTTCTCTAAAGTTCTCAAAATGTTCCATTAATGATAATTAACATTACAACACACCTGCAAAGAAAATCTCCATTTTACAGCATAGGCAACTGAAGTATAAAGAAGATAGTTGAACAATCTGAGATTGTAAGCATAAAAGTGAAGTCACTGAGAAAAAAGCAAGTCCTTTCTCACCATTCCCTGCTTTATCCATTTACTGTACTACCTCCAAAAAAGCATGAGCAAAATAGGACAGCCAATATATTCTGAAGTTCTAATTAGATATATTTTGTAGCAGTCACACTTGTTTTACCATAGGCCCAGAGGGATGGCTGTGATATAAATAGATGTTTGGTAATTCATCACATGTCATCAGTTTTCTGTAATGCCCTAGATTTATCGAAGCCACAACAAAAATCTGTCTACAAAGCTAAAAAAACAATTCTGCCACAAGAAGGATCTTTCAGTTTTGTCATCTTGTATATCTCATCATTTTGCTTATCCTTTGGACTAAATGTTAAGAGTCACTACATACACCTCAACAGCATCAATAAAGAAAGCATTTTAAGGCCTGCTTCTGTGGTTAATATACACTACTCAATGTAATAGTTTCAAAGGTGAGTTCTTACAGTGATAGCAAGATTCTTTTATCTGGTGTTTTTAATAACCCCATAGTGGATAGAATACACATTTCCTAGGAGATCTTAGAAATAAGTAAGTTAGATTACGTTCTCCTTGATCCAGAAGTTTAACATATTTCCCACCTCTAAAAATACTAAAGAAAAATCAAGCAAACCACTCAAACCTTTCAAAAGCTAAAGATTGTACTTAGAAATATTGTAAATATATTTTTTTCCTGATGATAACTGCAGTTTTATATTGAAGTGCAATTGTAGTCAGAAACTCTGCCATTCTCGCAGAACATAGTGAGGTCTCATATGTGTTTAGTCTCAATGACACCTAGAAATTTGCTCACACGGTACAATACATAAGTAACTTTTTAAACTGGTAGCCCAGCAAATTCAACCTGAGATTTGAAAATCAAGTTGTACTTTTTTTCTTCTTCCAATGTATATTTTCACATTAAATGAATATTCAAATATTCTAGAAAGACAGCACCTCTAAACAGAGAAATTAAACCTTCAGATAATTTGAAGAGGTAAGGTTAGCATAACACTTCTATTGTATAGCCATGTTAAGAAACCCTAGTACTGTAATACCCATGTGCCTCATAATTTTTAATAGAGTTAACCTCATAACACTCTAACATGGTAGGGAATTGCTGTTCTTGCCATTTTACAGATGGGAAACTGAGATACATGATCCACTACACTGGGTGAAACAAATGTTTCCCATTGTCCTGCCTACTGATCCTGCGGGATAATGGGCCACAAGTTTCCCTCTGGAAAAGATGTGTCCCAGGGAATCTCGAGAGCATGTCTCTAAGTGGAGAAAGCTGGCTCTGGGACAGTCCAGCAGCTGGGAGGGCCAAATTAAGCAGGCACTCTCAGGGCTT
Source organism: Caiman crocodilus (assembly GCA_030014935.1). Lineage (NCBI taxonomy): Eukaryota > Metazoa > Chordata > Crocodylia > Alligatoridae > Caiman > Caiman crocodilus. The sequence goes on from JAGPOW010003395.1 coordinate 34,592,845, forward strand.
CAGGGACTTAATGCTATGTGCCACAGGAATGGGAATTCCTGAGGTATGTGGGATTGGGCTCCCAAAGCCCAAGGGCAGCTGGAGAGCACAAGAAGCTCTGGGCTCTCTGCAATCTCTTGATTTAAAGCAAACAGCCACTGGGCAAAAAATAGTGGCACAAAATCATGCCATCTGTGTCACAGCTTCAAATTGTGGGCATTTGTGGCATGACAAGAGTCTATTTTCATAGGCTTTGTGCCACTAGAAAAAAATTATCACAAAGGTGACATGAGTTTTTGTATCTAGGAAGTTGATTACGTGAAGTTCCTAGGCTTGCCTGTGAAAAGTGTTTTGTAAATTCCCTTTGAAAATCAGGACTAAGAGATTGGAGAGAGAGTGGTTTTCTTTTGAGAAATGTGGCCCCACTGGTAACTAGATGTTCTTGTCTTTAATAGATTTCTGGTGTGCATTCATTATGATGTGCAGTTTTTGTTTGGTCTCTGCTACATATTTTTCATCTGGGCATTTAGGGCACTGGATAAGATGTATAACATTTCTGGAGGTGCAGCTGTAAGATCCAGGAATGGTGATTGTTCTGTTGTGGGGTGTAGTAATTGTGGGGGTACTGGAGATATGTTGGCAGATTTTGCATTTCTTGGCATGGCATGGTCTGGATCCATTCAGTGTGTTTTGGGCTGCAGGAAGTTTGCTTCTGGTGATGAGGTTAGCGAGGTTCAGTGCTTGTTTGAATTTACATAACACGTTTCACAGATGAGCCTATGAACTTTCCTTCACCAACCTCCTAGATACAAAAACTCCATGAACTCAATATAGACATTGGATATATGACAAATTATAACCTGCCTGACATCTGACTCCCTAGGTACCGCTCCACTTTTACCTGCTACATCCCCCTCCCCCCCACCCATCCCAGCTTGTCTCTCATCCCTTGACACATCAATTTACATTTTCACTGACTTGATTTCTTACATGCATACCATCCTCTGGCTTCTTTACTATTCATTCCATCCAGGAAGAACACACACACCAACTGCAGATGCTTCCTCAGCCTAATAAAGAGTTTTTAATCCTGAAAGCTTGCTAAGGTATATTTCTCCAAATATCCAGTTGGTCTAATACAAAAATATCAGATTGACCCAAAGAACCTTGTCTGCCTATGTCCTTAGACCAACATGGCTACAACCTATACCCTTTAACACAAGCAAGTGATCCGAGTATTGCTTTCAGAAACTTGACTTGCACTTTCACAGAAACCCCTGCACCTATCTCCTTGAAACTTGGCAGGCTTCATGCCCTCAGAAGGGGCTACCATCCCGTTCTGAATCCTATTCATCTGAATCCACAAAAAAATGACTAAGCTATAGGTATTTTACTGATTTCCCCATTATAGTCTATGGCCGAATCGCTGAATCCAGTTCGGCCGAATCGAATCGGGACAGTGACTTGAATCATTGAATCAAATCTCACTGTCCCTCTGAATCAGCCAAATCTCAATCTGAATTGCATACTTGCCACTTTGCACAGGCCTAATAAAGAGGCAATGTTAACTTGTGGTTTATAAATAAAGTAGTTACTCAAGCATGGTTAATGGAAGCCATAGTGTTTGGTCACCTTGTTAAATCATCATCTCAAGCATATGAATTACTCTGATGTAGTAGCCATGTTCCAGCTGGTATAAATGAAGATTATTTAGTGCTCACATGCCATATTTTGGCTTTTAAATACTCAGTTGTGATTAGCCTGAATGATGATGAAATGACAAATCCTTTGAGTCAAAAACGGGTACATTTCCTGCCAAAATCAATATTTAAAGCAAATATTTTAAAACCTGCTAGCAATTTAAAGGAAAAAAAAAACCTGTTGCTGTTTTGTTCCTCTCTTCTATTAATATAAAAGTTTCTCCTGTTTTGTCTCCTCAACTATAAATCCAACTGTTTTCACAGTATAGAATCTGCAGGGGGTATTAGTCACTGCAGGGATTTCAGATTTATCACAGTTTTAGAATCATATTGGTTTGTTAAGGCTACTGCAACAATGAAGCCTTGGAAAACGCAAGGAAACTTAACAATAGCTATTCAATTTTCCTACTGAGGCCTCTAAAATTGCAGTGTCTATAGGCATTCAATAATAGAAGCTTACAAGGCTTCTGTCCTCCTTCATACATCACAGAAAGCTCTGCTGAACCAGCAGGCTCTCTCTGACCTTGCTCTGATATTAGATTTTTCTGTTGTCAACAACAGGCATGTGCATCATTGGTGTGATGTAAAGAAGAAACCCCAGGGGCTAGAATGTGCCATTTAGGCACAGAGTGTTATGGAGCTCCTCCTCCACAATTCTGTAGTGGAGCACAGGATCAAAACACACCTATTACTGCAGATTTTTGTAGGGTTCATATTGTTTTCCCCTTTGCAACTTTCATTCTCCATCGTTTGCTTGTTGCCACTCTACAAACTCACCCAAGACTGAAAATTATACTGAGTGGTTCCTATGGCATGTAGAGAAAGGTAGTTAGCTGTGTTAGTCTGAAGTCAGTCAGAAAGCAGGGCAGGTGTCTTTATAGACTTTTATATGTTCTATCAACAGGCCAAAATCTTCCCTTAGTGACGACTATATAGTCCCACTTGCCTTTAGTGAATTTTATAGAGGAATCACTGATGCCATGGTCTCAAGATAGTGAGCGTCTTACCCCTTTTCTCCCAGGTAGACTGATCATTATATTTTAGTTCAGAAAGGAATTTTATATTGTGGTCAAATTGGTATGAACTGTGGGAGTTTTTGCTTTCCTTTGTAACAGGGGGAATGGCCCTCATCCTTGGATCTCATAGGATATTTTAATAAGCTTAGCAGCAGCAGGGCATTGACCACTGTGGTCCCCCTGCTTTATGTGTCCTAGGTTAGGGTGTTATGTCTGTGGCTGTGTCAGTGTTTACTGTGTAGTTTTGCTAATAAGTAAGACCAGGGATGCTCAACTACCTGCCCACAAGCCAATGGCAGCCTGTGGAGCCATTGCCTTTGACCTATGAGGCTCTTCATGGGTTGGTAAATTTCGTGGCAGGGGGAGCAGTGGTGAGTGTAAGCCAAATTCCCAAATCCCAAGCCCCATGTGACAGATTGGAGCTGGGACACACCCCTTCTCCCTCCCCTCCCCAGGGTGGTTTGGGGCCAGGCTGTGCTTCCTCTATACCCCACAGCTAGATTGGTGATGGGCCACCCTCCCTCTTCCAAGCCCCCCCTCAACCCCCCAACTCCTCCATAGCTAGATCAGACTGGGCCACAGATCTTCCCCTCTGCGGGGCTGGGATGGTGCCAAGCTGCCCCATCGACTTCCCCATATCCAGATGCACCCACTTTGCCATATCCAGATGATGACTGCTACTCCTGCCCTGGGCTCTGGATTGGGACCACTGGCCAGATCTGGCCTGCAGATGGACTGGGCACTGGCCTGCTGGGCAAAAAGATTGGGTATCACTGGGTTAGACAATGGATTTTTATAGGATGGTTTGAATAGGGATGATCTTCCTCCAGGCTGGGAATTGACTAAATAACCTCACTAACATCTGTGCCACTCTCATAGAATCACAGAATCTCATAAAAGTAGGGCTATGAAATAGACCTCTAGAAGTTATCATTTCAACTGAAGAATTCTATTATAGTAAGAACTACCATTTTAACAAAGTTTCATAAAGAAATGCTCTAAACACACATGGTCAGTCATTCAGACCTTCTGATTAGTTAAACATTCCAAAGGACAAAAAATGTATCTGGTGTTAACAGTGAGAATGAGCTGTAATATTAACCCCACCTACACAGTAAACTTGTCAGTCCACACAGTAGTGCCTCAAGCACACTATACTTCCCTATGTTGATTGTCTCCTAAACCAGAAAAGTATAAATGCATACAAATTGCACATGGCAGGTGGGGAGGGTCTAGTTAGGCTAATTAGTGATTGTTCAACAGTGCTATCTTGATGTTAGTTAGTGTTGGACCACCCCACACCACCCAAAGAGGACCCCCATGATGAGACACTATATGGCCTGAGAAACTTTCTTCAATCCACTTCCTCCACCATTGCACACCATTGTGTGAGTTTATGTGCATCTATCTTCTTTCTTACTCAGTGTCACAAACATCCTTCCCATTGTCCCCTCCACCCCAGGATTAGTTGGCTAACATTGTATTTTCTGTAACCTAGTTACATTCCTCTCCTCACCCTCATCCCTCCTATGTTAGGCCCTCACTTAGGTGCTCTGTATTCCCCTACTAGCTCTGTCATCTTTTTGGGTTCATAACTCTTAACATCTACTAATAAAATTCAGTCTGTCCTTATTTCAAACATTTGGCCTGGAGGATGGATCTGGCCCATGAAGGTTTAGAATCTCTGTGTCTCTCAGACCAATCCCACATGCTGCACTCAGTGTGCGGTGCCAGTCAGGTGCATCTAGTATCCCAGGCACTGTGTGCAGCACAGTGTGGTTTGGGGTACATGCTGCATGAGGTGCCCACACTGGCCCAATCAAGCACATTGGCTCCAGGGTCAGTCTGCATCAAGCCCACAGACTGGCCTCATGGACTAGAGTCACTAATAGGGCTAGGCTGGTGCAGGCATCTCTTGCAGTGCACCCCACCCCCTATGCTGGCTCCTTATCTGAGTCTCAGAGTAGATGTGTGGGTTAATGCCTGTTGTAACGCCAGGAGCCAAGGACCCAGACCCGGACTCCACAGCCCTCCCCTCCCCGCAGCATAGGGCCAGGAGGTGAGTGTACCAGGCCAGGTAAGGGGCGAGCACAGGGGGTGCTCAGAGAGAGCTGCATAAGAAGATTTGTGTGTTTGTGTATTTGTATATGTGCATGAGTGTATGCATCTGAGGCCAGGCCAAGCAGCAGGATATGTCGGCTGAGCGCAGCCTAGGAGGGGAATGCCCCCCCCCAACCTGGTCCCTTCTTAGTTGAGCCCCACAGGGAGCCCTGTGAACAGAGCATACAAACAAGTGCAGCTAGATTAGGGTACAGCAGTTGCATGGGAGTTCATGTGCAGGGTGCGCAGGAGGTGCCTAGAGGGTTGATCTGGGCACAGATCCTAAGGCCAGAGGCCCAAAGAGGAGCTGCTGAGACCTGATAGGGGTGTAAACTCACTCTGAACCATGGTGGTGATCTGTTGTGGCTGGACACAGCTCCAGGCATCTTGGCACCGCTGAGATCTCCACCCAGACAGACTATGGCCCTGCTCCCCACCCAGATGAATCCCGTGTCCCTGGACTGTGGGGCCTGTCTGGCATAGTTTCTGGCAATTGGGTAGGGGGGCAGCCCCCACTTGCAGGGTATGCTCCATAATGGAGTCTCTGGAGGGCTGGGTACAGGGGCTTGAAGAGGAGGTACCCCAGCTATGCATCATCAGGGCCCCTGAAGACTTCATCAACGACTACTGCCAGGCCCTTCTCCAAGAGAAGGAAGAAGAGATAGAAACAGAGATGGTGGTCAGCAAGGAGGCTGTCAAGAAAGACCCATCTGGAGCTACCTGGAAAACACACAGGGTCATGGCTGCTGCTCCTCCCCTGGTCCTTCACAAAAAGTATGGTCCCCTTCCCATGCATGAAGAGGCTCTGATGGTGACACTGGAGGAGAAGAAAGGTAAGCAGCATGCTGCCACCCCCAGTAGGAGGTGCAAGGTAGTGGTAGGTGGGGACTCCATCCTTCTGGGCACTGAGGGAACCATCTGCTGTCTGGACCCCTAGCACGAGGTCTGCTACCTCCCTGGGGCCTGCATCTGAGATGTTATGGAGAGGATCCCCAGGCTCATCCAACCCTCTGACTACTATCCCATGCTTGTCATCCATGTGGGAACAAATGACATGGTCAGGAGTAATCCAGACTGGGTCATAAGTGATTACAGGGCTTTGGGGTCTGAGATCAAGGGGTTGAGGGCTCAGGTAGTCTTTCTTCTGTGTTCCCTCTTGCAGGCCATGGTCCTAGGAGGAAACGATGCATCGAGAAAGTGAACCGATGTCTCTAACAATGGTACCACTGAGAAGGCTTAGGTTTTCTAGACCACAGCATGCACTTCAGGGAGAGAGGACACCTGAGAAGAGATGGCATCCACCTCACATGGAGAGAGAAGTTCCTGTTCTTGGCCAGGATATTCCATCTTCTTGACAGGGCTTTAAACTAAGATTGCTGGGAGATGGAGAAACACTGACTGGAGCTTGCCCAGGGACTGACATACAAGGAAGCTCCATAGACAGGAACACCAGAAAGGCCACTCTTGTGGGAGATGATGGAATAGTTCTCCTTCAGCATGACAGGAAGTTGAGGGCCTCAGTAGGAGGACTTTGGTTCCTGTAGACTAATGCCAGGAGCATGGTGAACAAGCAGAAGGAAATATCCCTCCTGTTCTCAAGTGACCATTATGATCTAATAGGGAATATAGAGACCTGGTGGGACTCTTCACATGATTGGAACATAGCCATAAAGGGCTATGCCCTGCATAGAAGGGACCAAGTAGGGGAAAAAGATGGAAGTGTAGCTCTCTATGTGAAGGAACAATATACCTCCTTGAAGGCCAACATCAGCCACAAAGATGAACGGCTTGAAACCCTCTGGGTCAAGCTGTGGGGGGAGGGGGAGCACAGCAAGAGAGATCTAACTGTAGGTGTATACTACGGACTGCCGTATAAGAGTAAGGAACTTGATCTAGAGTTCAACCAAGAACTAACAAAGGCTGCCTGGGCATGGGACATGGTCATTGTGGATGACTTCAATTATTGAAACATCTCTTGGGAGGAATGCTCAGCCAAGTCAGATTGGTCAAGTTCCTTCCTGACCTGCATCAAAGAGCTTTTTTCTGACTCAGGAGGTGCATAGGCCAACCAGAGGTAACGCTTTTCTAGACTTGGTCCTGGCCAAAGGAGATGACCTGGTGACTGACTTAAAAGGAATGCATGAAGAGTGGTCATTCCTAAAGTACACAATCCTTGAAGCACAAAGGAAGCCCATTCCCATGCAGAGGAAATGGAGAAAAAGCTCTGAGAAGCCCTCTTGGTTAAACAGGGAAATCATGGTCCTCTTAAGAAAAAAGAAAGAGGCATACAGTCAAGGGAAACTAGGGACATCCCCCAAGGAGCTGCAGCCTGCACTTGTAGGGATCAGTTTAGAAAAGTTAAGGCTGCGACTGAACTCAAATTAGCAACAGGAATCAAGGACAATAAGAAGTCCTTCTTTAGATATGTAGGGAATGAAGGAAAATGAACAGGAGTGTGAGGCCATTTTTCAATACCTCAGGACAGTTAGTCACTCAAGAGAAAACTGAACTCCTGAATGATCACTTTGCTTTGGTCTTCCACCAGGCCAAAGGAAGAAATGACTACCTTCCTACTATTCCCATAGAACTAGTGTGGTATCAATTAAATAAATTGGACACATATAAGTCAGCAGGTCCAGAAGAACTTCATCCAAGAGTGCTGAAGGAGCTGTCCAAAGTCACCGCAGAACCCTTAGCTCTTCTAAAACTTGTGGAGCTCCAGGGAGGTCCCTGAGGACTAGAAGAGGGCCAATGGTATATCCATCTTCAAGAAGCAGGGAGGGAGGACCTGGGTAACTATAGGCTAATTAGTCTAACTTCTATACCAGGGAAAATCATGGAAAAATTCATTAAGGAGTCTGTGTGTGATATGCTTGCAGAAGGCATGATTCTCAATGATAGCCAGCATGGCTTTGTCATAGGCAGGTGTTGTCTTACCAACCTCATCTCCTTTTATGATCTGGTGACTTACCACCTGGATAAGAGAGAAGAGGTTGACATTATATACCTCAACTTCCAAAATGTTTTCAATATGGTATCCCACAATGTTCTCACAAGAAAATTGGAAGACTGTGGGCTTATCTGTGAGACAGTCAAGTGGGTAGGAAACTGGCTGTGGGGCCAGGACCCAGAGTTCTAAAAAATGGATCTGTGTCATCTTGGCAGAAAGTGGCCAGTGGTGTCCTGCAGGGGTTGGTGCTTGGTTCAGTGCTATTCAGCACTTCATTAATGAGTTGGATGTGGGGGTGAGGAGCTCACTGACCAAGTTTGCAGATGACACCAAGTTATGGGGCAGCACGGTCACGCTTAAAGATAGGCTGCAGATACAGGTGGACCTGGACAGGCTTGCAAGTTGGCCAGACTGGAACCAGATGAGGTTCAATGCTGAGAAATGTAAAGTGTTCAACCTGGGGATGAAACATCCCCTGCACACCTACAGGCTAGGCAACACCAACCTGACCACACCTACAAATGAAAGGGACCTAGGGGTAATAATTGATCACAATATGAACATGAGCTGGCAGTGCAATACTGTAGCCAACAGGGCTGAAAATACCTTGGCATACATCAATTGATGCATCTCCAGCAGAAATTATTCTCTCACTGTACTCAGCATTGGTGAGACTACAGCTAGACTACTGTGTGTAGTTCGTATGATCAGAGACTTGCATGGCAAGCCATACAAAGAAAGGCTGAGGGACCTGGGACTCTTCAGCCTGAAAAAGAGAAGGTTGAAAAGGGAATTGGTAGCAGCTTACCATTACGTCAGAGGCACACATCAAAGGCTCAGTGAACAACTGTTCACCAGGGCATCCTTGGGGAAAACTAGGAGTAATGGTCACAAGATCCTGGAAGACTGTTTCAGTCTTAATGTTAGGAAAAACTGCTTCAGAACTAGGGTGTCCAGACAGTGGAATAAGGTCCCTCCAGAGGTGGTATAATTACCTACCCTGGAAATCTTCAAGAGAAGAGTGGACAGGCACCCTGCTGATGTCACCTGACCCCAGTTGTCTTTCCTGTTTGACGCAGGGGGCTGGACCTGATGATCTTCCAAGGTCCCTTCCAGTCAATCTTTGAATTTAGGAACCTATGACTGGTTCCGGTCCATGCTGCATGTAGTATGTAGGGCTGGTATGGGGCACATGCCACATGTGGCACTTACACCAGGTTGGCTCTGCATGCTGCTCCAGTGTATGGTATTGGTCTATGGGCCCAATCTGGCCTGTAGACCAGCCCTACCACCCTTATCCAGCCCATGGGCAGACCAGTAGAGCACCACTGCATTCTAGAGCTGTAAATTACAAACATGGTAAACTTGTCATGTCGAGAGAGGGCCATTATCAATATTCGGAAAGATGGGCTTGCGTGATTTTTTTGTATGCGAGTTAGCCCTAGATCTTGAACAATCTTTTAACAAGGAACTTCTCACATCTACTTTATAATAGTTTCAAGTAATGAAAGTGCTTATAGAACAATATTGTAACATGAAAACTTTATCTATAGCTATATAAAATATCTGACCGGAATGATATATTTGAGGATGTTCCTGCTTTGAGCAGGGAGTTGAATGAGATGACTACTAGAGGTCCTTTCCAACCCTAATATTCTATGATTTGATGCTTCTATGATTAATGAAAATTTGTGCATTTAGCCCAATGTTTTAAAAGGTTAAGATCCTCAAATTAGACACCAAAGCAAGTGGAATTATTTCCAAGGTGCCATTTTCACAACCTGTATGTAAGTTTTGGGTACAATTTTTAAAGAATCAAGTTTGATTCTGTTAGTCTATTTATTTTTACACCCAGAAGATAAGGAACACCTCCTATGTAGGATAGACCCTATATTTGTGCATGGAGTTTGAAAATGACCCTTCATGTCCCTTTCAGCCATATGATTCCATGATTTTCTTTCATTGAACATTAATGGTAACCCCAAATAGTGTGTGGGGGGGCTGTTGTTAATTAGTTTTTGTTTGTTTTTTTGTTTTTAAGGAAAAAGAGAATTTTTGCAAACCTGAATTCAGTGGAATTTTCCAGAAGCAATAAACAGAATTTTTAAAATAAAATAGTCTATTGTAAACAAAAAGCCTTTTCTTTTCAATTTGTTTTATAGCAAGCAAAAACATATTTGAGACTCTTTTAAAAGTCTGTTTTTGGCCCCAGTTTTTGAGAGAGTATTGTGATCATTTTTTTTTCTTAAAAAGGGGGGGGGGTTGTTGTTTTTTACCTTTGTAAATACACTTTCATGTTTCTTTGTTTATTTAGCAGATCTAGTTGAAGATTCCTTAAGTACTTTTGGATATTCTCTACATTGTATATTTTCAGAGCACTCTAAGGGCTTTGGGTGTCACTTTTCCTTTAATTTTAGTAAGACATGAGCATGAAAAGTAATTAAACATCTTTTGAAAATAATAAGTATACCATTTTGTCACCCGGTGGTGCAAAGTATAGGGAAGGGATTTCAATTTTATTTCATTTCTCCAATACATTGCTTCCAAAAAAGTGTCTGAAATAGTATGGCATAGAAGGACCCTGGGAATAACAAGGGAATTCAGGGAATCTCGTGAGTCCACCTTTCTGTTGTTTGTAAGATCTTTATTCAGTCTTCTTGTGCTATTTCTGTTCAGATTTATTTATTACTCTTACATAGTAGTATTCCTCCTGCTATATCTGTTACATGTGCTAGTTTCATTCTAATTTTAATGCCTCCATTGGAATTTCTATTTAAATCCTGCCTCCTCTTCCTATAAAAGAATGTCTTTTAAAATGGTTAAATACACAAGATTTAAGCTAAACATCACTCTTATAGTAGCAAATCATCTCTAATGAAATGATCAGAATGCCTTTAAAATGCCGTTGATGCTGGTAATTTGATTCTAAGGAGATCATGTGGAAACCCTTCAAATATTAAACCAAACTCTAGTTCAGCAAATATTATATTATTCTGGCCCATGTCTCTCTTGATGTGGCAGCTCATTCATCATGCGTTATAGCCACAGACATATCTTCCAGCTCTGTGAAAGCTCAAGAAATACCAAGTTTACAAAGGAAAATTGAAATATGATAAAGATTTACTTGAAACTAATATTGCCTTTGAAATATCATTTTCATAATCACCATTTTATGTGTTTGTATGTATACAGCACAATGCTTAAAAAAAAAAAAGTATCCATAAAGCATTAATTAAAATGATAAATCCACTAGTACCTCCAGTAGTCAGTTGTAAAAGCAGGTGTCTCACATTCCTACAAAAATGTAATAAGATTCCTTCCTATTAAATGTCCCTATATAATATTAATTCCTTAGCTGTTAATACCCATCAGTATTTCATTTTTTTAAAATATATTAAAAACACAATTATGTTGCCTGGTTAAACATTTGGAGGTCAGAAAATGACACAGTTAAAGTTGTATGTGCAGCCTTAACTCTTCTCCAGTGTCTATGCTGCCTTTAATTACATATGGATACATGATATTTCATGAAATACAATAAACTTATTTTACTATAAGCTAATATATGATGGTCTAGAATCCTATAATACTGTGTGCTACTCTGTGCAGTGTAAATGAATCATGAAGGTCATTTATAATGAGGTTTGCATACTATCAAGTCAGCTGAAAATTTCTCTGTGCACAGAGTGTTTTTCTCAGTCAATGTCAGGTACTGGATGCCTAAATCACAGTATTACTCATGGAAGAGAGGAGCTGTCTCCAAGGAGGAGTACTCCTCTTGTGCTTGAGAGTGCAGGAGGGCTATTAGGAAGGCCAAGGTGGGAGCAGAGCTTCGCCTGGCGACTAGGATCAAGGACAACAGGAAGTCCTTTTTCAAATATGTGGGGAACAAAAAGAGAGCCACGGGCAACGTCAGGCCCCTGAGGGACTCGTCGGGCAACCTGGTGCTCGCAGCTGATGGGAAGGCTGAAATATTCAATGGGTTCTTTGCCTAAGTCTTCCTGAGGGGGGACCGGGACATTCCTCCCACCAAAACTTGAATTCCCCCTCGGAAATCACTGCTAGGCCAAAGGTGAGGGTAGACCTGGTGAAAGGGCTTCTGGAAGGGCTGGATGTCTTTAAGTCGGCAGATCTGGATGACCTGCACCCAAGGGTGTTTAGGGTGCTGGTGGGGGTGATTGCTGGGCCCTTGGCTCGGTTATATGAGCGCTCTTGGAGCTCTGGACAAGTGCCGGAGGACTGGAAGGTGGCCAGTGTGGTTCCCATCTTTAAGAAGGGGAGGAAGGAGGACCCGGAGAACTAC
>JAGPOW010003395.1:34604992-34631570 GCA_030014935.1 Caiman crocodilus
AGGACGTGGAACCGGCTTCCTAGGGAAGTTGTTCTTGCTCCTACCTTGGGCGTCTTTAAGAGTAAATTAGATAGGTACTTGGCTGGGGTCCTGTGACCCTGGCACTCGTTCCTGCCATTGGCGGGGGATCAGACTAGATGGCCTGTTCTAGGCCCCTTCTGCCCCTAGATACTATGATACTATGAAATATTTTTTGATTTTCTATTGTTCACCATTGTTCTTTACAGAGCATAGTATGTTCCAATGAGTTATTTAATGACTGCTTAGTCTAATGAGCGAGTGACAGTCCTGCCCATAGGTAGGGTACACCCATGCACTAGCAATATTCGGACTCCGAGCAGCAGATTCATTACTCTTCTGATACTGCTCATCACAAAACGTGATTCCGTCCACCTCATAGCACCTCATTCCATTGTTGCCCTGTGAGGTAAGGCCAACTCTCAGGATCTCAATATTGTGCTGTTAGACAGGAGGGTGCAACTCAATTGCACATATATAAACACACAAATCAATAAGGTACATGCACGCGCACACACACACACACACTACCAACTCAGGCACATGCACATCCAAACCACCCTAGGCACATACATATCTATCACCAATTCAAACACGTACACTAAATACCCCAAAATTTAGACAAAAATCAGTTGGCCGTACCTGCACACTCAGTACACATACACAGATCACTAATTCATATATCATGCGCACAATGATATATATGTATACACACACATTCTCAAGAGTTCAAACACATACAACCCCCTACACAACCCACCTACATGTATACACACATGTAAGTTTCTAACTTGAATAGTACAGTGTGTATGTGCGTGCCTGGAGTACCTAGGATACTTGGGGGAAGGTTAAGGTGAGAGAGAGAAAGTGTAGAGAGTGAAAGTTGCCAGAACCAGGATTAGAACAGGTGGACTAGAGAGAAGCTAGCTGAGGAACTGAGGCTTGGGTTTACTTAAGATCAAGTGGCCTCAGGGTTACTTGAGGTCACTGGTGCAAGGGGGGAAAAAAGCAAAAAAAAAAAAAAAGCCTGGTGGCAAGGAGGAGACAACCAGGAAAGAGAGACAGACAGAAACCTGGGAGCTTGGGGAGGGAAACTGAGGCAGACAGCTATTTCAGGGGCAGGGCAACAGCTAAATGGTGGCAAGGAAGAGACAGCCAGGAAAGAAACTGAGGCAGAAACCTGGTTGCTCAGGGGAAAAGGTAGTGGGTATAAGACAGTAGCAAAGAAACAGGGGGGTTGGAGGCAGACAAGAGCTCAGGACAGCTGTTCGAGGTAGTGGTGAGCCAGAAGCAGGAGAGGGAGAAATGAGACCTAAGTCAGAGGGATGAGGAGCAGAGATTGGAGCAGGGCTGAATCATAGTAAAGCAAAACCCAACTCAGGGGTCCAAATAACAGTTTTATTAAACAGACAACACACTACACAGCCCCATGAAATTATTAGTTCACACACACACACACACACACACACGCACAATGGCTGCAGGAGAAAGACTCAGTGGAAGGGTTGGAATTCAGGTAGGGAAGAGAAACAGAGTCCAAGTCCGTGGTTGAAGAGGAGGTGAGGGGTGATAGCTACTTATCCAGGCTGGAAAGGGGTCCTTGTCCAGTAGGTGTTGTCCAGAGGGGGGTCACGAGCAGAGCCTCTGGGTGGATACGAGGTGTGGCATGGTGCTGGTCCAGATGGAGAGGGTATCCCCAGGAGACAGTCTTCACTACCCCTTTTATGGGGCAGATTACCTTTGATCTCCTATGGGAAGGGCCTGTCAGTCCTGTCCCAGAGGGCTCCAGGTGTTTTTACTGAGCATGTGCAGCCTTGGCACAATGGTGGGCTGCCTCATTTTTTGTTTTGTGAATGCTGAGGGTGGTTCCAAGGGCTGGGTCATTGGTCCAGGTATTGGTGTTGATAGTTTGGCCATTCAGAGGGAGCTATTTTAGATGTACTGTCATTGTCTCTCAAGTACCCTCATTTATCCTCATACACTCCGGAACCAAGTTGCATAAGAGGGGTAGGTGTGAGTGTAAGGGGGTAAGATGGTGGCTTGACATGCCTTATGCTAACTAACATATATAGGCCAAAAACAGTAATCACACAATATAAAAGCAGTAAAAAAAAATCAATGCAAACATTTTAATTATCACGTATAAAACAGTGGATCTCTATATCAAAATAGCAGGGCACTTATTTCCAAAGAGGGGAGAGAAAAATAAAACTTACTACCGAAATTAAAATGTTAAAGCTTATCCTACATCTTAGCTTAATTATACTTATTTGTAGGGAACAAAGAGGGAGAGAAAACATCAGAAATGGTTGGGGAAGGGGAGGGAATGCATTTTAAAATAAATAAAAGAAAAACGAAAAACTGGTGGGTTTGCTACAGCATCTGCAAGCTCCATTGTTCACCATCACTTAACTGAGGATGAAAAAAAAGACATTGAAAATGAGACTCATAATCTTTCTAAACTTTTCTTTTTTCCAACACTGGAAGACTTGGACATCTAGCATGAGCTCATCCTGGGGAGAGTTGAGCCTGCCCTTGAGCAATTGGTCAATCATTGATACAGAAGATCTGTAATACTGACTTGAATCCTTTTCAGTATACTCTCTCTAAAAATATCCAGCATCAAGTACTTCACAGGAAAAGAGCAATTCCCATGCGTTAAAAAAGAATTCAAATTTCTAGGGAAAAAAAGAATCTGACTTGTGATGAAATGTAAGAAATGAATCATTTTTTCATGGAAGTAAAATCATTCTGTGTTGGGTTTTCTGGGCTGCTGTCTTCTCAGGGAGATAGCCAATTGTGGGAACGTCTGCCCAGGGACCTGTGGAACCTGACAATCCCAACAACCTAGGTTCTTGGCCTACCAGGAGAATATGAAGAGCCCCTGAGTCCCACATTTCCTTACCAGATGAGCTGCAGAGAGGTTCATAATTTCAGAAGCCATCACCAACTGGATGACCTGGGAAGTCTGGCAACCTGATATCCACAAGGAACATCTTACTTCTGTTGTACCCGTATCTTCTGATAGATACTGTTTTATTGGCAGGAACCCTTTTTGCAGGGAGATGTTCTTGCAAACCTATGTTGGCTGGAGGGCTGTGCATGTCGTAAAGCCTGAATTCAACTATCCTGCAGAAAGCTATCTGGTCACTTCGTTGGTGCACAAATGCCTAGTAGTGGCAGAATTCCTATTTTTCAGCAGTAGTCAGTAACTAGGAAAGGACATAAAATGAAAACAACGAAAAGTATAAAATCATAGCTGTGACCCCAATCCTTCTCACTAAAGTATTACCCCTCTTGCTATGTATTTACAACCTTCTACACTTTTTACATTATGTCCTTTTTCTGAGTTCCTCTAAGCATAATTAGGTATTTTGGGTACAGCTGTTTCATCAACCTAACTAGAGTCACATGGATCTAAATGCCCATTTGTGCAGAGGTTCAAGGAATTTTAAATTGGGTAAAAAATGACAGACCCAATCTAAGTTTGTGAACTAACTTCTATCAGGAACAAGGTAATCGGATGCATCACACTCCTGCACATGTATGTAGCACATCCCTGTGGCTGGAGAAACCTAGTCACTTGCTGCAGCCCTGGGACTATGCTCTTTCTACCTCCTTGTCTATGACTGGGTTATTTTTAGCCCCCCAGCCCTCAGACAAACAACCCCTCCTGTTGACCTGCCAGTCCTCCCAATCCCACCGAACCCTCCAATCCCTCCCACTTCTCCTCTGACCCTGAGTAATTTTTACCAGATTCCCCATGCAGCTCCTGGCACCAGTGAATGTCTGTACAATCCATTCCTGGTCTATAGTCATGCAGCTTGATTTAAGCTGTGTGATCATAGACTGAGTGGAGCAAACATTTGTAGATATTCTTTATCTATATCCTTTACATAGATTTAAAGTACAGAAAAAGTGTTAGATGTCTACTCTGACCCCTCTTACATTAAACAGGCCATAGAATTTAATCTAGATATTGCTATACTGAGCCCATTGACTTGGGTGGAAGACAACTAGTGTGGAAGACTTCATTGTTTGATTTATTTCCCACAGGTATATTTTCATACTTTTGCCTAGATAACTAGACATAGCTTAAATCCAAGGGAGAAATCATGGGACACTTGGAGTCAGTGGAGACTTGGCTACTGCCTTTCATAGGGTCAGGGTTTCTCTACAAGTGAGAACTATTGGTACTTTAAATAAACTTTGACCAAATACTAGGAAATGAAGTTAGAGCTCTGGTTTATTCTCTTGCAAAAGAGATGAGAAAGGATGATGTTATTCTTATATGTCTGGAACTATTTTAAGATTGATATTCCAATATTTTGACACATTGGACTGATGTCTGTCAAAACATTTCATCATTCACTAAATTTTTAGAAAGCGTTTATTATGGATATGTTTAATAAATTATACACATGATTTCAAATAATTACTCCAGCTCTAGACATTTATTTTAGCTCTAGTTTAGAAGGACCAGCTGATTGTCAAGGAGAACTCTCTCATGTGGAATCTAAGATTCAGCCCTACATAGAAAGCAGTGAGAAGAGAAATATTTATTAGTACATCCTCTGTTGGCATTGCAGGATCAGGTCTGTTACGTATTAAAACATAGTATTGTTTAAATTCTGGACTTTGCTCCAAACTTCTAAAGATGGGAAATTTAAGTCTATAACCTGATCTGTGACTTGCTTGTCCTAAAGCTTTGATCCAACAATAAAATGTACAAGCCAACCCCACATATCACCCCCATGCATGCACACACACAGTCTGGTTTTCAGTGGGAGTAGAGAGGATCACCCATGTGGGGGCTAATTGGAAGAAAGTCTCCTTACCCTGCTAGAGAATACCCTACTGTAATCTAGTTTGACTGCTTAGCTCAACCCTCAATAAAGTTTAATTGCCTTCCAATATTACATTATCTGTATTACTCTGATATTTAATTATAGAAGTTGAAAAATATGTAATTGTTATGGCTGTGGTGGAAATCAAAGGCATTTCTATATCTACTAATGTTTTAGGTTCAAGTACTATGTAGTATATTTAACATCTTTCACCTTTAAAAATACATTGAACAAAAAATATAGTAAGCATGTGAGAAATAAAGTGCTCATGATTAAACTCAAAGAAAAAGGCTGAGTACTGTTTAAACAGATTAATTGAGGCATTTGCTGAAGAACAGGAAGGGATAAATCTTAGCCTTATTTAAGTCAGTGGGAGTGTAGCTGCTGACTGTTAAGGGACAAGATTTCAACACAAGGCATGTTCACCCATCTTTGTGGTTTCAGGGCAACATCTGCAAAAGGACTATGCTTCCTATATAGCTTATGTGTCTAGTCAGCTGCTTCCCAAAGGAATCTGCAACAGTCAGTATGACTAATGAAGACCTGCTAAAAGCAGCTAGAAGGGAATATTCAAGTAAAAAGAGTATCTCCAAGACTTAGGTGTGGGTGCTTAATTCTCAGGAACTAATCAGTACTTACCTTCACCTGTGTTTCACAGCCATGAATTCTCTACTGGAGTTAGGTATGTTAATTGCTCATTCCATAACTGAAGTGCCACTGGTAGTAGCAATTCTGTACACCCCTCCCATTTTTATATAGTGGTCTCCCAAAATAGGGGAGACCAGAATTCAGTTCTTTCCTCTACCTAAAGGGATTCAAACCCACGTCTCCAAACTCACAGGAGACAGTACCCAAGATACTTTGTGTATTGAAATAGTTATCATTTTGCATGATATAATTCAAGGTGAATTGACCAGAGAAATCAACAAAAAGGCATTATTCCATAGTCTAAAAGTTAAGTAGTCAACGTATTTTACTGTAAATCTTCATTGGAAAAAATACAGATAATGGTTTCGGAGCAACCACCAGAACCCATTTCCCCCCACACCAAACGAGTGCCCTATATAGTCAGTGCCACTACAAGCTGTAATTTTGAATGAAATTGGTGGCTGCCTAGTATTTTGTGGGTATATGTTAGACTTGTTTGGAGCACACCTAGGCTAGGGGCAGAAGTTGCACATAACCTGGTTTAAGTGGCTAGAAACTGGTTTAAACCTGTTCAGAACAGAAGCTTAGTGCATATAAACCAGTTTCAAAATGGCTGAAACTGTTTTAAGATAAACCTGGTTGAATGTAGTCCAAACCTCGTTGAATCTTCAACTACGGACCACCCCGCTCCACCTGAAGAGGACTCCCACAATGAGACTCTATAAGAACTGAGAAACTTTCTTCATCCTACTTCTTCCACCATTGTGGACCATTGTATGGGTTTGTGTGTATCTATCTTCTTTCTCTCTCAGCATCGCAAACCTCCTCCCTCCCCTTCTCCCCCCCCCCCGGGCTTAGTTGGCTAACATTGCATTTTCTGTAACCTAGTTGCGTTCCCCACCTCACCCCCATCCCTCTCATGTTAGTCCCTTGCTTGGGTGCTCTGTATTTCCCTACCGGCTTTGTCATCTTTTTGGTTCACAACTGTTAGCATCTGCTGATTAAATTTAACTGATTTGAGGCAAACCAGTTTTTGCAACCCAGACTCCTTCCTGGTTTGAGCAAAATCAGAGTCCCCCAGCATCCTAGGATGCTTTCCAGCCATGGGCTGGCCCTACTCCTCTGCTTCCTAGCTGGAGCAGTGAGGGCTGGCTGACAAGGGAGTTGGGGGGGAAATCCTGACTGAGAATACAGTCTACAGGAGGGGGAGGGGGGACAGCCCCCTCCCAAGGCAAACCCCATCTAGGGCCGGGGGGGGGTTAAACTCCCCTTCCCCCATTCAAACTGACTGCTGACTGCAACTTTGGACTACAAATCCCAGAGGCACCTGGAAGCAGAAAGAGAAAGTGATGAGCAACCCTGCAGAGTCCTGCTTCTGTAATTCTAGATTGCAAATCCCAGAGACCTCAAGAGCAGCAGGAAGAGGAAGTGAACACACAGCCAGACAGCCATGCTCTAGCACTCTCTGGCTTCTGGCCTGAGCCACTGCAGGCATGTGACTGCATTTCCTGAATCAAAGGTAAATGTCTATTCACTTCTGTTTCAATTTAATCTGTGCCTCTTAGACTAACCTGCAAAGACTGAATCAATTTAGTCTCAGACTTTTTGACTGTCTGTCCCGTGCCCTATTGAATTAGAACTGTCAGGGTGAGTGTACTGGGTATCACCTAATTTGCGCTTCCTGACAGGGTTTGAATGGGATTATATCTTGTTTTTAATATTTAAAAATATTAAAATGACATAGTTATCATTGCCAACGGAGACGTACTTGCAATATCTGCTACAGTTAGCTGAATTAGCAGTAATATGTATTTACAACCATGTTCATTAAAAAGGCATGTGCAGCACAGAATCTTGACATGAGTTTCTACAAACTGTTAGGACTCGGTGCATAACATCCCCAACATCATTTCTTCCAAAGGTCTTATTGATACTTAATTCCAGAAAGACTGATGTATGTGTGAGGAAGAATGTTCTGCTTCTGAGTGTGCCAAGGTAAGTTTTATTTTGCTTTGCTTTTTGTTTTTGAAAGATTGGGTCCTTTCATTTAAAATTTGTTATACACTACACCAGAGTTTCAAAACTCCAAATCTTGCATGTTAAAAAAAAACTCTAGCCCGTTCTCATATGGACTGAGTCTTTTAAAAATCCCAGTTCAGAGATAATCAATTTGCTGGATAGAAAATAACTTCTAGCAAGTTAGAGTGCAAAGTAACTGTGAATATCTTCAATTCAGTATTTGTTCCAAGCAAACTTAGAACTATCCCTTTCAGGTTTGGGTATTTTTACATTCCTATTGCTGTTATATATTTGGCCAAATCTTTGTACATGGAATTAATCTTTGCCTTTAGCAGCTGGTCTAGTTCAGGACTGGTCACAAGTGGGACAGGCAGCCTCTGTATGCAGCACGGAGGAGATCAGGAACAGAGCAGGCAGCACAGCAACAGATAGGGCAGGGAGCAGAAAACAAAGCAACAAATCAACTAGGGAGCACAGGGATGGAGGCAGAAAGAGCAGGCAATCATGCAAGGAAAGGGATCAGTGGCACTTGAGGAGGTGCAGCACTAATTTGTGGCATATCTGCCAAAAAGGATAGCCCCACTGGGCTAGTTGATCTATTTCAGTCCAAAGCCTGTAGAATGCATTCTGCATTCTATCTGAAATGGAAAATGGGTTATGAACACTACTTTGAGGGGGGGTTCTGAGTTAGATGCAAATGAAAAAGAAATCTCACCTTTGTTAACCATGTGTTAGGACCATTTTTCATATCTTTATTCAAATGGACACATCTATACAAGCACTTCAATGCACAGTTGACTACTTTACTATGCATTAAAGTGTCATGTAAAACACTGTGCCATTACTGTAATGTACAGTAAAATAGCCTACTGTACATTCAGCATCACTAAAAAAAGCATGCAAATGCAGCACTGTGCATTAATGCAGCCTAATGTGCATTAATTTAGTATCTCAGGGAACTTTTACATGTGCTTTGTAGGGTGTGGGCCACTAATTAAATCGCCACTGCATCTCCTGTATCAGTATCGCCATGCTTGAAAATGGTGGTGAGAGCACTTGAACTGAAGCTTGTTTAGTTGTTTAGTTGGGCTTTTTGGCCCAACTAAGATGAGCCCATAATAAAAAAAAGTTTTGTTTTCTGTAAATTGTCATGTTAGCAGAAGGAGTGGGGAAAAACACCAATTTTGGTCAGCAGAATTTGTATTTGTTTTGATAATTTAATGCATACAGACTTTTAACACTTGGTTTACAAGATGATTTATTGTACTGTATTGAGCTATAGTTATTAAAAAGGTGACTAGTTATTTTAGTAGATACAAATATTCATTTTTGAACTACTTATCCTTCCTCAGTCTCTAGAACTGAAGGTGTTTGTTTTTTTTCTGTCCGTCTAATATGACTGCAAGTAAGCTGGGGAAAAAAATGAAAAAAGCAACCTGTTTGAAAGTCAAAGTCTCTGGTATATAAAGAAACCTGCCTTGTCTAACACATTTAAAAAGTTAGGTTTGGGCTTTAATTTGCTCAGCAGAACTGGGAAGTATTTTCATGCTGCTGTTAGCTGAGTACATAGGAGTAAAGGGACAAAGGTACTCTAATATGTCTTCCATGTTTGTACGCCACATGACACAATAAGTTCATGTTATGAGATTGGGCACCTACACTGTAAACTATGTTAGCAATAATAATAATTTTTTCTCTTCCCTTCGAGGGAATTTCTTTTTTAACACATCTGGGGCGCATCCACACATGCAGGCACATGTGCTTGCAGAAGCTCAAATAGAACAAGAACAAATTTGAGCCAGAGATATTTGCCTCAGCACACATGCCCAGACATGCACATTGGTGCGGGGCAATCTGTGCCACTTGGGGCAAAATAACCCTGCCCAGCTCCTCCTGGATCTACAGCCAGGGGGAGCTAGAATCTGAGTCCAGCACCTGTACTGGCCACAGCAGTAAAAAAAGTAACCTGGCAAGCATCTCTGGGTTACCTACCTTCATGAGCTTCTGAGGCCCAGCCAATTGGTATCTGGGAACATTACTCCTTGTGCCAGCTGGACTGCTGAAGCAGCCCTAACCTGGAGTAGCCCCTGCCCCCTCTACTCACTGCAGCAGTCTGGCAGTGGGGGCTTCTGCATAGCTGTGACCTGCTGCCACCTGCAATAGCATCTTCCCCCTTGGACCTGCGGCCCTATGGCTGCATGCCTGCCAGATCCAGATGGGGTACCCCTGTTCTGCCCTCTGGGCAGCTATTGCCCAGAAGATGTGCTGCTTGATGTGACCTGCTTTGTACTGTCCAAGTTTGTCCTCTTAGCCCCAGATGGCCAAGAGGTCGGCCACCTCATTTACCCTGCATCTGGTTCCCCAGTGCTGGCCCTGGATAGGCTTCTCTGCCTGGGTCTTGCCACTTACCTCACCATCAGAGATCCTGATATTCCCTGTTTAAAAATTCTCTGATAAGAAACCCAAACTCTCTCAAAACAGTATTCTTTTGCTATTAAAATGAAATGCTACTATATAAAGAGAGATCAGTTGGGCAGTGTTTTATTAATATTTACAATTTTAAAGCAGTTTGGAAGCCTACCAGTACCTCTGTCATTATAACAAAATACATTCTAAATATCTATACACTATGGCATTTACTTTTGCCTTTTTTGTCATAGAAAAATCAGAGTTCAGCTCCAGCACAGCTCAGCCCCAGCCACCTGGCACCCAACACTGTCTATGCCACATCGCAAGGGTCCAGCCTGACTTGGCACAGGGCTATGTCCCTTCAGGCATTTCTGGGCCACTCAAGCTGTCACCCTGGGTGAAAGCCTGAGTAGTTCAGAGCTGCCCAAAGCTGTACAGCCCCATGCAAAGTGCCACAGGCAGCTCCATGTGCCAGGTGGGCAGGGTTGAGCCACACTGCCCTGCACTGCAGGGAGGCTTTGCCTGTAGGAGCCTGTGTGCCCTGATGGCTGCCGCTGCTGCTGCTGTGGGCCTTGCAGAGGGCAGGCGGGGGACTCACCCCTCCTGAGCAGCCCCCCCCCCCCCCCAGTTTCCTTCTCCCCCGAGTCCCCCACACCTCCGGTCCCTATTTATTGAGGATGGAGCCTGCGTCCAGGTCACTTCAAACTGTCCCTCTCCTAGTCCCACACATGCTGCAGCACTGGGGCAAGGGACAGCCATAGAGGCACGCTGGCTATCTACCAGAGTGTCCCTTTTGGAGGACCTGAGCCCCCGTTTGCCTCAGGGCATGGTCCAGGACTGTAGCTTTTCTCTGTAGGTTTTTTTTTTATACTTGGATATCCAGGTATCAAATTTTGATCCTGTGCTGCAAATATGCAATGGAGGGAATGTTTTTTTGTTCCCAGCATGCCTCTTGCCACATCTCAAACTGCCTTGAGACATGGCAAGAGGCACGCACAGGCTCATCTGGATGCGCCCCTCTTAGGCCCCTCTTTTATTTTATAGAATAAAATACTTACCCACTGTGGGTATAAAACATTACTTTCAGTTGTACTGATATAAATCAGGCATCCCGCCACTGACTTCAGTGAAGTAAGTCAAGTTTTCAGCAATATAACTAAGACTGGAACTTCTCAAGAAATAATTTAGTGAATTAGAGACTACTTAAAAGTTATAAAGTATAGTGCTGTCACTGTGGCCCTTTCTCCCTTCTTACTCTCCCCCTCAGGGTCATTTTATTGATTCATAGAATTACATTCAAAACAAGTATTCAAAAAAGAGCACTACATGGAACTGAAACAAGGTCAATGAAGTGAATGGAAGTTTTATACATATACAAAGTTTAATGTTTTTAAATGTTCTGTTATCTAATGTTGTAAACCCATGGAAGTACATCTATTACAAGTGCATTCAAACTAGTAAACAAGACTTTAGGGAAATTTATGAACCACAATAATATAATTAAACTAAGGTTCACATGACTGCACAATTCTGTCATTGGGGAGTTGACTTTTTCCCCAGACCAGAAAGAATCTCAGAGGTCAGAGGAATGTATTTCTGGCTAAGGGTCACCAGAAGGCAGGGCAATTTAAACGAGGAATGTTCAACTTCTTTAGGACAAATGGGGCATGCAGAGCCTTTTTATCTAGCCTGCAAGCTCCATATGGGTCCATAAATTTGCCAGTGGGCAGCAGTGGCCATTAATATGGTCACCCACCCCACCCAGACAAATTCCCAAATGCCAAGCCCCACACAACTGCTCAGAGCCAGGAGGCATCTCTTTCCAGTACAGGAATGGGCCATGTCTCCTCCTCCTCCTCCTCTTCCCTGTTCTGGATCAGCACTGAGCCACACCCCTTTCCCCAGTAGGGCAGAGCCCATCACCTTTCCTCTGTAGGGCTCCACTGAGCAAACCTGCTCCTTGCTCCCTTCCATATAACTGGATGGTGCCTGCTGCACCTAGGTGCCAGATTGGAACCACCAGCTGAAAACACCCCATGGATGGGCCAGGCACTGCCCCTCTGGCCCACTGGGGAAAATGTTTGAGCTCACTGATTTAAACCATTGTCCTTTTTGAAAACAAGGCTGGACAACTTCACTGAGAAAATGGTAGTTATTAAAAATGGAGGGAAAATCTTATGTCATCACTTTCTTATTAATAAACCAAATGTACTCATTAAACTTACTGATAAGAGTCAAGGGGAAGAACACTATTCACCGAACCTTAGGGGTGAAGTTGAGGCAGCAAATAAAGATCTAAAAATGGTAAATGCTTCAGTATCAGACAGTTTCATTGATGACTTTTTAAGGATGGAGGGTGTAACAGTGACGCAGCTGTGCCGCGGTTACTGAAGAGGGGGGACAGCTGCCGAAGGGGGGAAAAAGACAATGAGGAAAGTGATGAGTAACCCAGGCAGCCTATACGAAGCCATAAGGGGATAATAAAAGGAAGGACAAGACATACCGAAGACACCTTTGGGCACACACATGAGGAGAGAGAAGGGGAAAGAGGCCCCTACGACCATGGAGTCAGAGAGAATCCACGGAATAAGCCTGACATTGAGGAGCAGCCACAGTGAGTGATTAATGGAGTGGCGGGGTGGAGCCCATTCCCCTCAGTCCCGAGGACGCAGCATGGGAAGGGGGATTCCCTGAGCTGAGAAGGAGGGGGAAGAAGAAGAGTACGGCAAGAGCCACGGAGAAGGAAGGTGATGGAGCCCCGACTCTGCCTCATAGCCCCACAACCCGCACCTGGCCACAGGGGGTGGAAAAGAATAGAAAGCAAAAGGAAACTAAGAAGGGAAACTGATGAAGCTGGCAAAAGCTGCAGACAGGGATTCCCGGTGACAGTATTGATCAGCCGCTAAATGGGGCAATTAGCAGCTGATCATTGAATAAACGGCCAGCTGGTGGGAAGAAAGAGAGTGAAAGAAAGCAACTTGGTATAAAGGGGAAGCAAAAAGGAAACTGACGAGCTGTACTTCACAAGCTCACTCGAGATGCAGACTGGGAATCCCAGTGTCGGCGTTGATCAGCCGCCAATGAGGCAATTAGTGGCTGATCATTGAGTACAGGCCATCTAGTGAAAAGAAAAGAGAAGGAAAGAAAATAACAAGGTAGTGAAGTAGCAAAGCTGGGCTCCTCCAGCTGGCACGAACCACAGCCGGAGAACCCTGGAGTCCACGATAATCAACCTTTGATCAGGCTATTAGTGACTGAGCAAAGAGACAACACTAATCCTGCTTGGATCCTGGAAGGCGGGAAGGGAGAACCACTCTTCCCCTTTCCAGCGAGCATCTGGGAGTAGAGTCATCCCTGTAAATAGTCAAGCAACACTGAATAAAGCGCTACCGGTGAAGAGCTGACCTGGGTGTCTTCTTTATCGGGGTGCCGGTTCCTAACAACCATTACTTCTCTCTCTCAAATTAGGAGAGACCAAGTCGTGGCAGGCGGGAATTGGGGGGAAGTTTACTGGGAACCAGACACCAGGGAAGGACACTCGCTCACAGAAAGAATTATATGATAATTATTCATATTATCTTTTACATTGTATGGCAAGCTTGAAAGTCTGAGCAATAGTAATATATGTGTCTATATTGAAGAAAGGACTCTTGGAAAAATACAGTAATTAAACATCTAGAGGCATGATTGTTCACATGAGTAAAGTATTTTACTGTATCTTGTTTAGTCGATGAAAACCATAACTAGAAATTATACATTAGTGGAAGAGAAGGCAGGTTTCAGAAAACCCTATAGCATGATCAAGCAGGTTCACAATTTGAGAATACTCTGAAAAACTTGTTGACCACCAAATGGAGCTGTATCAAAATTTATGGATTTAAAAAAAGCCATTAACTCTGGCATACAGCTGTAAGGGGAATAGCAACAACACATAATATCAGCCTAGGGAATACTAATATCTCAAGTCACTCTGCAGCACTAGCATCAGTTCTATCTTGGTAAAGGAGATTTTAAGCTAAGCATTGATTCAAAGCAAGTCACCTCCTGCTTCTTTCTGTTTTCAACATATTTGTTGTTCAAGTAGTGTCAGATGCATTTGAAGATTTTGTAGGTTCAGTTTTGCTACAAAATAGAAAGATATGTAAGTTTAAATTGGAGATGTGTTTTTGATATCAGTAAGGAAGATGTCCAAATTAGCAGTGAGACTAGATTAGTAGTTCTCAACCTTGTTAGACTCAAAGCATCCCTCCTTAGTCTCAAGGCACCCCTCAGAAATGCCAGATCTTAATTCTCTCCACACACACTATTTGTTTGTTTTTCATTACAAAAAGTAATAGAGCAATTATTTTGTTGAAAAGAACTCAGAAAGATCACAACAGAGCAGAATGGTTTTAACATAATCATAGTA
Organism: Caiman crocodilus; assembly: GCA_030014935.1. NCBI lineage: Eukaryota > Metazoa > Chordata > Crocodylia > Alligatoridae > Caiman > Caiman crocodilus. Next base: position 34,619,342 of record JAGPOW010003395.1, read on the forward strand.
TCATAGTATCTAGGGTCAGAAGGGGCCTAAAGCAGGCCATCTAGTCTGTCCCCCTGCCAATGGCATGCATTTCTATTAAAAATCTGTGGGTTTATCTTGTGAATCATGTTTGAATGCAGTGGCATCCTGGTTGAAAATCATGGAACTAGACACTTTGGTAAACATGTTATTGAATGGAGGATCAATATAGAAAAAAACATAATGTCCATGGGTATGTATATTAATATATGGCACAAAGATATATACATTAAAGGGAGGTATCTCAACAAAGTGAACTCCTTTAAGCACTTAGAAGCCATTATCATAGAAGATTATAGATTAGACAAGGAAGTAAAGACAAGAATTGAAATAGCAAATACAGCTCTGGGAAAACTCAGGATCTTTTAAGGTATTAATACTTTCATTGAAAGATAGATCTATCTTCTTAGGTTAATGATAATGGCAACAACCCTATATGCATATGGAAGCTGAATCATGAATGTAAATTTAGAAAGCTAGATACAAGCTTTTGAAATGAGATGCAAGAGATTACTCTTAGCATATAGAGCTCCTAGGGTAAATTAATCAGTGAAAGACAAGATATCAGCTGCTGCTGAAATATATGAACGTTTCCTTGACATTGTTAAGAAGTGAAAACTGAGTTTTTTCAACACAGTTTTTCTATGCAAATAGAATGGAAAGAGGCAAAGAAGCCAGCCTATAAACATGTGGATAAATAACAGGAGAAAACATAACGAGGCTTTGTTATTTGGTCAAAGCTCTTTCGAAGTGATAGAGGCCATAACTAAGCTACTATAACAGTGCCATGCAGACGTGGTACTTGTGGGAAGCTAATTAATTTTGGTAAGGATATGTGGCTAGGTTATATGTATGCCCCATAATCCACTGATGGCAATGGGAAGCTATGAAGGTTTAGTAACACAGAGCAGTTTTTTGTATGAAGCCAAGGGATTTGGAGGAAAGTAGAGGTTTGTTTTCATTAAACTTTTTGGTTCATTTCAGGTTTTAAAAAGATATGGTTATTACACAGTGAACTGACAAATTTCATTACATGAGTGGCTAAGTAGGCATTTTCCATCTACAAAGGCCTTTGTCTCAAAAGATTTCCCCAAAGCTTCATATACTCCACTACCAACTGTTAAACCTCTACCCCACGTGAGGCCCAACGACTAGAGGAACCGGCGAATCAATTGCCCATGGGATCACGAGCATGACTACTTGTGGGGCAAACACAAGCACGTGCTGCATTCAACAGCTTTATTCAAGTGGAGGCAACTTTGAGCGAGTCCCCACCAAACTGAGGAGCGGCCCAGAACATGTGCATTCACACATTTATACTTTCCAGTCCACACTCATTAGCATTAAACCATGCCCAGTTTCCCCTTCACGCCCATGGCTCTGTCCCTACATTTACATGGCATTGTCTATGCATTAGTCCATTACCATGAAACTTGCCACTCTGTCACCCCCTATTACCTTCAGTCACCTGCGGTAAATCATCTTAAAAGCCTACTTTGTATTTTCCCTTAATATACCATTGGTTTCCTCCCCTGTCTGGTATAAGTTCCTCTATTTCACAACTAAACAAATAGTCAAATGATTAGACAAATGATGAACTATTCAAAGCCCCTAAGTAAACAAACATGTAAAACAAATATTACGCTTCTGCTAACTTTAATATCTTAAGTCTCATACCTGGTTAAATCTCCAGCTTGGGCATAGGCAATGTATGTATCAGCTGCAAGACCAAGACCTTTCAGTGTTCAGGCTCAGCACAAATCAGCAAGGGAAAAAAGAGTGGGAGAAAGAGCAGACTGCAAACAGCAGGGGAAAAGGAGCAGGGGAAAAGGGTGGGAAAATGCAAGCATACGTAAACAGTGCATCAGCTGCAAGACCAATGCAAGGGCCTACCATAAATCAGCAGGAAAATGCAACAGACACAAAGCAGGAAAATGCAAAGGCTGACCATCCTAACACCAACTACTTTTATGTGTTTGATTTTTTTTTTTAAGTGCTTCAGGGTTTCTAGTCCTTATGAAGGACAGGACGCTGATTTTTTTTTTTTTTTTTTAACCTCGAGGACGTGCAACAAAACTACACTTTATTCATTTTATCTTAGAAAGATTAAAATGCAAAAGCAGCCTATCTAGGATTTAAACATGTTGCTCTATGGATTCTAATAGTTTCAACTCTGCTGCCATCACTCTTAATTGTAAAACATTGGATTTTGCTACTTTTTTTGAGGAACGATCTTTTTCACTGTTACTGCACATATTTGTATTAAAGTATCTAAAGACTGGAATAAGAGTGTTTACAAACTTTAATTCAAATACTTAATATAAATATTAAATAGTTGCTCTTGTCAGTCATATGTAACCATTTCATATTTGCTCTTTTCATATTAGTGGAGGTGTTCCCAGGATGTTGGGGAACAACTTTTCTTCTTAATTCTAATGTTAACAAGCAAACAAGCATGAACAAAACTGTTGGTCAATGGCCAGCTGCTATTTGGCATTTGTTCTCCTATTTTAAAAAGTCTTATTGAGTCAGGGACCAGGAACAATATCATGTGACCTATATGACCAGCTGTGCACCTAGAGTAAGGAGTATCAAATAGCCAAAATAAACAAAAGGAGCAATTCTTCTGGTGTCCACATTTTTTCTAAGCCGTCAACCTTTTAGTCTGTTGTTCTTTCTGCAGCAAGACAGAAAAGGTGCTTTCCTTTTTCTTTATGACAGCCCTTCAAGTATTAAGTGCCTTTTCTGCAAGCTGAACATGCCTAGCTCTTTCAGCCTCTCCTCATATGATTTGCTTTCCAAGTCCTTTATCACTCTTTGAGTATTTGAAGATTGTTATCAACCCCCAACCTTCACCTCCAGTCTTTTCCCCAGACTAAATGAATCTAGTTCTTTCAGTCTTTCCTCATAAGTCACCTTTCCCAGGCCTCTAATCATTTTCATTGCTCTGTGCTGAGCTCTTTCTAATCTATCCACCTCCTTAAAGCATAGGGCCCAAAATGTGAGGCCTTACCGGTGCTGAACACAGAGAAAGGATCCCTCCCCTTGATTTGCAAGTGATACAACCCAGAAGGCTGTTGCCTTTTTTTGCAACAAGAGCACACAGTTGGCTCATCTTCATCTTACGGTCTCCTGTAAATTCCAGGTCCTTCTCCACCGTACTGTAGCTTAGGCTGTACACGTTCATGTCAGTATTCTGTTAAGTGCAGGCCTTTGCACTTGTCCTTGTTGAATCTTATCTTATTGGTTGCAGACCGTTTTTTCAGTCTATCCAGGTCATTCTTGGCATGACCACACATGCAGGCATGTGCGCTTACAGCAGCTCAAGCACCAGCAGCATAAATTTGTACCAGAAATATATGCCTTCGCACTCATGCCTGAACATGCACTTTGGTGTGGGGCAAATTGTGCTGCTTGTGGCAAACTGACCCTGCTCAGCACCTCCCGGATCTGCAGCCAGAGGAAGCTGAAGGCTGGGGCCAGCACAAGTGGATAAAAAGCTGCCCTGGTGAGCAGCTCAGAGCTACTTGCCCTCAGGAGCTCCTAGGGGGAAGTTGGCCATACTTCTTCCTGCCTCAGGCTGCTGCTGCTGCTGCTAGCTTGCTGTCAGGAGATTCTGGGGGAAGTTGGCCATTTCCCTTCCTGCTGCTGCTCCTGCTGCTGCTGTTTCCACCTCCTCAATGGGGGTCCTCTGCCTCACTCTGCTGCCCCCCCCCCCCCCAGAGGAAGGGCACCACATCCCCACCTCATTGAATTCCATCCTATTGTCATCCGCCACTTTCGTAATTTCTCTAGATCTGGCTGGATTCTGTGCCTCCCCTCCAGTGTGCCCACCTCACTCCACAACTTGGTGTTGTCAGCAAATTCGGACAGCATGCATGTCACACAGGCTCCAGGCCAGAGCCCTGGGGGACTCCACTGCCCACATCCCTCCAGGTCAAAAATGACCCATCCACAACTACTCTCTGGGTGTGACTATGTAGCCAGTTTGCCATCTACCTGTCTGTGTAGGCATCAATGCCACAGTCACCAATTTTTTTTTAAAGACAATGTGATGGGAAACCACGTCAAAGGCCTTCTTAAAGTCCAGGAGGATGACATCCACCACAACACCCTCATATAGGGGTTTTGTGACCTGATCATAAAAAGAAACCAGATTAGTAAGGCAGAACCTGAGCATTATCTCCCCTGCTGGGCCTTTGCAGATGTGCTCCTTGATAATTTTCTCAAAGGTCTTCGCAAGGACTGAGGTAAGACTGACTAGCCTATAATTTCTGGGGTCTTCCTTTCTCTCCTTCTTGTAAATGGGGACCACATTGGCCCTTTTTCAGTCCTCTGGTACCTGGCCAGTGCCCCATGAGTACTCATAGAGCCATGCCAGGGGCCCTGCCATAACCCCTGCCAATTCCCTCGACACCCATGGGTGAAGAGCATCTGGACCTACTGATTTAAATGTGTCCAGACCCTCCAAAAGTTTGCTAACTAGGTCGTCCCTGGCCCTAGGCATGGTGGTGCCTCCCCTGGGCCCTTCCGCAATTCTAGTGGGGGAAATGTCCTGTCCCTGTTCAGGAATATGGAGGCAAAGAATTCATTAAAGAGATCATCTTTTTCATTTACCACAATCACCAGATTGCCAAGCCCATCCTGTAGGGGCCCAATGTTACCCAGGACCTTTTCAACTACATAGGAAGTAAGGAGAAGGACTTATTATTATCCTTAATTCTGGTTGCTAGCCCTAGCTCCAGCTCAGCTTTGGCCTTCCTAACCACCTCCCTTCAGTTCCAAGGAATGGAGGTGTAATCCTGCTTGGTGATAGTCCCTTGTTTCCACTGTTTGTACACCTCCTTTTTTGCCCTCGGGCATCCCTAGATGCCTTTACTGAGGCATGGGGACTTAGCACTCCTGCCCCCCTTGGTGCCTCTTGGGACTGACTCCCTTTGAGCTCAGAGGATCGGCTCCTTGAGGAAAAATCGCCTGTCTTGGACTCCCATCTCATTGAAGCTCTGAAACCCCAATGCTACTAACCTTCTTAGCTTATAGCAGTTGGCCCTCCTGAAGTCAAAGACCTCTGCCTTGCTGCTTGCTCTCACCACCCTGTGCTGGATAGTGAATTCCAGGAGGCAATGATCACTGTTCCCCAGGTGGTTCGAGTATCTGAAGATGCCTCACCAGATCGTTGCCTGTGGCAAGGACCAGGTCCACAAGATATTTCCCCTGGTGGGACTATGCACCTCCTGGGTTAGATGGCAGTCCTGTATCCTGGCTAGGAACCTACATGAGCCATCGGACCTGGCTGACTGCACCTTCCAGCAGATGTCTAGGTAGTTTAGGTCGTCATGACAACCATATCCCTTGACTTTACAGTGTCTATGATCTGACCTGAGAACTCCAGGTCCAGCTCACCCCCCTGGTGAGGCAATCTGTAGTAGATGCCCACTATCAAGTCTCTTTCCCCTTGCCCCCCTTGTATTCTTACCCAGAGCGCCTCATTTTGCCTTTCCTCTGACCCCATCTTGATCATTGAGGATGTGTATTTCTCTTTCATGTATAGCTCTACACTCCCTCCGCCGCCGTTTTCCCTGCTCTGTCTTACCTGTACAGCCTGTATCCTTGCTTGTCCACTGCCTAGTCATGGGTAGAATTCCACCAGGTTTCTGCGAGCCCTACTAGGTCTGGGTTTTTGCTAGCTAGCAGGAGGGCAAATTCCTCCTGCTTATTCCCCATACTACGAGCATTTGTGTAGAGGCATTTGAGGCCTCCTGTAGGTACCTATGCCACCCCTTTGTTCCTAATTCTTCCCTGGTCCCTGTCACTTACCTAGGTACTACCTTTGCGTGTCACTCAGCTTGGTGGTGCAGTGTCCTTGTATTCCACTGCATCCCCATTTTCCTCTGAACCTATTTGAAAGCTCGCCATATGAGATCAGCCAGCCTGGAAATAAAAACATGCTTACCTTTTGGTGACAGATAAAGCCCATCCCCCCCAAGCGTGTCCTCTGTGCAGAAATGTATGTCATGGTCCAAGAACCCATGGCCTGCCTGGTAACACCAGCTCCAAAGCCACCAGTTGACCTTGCTGATGCATGTCTTGTGGCTCTGTCCATATCTGCTCACTGGAAGGATAGAAAAAAAACCCACCTGTTCCCCTGTCTCCTTGAGCTTTATCCCTAGAGCCTTGTAGTCACTCATGATGTGGCCTGGGTTACCCCTGGCCATGTTATTCATTCCCATGTGGATGAGGACCATGGGGTAATGATCAGAGGGTTGGATGAGGTCTGGGATCATCTCTGTGACATCCTGAATTCAGGCTCCAGGCAGGCAATAAACTTCACATGTCATGGGGTCATAGCAACAGATGGGCCCCTCTGTTCCTCTCAGGATGGAATTGCCGCTGATGAAGTCCCAGCATCTCTTCCTCTTGATGTTCTGGTAGCTCTTGGCCTGTGCTGCGCTTGGAGTGGTATCGGTTCCCTTGGAGGCCTCCTCTTCTTCCATGGCTGCTAGGACCTCATACCTATTCCCCAGCTGTACCTAGTGAGCTGCCAATGACATAGTATGAGTAGCTCTGGCTCTGGAGGTGACCATCTGTCATACCTCTGCAGCAGATCTCTTCCGGGTGGCTTCTTCTCTAGGTTCCTGACTCTGCAGAGAACAAAAGTACCTGTCAGTTTCACGCTTGGCTGCTCTAATCTCTTGCAGCCTGCTGACCTCAGCCTGGAGCTCCCTCACCTGCTCCTTCAAGGCCCAAAGGTAGGCACATGTGGGACAGGTGAGGGATCTCCCACTGCCTCTTTCCCCCCAGGCTGCTGAGGCTCTGTCAGGCAGCCCCCACAGATGCGGGGAAGGGTGGTTCCAGCTCCCCCATGGGATCCATCTGGGTGGAGGCCACAGAGAAGCCCCAGGTGGGCAGCACCATCTGGGCCAGGGCCCTGGCAGTTCGCTGTGTACTCACCATTATTGTCAAGTGAAGTGTCCTTCTTTCTCCCCTGGTGAAGTTTCCAACCTGGATCCTTCTGCACGCCTACCTTGCGTGAACACCGGTGTGACCTTACAGAGTGCACCTGTTTGGGCACTTGGGAGCACACGGCTTCCTGAAACTCTTTACTAAATGGGATCCAGGGACTTTTGCTCCAGATTCACTACAGCTGCACCCGCCCCCTTGCCCTGCTTACCTTTCAGCTGCTGTCACCTCCATCATCGGTGCTGGTCTAGGTGAGTGTTGAGGGCACACGTGTACTTGTGGCACATGTGCACCCGCTCCTGCTTCTGGTCCCAACTGCTGCAGGCTAGGGCTTGCTGCAGCTTTTAACAGCGGCAGGCTTAAACTTCCCTCATTAACTGCAGCAACCAATCAGGTTGTTCCAGGCATCCCCAGAAGAGCCCATTGGTCACCCCTCCCCCTGGGTTCCCCTCTCACAGAAGAAGACTCAATCTCCCAGTAACAGATTGGGTTCATCAGGGATCCCCCAATGGGCAGTCCCCTTTCCTCCTGAGGGAAGTTCCCCCTCAGCCTGCCTGCCCCCCAGAGCTGCCTATTTCCGTGCTCTGTTTGCATGCAGCTCAGGAGCACAGCTCCCTGTTCCTGCACCAGGAGAAGGTATTTGACAGGGTGGATGCTGTGGGCCTTTGCCTTCAGGCCTCACTATGTGCAGGCTCTCCAAGTACTATATGCCTCTGCAGAACATTTGGTCAAGCTCAACTGGGCAAGCTCAACAGAGCCCATCCCATCCACATGAGGGGTACATCAAGGCTGCTCACTGTCAGACTAGCAGCCTCCTTTGCCTGGGTCAACTAGGTCAAGAGCTTTAGCCTGGCAATGGGTGATGGATGGCAAGTGGGCTCACTCCCTCGCTGTGCTCCAAGGCATCTGCTGGAATGTGGGATCACTGCTTTACCTGAGGGTCTACCTGCTCCCCATAGACCTCTCCCTGCCAGAGAACCGGCACCTGCTGAAACAGCTCTTGGAATGGGTTGGACTGCTGCAGTGTCTCTCCCTGAGTAGGAGAGCACTGGTATTGAACCAGCTGGCCCTGTCCATGGTCTGGCAGTACTTCCACACCCTGCCAGTACCCTGCAAGATCATAGGTGGGCTCCAGGCCTGGGTACTGGAGTTTTCCTGACCAGGACATCACTGGGTCACTGTGGCGGTCCTGAGTCTCACCTTGTGGTAGGGCAGCCAGGGCCTGCCTTCAGGCCCTGTATTGACTGCTGTATGGTGTCAGTAGCCATGCATTATGGAGCCACCTGGTGTGTGCCTTCCTCCACCAATTCTGGGGGCTCCAGTATGACTGGCAGTTCCTCGGCCTGTGGGGCATATCCATGCAGGACCTGCAAGGGTTCACCAGAGTTCTACCAGGACTTCCTCCACGCCTGGAGACTGGTCTCTGCCTCCACATCACTTGTGATGTTCACCCAGGATGCCAACCCGCTAGTTGAGCCCCTTCTCTGAAACCTCCAGCAGGAGGTGCTGACAGTGGAGGCTCCCCAACTGTGACAGATGCTGGCCCTGAGTGGTTTCATCTGTATCAGAGACTTCCTGGACTACAGCAGTTGGGTGTGGGTGGACCCCACTGCACTACCCAGTGCATGAGTTTGACCAGGTCCTGCATGATGGTGGTCCCTGTCATCCTCCCTCCCCCACCCCATGTCCTCTAGCCCACCAGATTTTTTTTGTGGGGCTGGTGTCCCACCCAGCCTTGTGGCACTCCCTGCTTCGCCATCTAAGCATGCTGGAGGACACCAGGTAGGTCCACTTCTCCATCATCCATTGCTGGTACCTCTACATGCTCATGCTCCACACAATCGAACATCCATCCTGGACACCAACTGACAGGGTCTGCTTGGCAAGGGCATAGCTGTGGCACCTCAGTGACTGAGCCTGTACTCCACCCTCATCCCATTGGCCACGAGAACCTCAGCTGGTGGCTCTTCCATGGAGCCATCACCATGGGCAGGGCAATCCCCGGGGGGGTGCGTTTTGGGGCAACCACCATGTGCCCTAGCTTTGGGGGACCCCGCAGGGCTGGGCAGAGAGGCCATGACTTCAGTTTAGCCCATGTGCCTGTTAGTAGGTTGGATGGCTGCTTTCCTGTTCTGGCTAAAAGCTCCAGCCACCACCTGTTCTTTCATGTCTGGGTGTGGTGGGGCTATCACTCCCCACTGTAAGTGTGCCATTGGACAGGGAACAGGGGCCCTATGCAGGCTCATTTGCCCTGGGCCTGGCACCCTGCTGGGATTGTCTCTGGCCACGGGCATATATATTTTGAGCTTTACTGACACCCCCTGCCCCTTTTGTGGGCAGAGAGAGACTCTGGCACACATGACATTCAAGTTCACTAGGCTGCAACTCCTCCACCTCTACCTCCAGAACCTCCTCCTGAGGTTTTGGATGGATTTTACCCTTTACCTTTTTATTTTTGGAAACCCCATTTGCGGCCCCATCAAACCCTGAATCCTCCTGGTCAACATCCTCCTGGCCCTGGCCAAGTGGGCCTTGTACACGAAGAGGAAGGAGGCTTCACTGGGAAGGTACCCAGGGCTGCTTTTCTTTCACTGGTCCACACACGCCTCCAAGTGGCACATCACTGGATGGTGTCCACTGCCTCCTTGGATGCGTATGAGGACCAGTGGGCACATCCCATGGGACTTTGCTTGGTGTCCCCCTCAGGAGCAGTCATTTTCATGTGTTGACCCCTTGACCCACACAACACTCCCATCCTGGTTTTCTGCCTCTGCTGTCCCCATAATTTCGTTGTTTCAATCATCCATTAGACCCCATACAGTAGCAGCTACTACTTAGCCAGGTGGGCCCGTGGTAATTGAATGATACAAATAGATAAGAGCTTCTGAAGCTTGGCTAGATGACATATGGGGGCACTAGCCCCCTGTGCCAGCTTAACTGCTACAGCAGCCCTGACTTAGAGTGGTCCCTGCATCCTCTAGCAGTGGGGACTGCTGCCTGGCTGTGACCCGTTGCCACCTGTGACAGCATCTGGCCCCTTGTACCTGTGGCCCCTTGGCTACATGCCTGCCAGACCTGGACAGGGACTGCACAGGCACCAGGGCTGTGGCATGGGCACTGCACCATATTTATGTGCACCTCTGGGCCAACTGCCAGTGGGCTGTGGATGCACAGTTGGCTGGATGCAGTACTGTAACTGCAGCCTGACCAATGCCACATAGAGGGGAAGTATCACCTCTCTGGACCTGTTCATCATGCATCTGCTAATGCTTCATAAAGTACAATTAGCCTTGTTGACACTTCATCACACTGACAATTCATGTTCATCTTAGAGTCAACTATGACTCCAAGATCCTTTCTGTTCCTGTTGTCCAGTGGGTCCAGGCCAACTCTTAGGATCTCAATATTGCACTGTTAGATGGGAGGGTGTGAAAAAATTGCACATATACAAACACACAGATCAATTGGGTGCATACAGACACACACTACCAACTCAGGCACATATGCATCCAAACCAGCTTAGGCACATGTATACCTATCACCATTTCAAGCATATACACACAAAAAAAATTAGACAACAATCAGTTGTCAATACCCACACACTCAGTATGCATACATGGATCACTAATTTGTATATCTCACACACAATGATGTGTGTGTGTGTGTGTGTGTATTCACCAGTTCACACACATATCACACATGCACACAGGTGAGTTCCTAACTTAGATGGTATGGCGTGTGTCTGTGTGCTTGGAGGGAAGGTTAAGGTGAGAGAGAGAAAGTGTAGGGAGTGAAAGTTGCTGGAACTGGGATTAAAACCGATAGACTAGAAAGAGCTGGGCTGAGGAACTTAGGCTTGGGGTTACTTAGGGTCAAGGGGCCCCAGGGTTATTTGAGGTCACTGGTGTTGGGGCGAAAGCAAGGGAAAAAGCCTGGTGGCAAGGAGAAGACAGCCAGGAGAGAGGCAGAAGGCTGGGAGATTGGGACTGGAAACTGAGGCCGAAAGCTGGGAGATCAGGGGACAGATAAGTGGTGGCAAGGAGGAAACAGTCAGAAAACAGACAAAAGTCCAATTCGGGGTTTCAGAATAACAGGTTTATTAAACAGACAATACACCACACAGCCCCATGAAGTCATTGGTTCCTACACACACACATGCAAGCACTCACAATAGTAGCAGGAGAAAGAGACTCAGTGGAAAGGCTGGAGTCCAGGTAAGGAAGACAAACAGAGTCCAAGTCCTTTGCTTGGGGAAGATAGCTACCTTTCCTGGGCTGCGAGTTGATCCTCGATGGCCAGTTGTTGTCTTCTCCAGCAAGGTGTTGTCCATAGCGGGGTTGTTGGCAGGGCCTCTGTTTGGATAGGTGATGTTGCATGGTGCTGATCCAGATGGAGAGGGCATCCCACTGGATCTGTCTTCACTGCCCCCTTTTATAGGGGCAGACCCTCTAAGACCCTAGTGGCATGGGTGTGCCCAGGCAAGAGTCAATGCCTAGTGTACTAAGCATGTGAGCTCCTAGGTAAGGGCATGCAGTTTCGGCTGTCTGTAATGGTGGTCTGACTGATTTCTGCAACAGTCTTTGTCTTCCCAAGGAGGGTCAATGCAAGGTGATGGTTGGATTGTTGAGTTGATGCTTCAGTCATTCAGAGGGAGCTATTTTTAGACCTACTGCCACTGTCTCTCAGGAACCCTCATTCATCTTCATCCATTCAGGAATCAATTTACATTGATTATCATAGGAAGATAATCAATTGATCCTTATCATAGGAGGAGTAGGTATGAGTCACACATAGATTCATAGATTGTAGAGTCAGAAGGGACCACAATGGATCATCATGTCCAATCCCCTGCCCCTGGCAGGAAAGAGGACTGAGGTCAGATGACCCCAGCCAGGTGACTATCTAGCCTCCTTTTGAAGACCTTCACGCTAGGTGATAGCAACACCTCTCTTGGAAGCCCAGATCCTGGCCACCATTACTGTGAAAAATGTCTTCCTAATGTCTAACCTAAATCCCCTCTCAACTATTATTCCTAGTCACTCCCTGGGGTGCCCTAATAAACACTGCTTCCCCTATTCCTTGTTGACCTTCAAGGCTCTCGACGCTTCGAGAGGCCGGCCGGAGGACATCATGGAGGATTTCAAGACTCTTCGACGGCAGCTCAAGTCAGTTGGAGCACAGGTGGTGTTTTCCTCCATTCTACCGGTGTGGCAACGGGGAAAGCGGCACGAGGCGTGTATTGAGGCTGTAA